>JBCFXI010000234.1:0-225324 GCA_038496175.1 Ampulex compressa | reverse complement strand
CGGTGGTTTTTCATGTGGGGAATTTCCCCCCCCCCCCCTTTCTTTTCTCCTCCTCAACATCCAACTCCCCCCCCCCCTTCCTCCGCAGCACAGCCCTCATCGTAGCGGTACGTTCTTCATTCAGACGCCACAGGATTTCGTGCCTGGGATTCAAAGGGTTCCTTCGCGGCCTATTCGATCTCCTCCTCCCTCGCCCTCCTTTCTTCCCCTATCTACCTGCCTCACTGTTTTCGGTTCTCGGATTACTAAAGACGCGGAAATCCAAAAATTGCGAAGGGCAGCCCTTGCCGCGGTGGGTTTCAATGCTTCCCCCTTTTACACTCCGTATGCTCCAGCCAGTCCTGCCCAAGATCCTTCCTCGACCCCTTCTTGCGCGTTTTCTCTTTTCTTCCATCGGCACCACCAGGGTCCTTAACCCCTTTCTTTCTGTCAGCTGCCGCGTAACAGCTGGGGTACCCCATCGCAGCTCCGTGCCGCGCCTCGCGACCACATGCGTGAGCGAATACGTAACTGTTGTTGCCTCGTGCGACTCGCTTGATATTATTCGCGAGCCAGCCTTATCTTGATCCGCATCGCTATCGAGCGCTTTCCCGCCATGATCCGACAGGGTTGGGCATTGTGTCAGAACTTGCAGGCTTTTTGGGCTTCTTCCCGTGCGACCCTCGACGTTTACGGGCCAAATCATTCGTTTCCTCTTCCTAATTTTCGATTCGTCTCCCGAGGATTTCAGGGCGGCCAGTTGTTACGGATTCTTCGAATTGAATTCAGTCTTTTGCTAATCAAGTACTGTAACGTGTATATTGTATTTGAAAAAGAGAGGATAATGTTAACTACATGGTGAGAAATCAAAGATTTAATTGTAATTCGTATAATTATATAAATGTATGTGGAGATAAGGGTGTGTATGAAAACTGCGCGCGGATAATTCAGGTATTCGATAATGGTAGTGATTCAGGGAGAATTGTTTATAGACTAGGTTGTATGTGCGTATGTATATAGTATATGTATATGAAATAATCCCTCTGATATTTTGTTGGGTATATTCTCAATCAAATTGTGCGGTAGAAACCAGCGAAGCGCATTTTGATGTGAATGTTTTCTTTACAACGAAAATTATTTATTTAAAAATGTTGCCGGAGTCCAAACTCAAATAAAGTCTTGGCCATTATCTTTATACTTTTCTACGTAATACTGTAAATTGTGCTAAATAGTTTGTATACTAAAACAGAGCGAAGGAGTTACTGATCGTTGATATTATGAATTCGAGTTAATATTCTGTAAGTTTCTTTTGTAAACTGAACTAAAAAAAGGAACGACATACAGGTTAATTGTTGTGTTACACCGAACAACGCGTACTTTTTTTGGCGGACAATGGGATTAATAACATTTGTAGTGAGATACGATTAATAGAACAAAATAAGTTGGATGAGTCTTTTTCAATGATCCATCTTCAATAGTCTTTCATTTTAAAGTACGTGTGCGGAGATTTGTATATTATTGTAAATTTAATTTAATTTGGAGACCCCTCCGAAGTACTTGAGCGATACTTAAGCGAGGCCAGACAAATTGTAAGTCACAGCTCGACGCGTGGTCTCTCGACCAAAACGTGACTCGCGTGAAATTCTTGAGATCTTACCGGCCTCAGAAAAAAAAAATCCTGTTTCGGAGATCGTGGATCGGCTTAGCCTCGTCTATGGATCCAGCCGTGTATGAACCGAAAAGATCCGCTATGAAAGGAAGAGTCACTGTAAAAATAGCCCGAGATAATGCGCGGTACCGAATAGGTACACGTGTCTGAGAAGGCGCGAGATTAAATGCGAAATAGGCCGATTCGTACTCGTGAGAATTGTAACTCTACTTACTTTCTTCGCAATTTGTTTCGCAATGTATCCGAAAAACTATAATTCCGCTTTGGGAGATAAAAAATATAAAAGCCATGCTGAATTATATCCATGTCACAATATATTAACGAATTTGTAAAGGTAAGAATTGCTTTTAACCAAAGCGTGGGAGTAACTTTGATACGATGATACATAGGGTAAAATAATTTTTTCTTTTCGCTTCTATTAGCAACGGTTGTTAACTCTTCATACGCCAAGGTCATTGTTTCATATTGATCCTTATCGAAAACATGATTTTTTAAGAAATATATAGAAGGTTATTCTTTTAATAGAATATGTTGAAACGTAGTGAAAATTACAGGAGGTAAGATAAAAAATTAGATCGAACATAAATACTTAAAAAATTCACACGCTTTCTGGGAGTAAATTCCACTGTTAAAGTGCACGAATCAAATAATTCACGATGCATGCAAAATCTTTAAGATAAAGAAACCACGGAAAAATGCGATTGTCGTATTTTCGCAATGACTACAATTCGTTTTTCGCATAATATTATATTTACGAAAATATAGTTTCAGCATGAATCCATTTTCGAGGCGCAATAACATACTTCATATTAGAAATACTGAAATAGAATTCGAGGAAGACCTAATACGATTTTGAGTGCTCTCTAGTGTCCCAAAATTTATTACAGGACGATGCGCATTCGTATGAAAGTCACCCGCGCCACTCACGGGTTCGTTGCACCCTGTTCACTCCCTTCGGATTCCTCTTTTACACAACATCCTTTGCCCTCATACACCCTCGCGCCGTGTTCTCACTTCGTGGAGTCTAGTGGCGCTTTTGATTTGAAAAATCATATGCCCGTGCAAACCAGACGTAAGTCACTCTTCCTGCGGCACTCGAACGCCCGACAGTAACACACACCATCGTCCATTGGCGTAAATACCTGAGACCTTAAATTAGTTCCCACATCCTCGTGATCAACGACCTTTGATACAGTTTTATCGTACATACTTGTAATATACGGATGTACAGATGTTGTTTGTTAAACTTTTATGCGGACAACATTCTCTGAAAATAGGAACTATCTAATATGGACTCAGTTTACTTGTACGATTTATAGGATTGTCTTAGTCGTTAGTTTGTATGTTTAGCGTCTGACATTAATAATACAAGTTATTTAACCTGACAAGGCTCGATAAGAAGGAACTAATCGTAGATTGGCGTTTATGATCTACGTACGCTGCAGTTTATATAATTTATGTTTTGGTATTTCATTAATACGTTGAAAGTTATGGTACTCTTTAAATACTATAGTGCGTACAGTCCACTTTAACTGATGAAGGATAATGACGGACAAAAGTGTAATATTAATTTATACATAATGTGTTTAAGAGGTCCGACATAATTTCTATTTGATGACACAATGTCATTTGGTAATAAAATATCAATACCAACTTATCGAGGCTACATTCTATAATATACATTATTGATATTGCAAACATATTTGTGTCCTTGCAATTTAATGATAAGGTACTTATATTTACAAATATATTGCGTACTTATATTTCCAGTCTAATGCGGGGATAGCAGTAATGCTCGAAGCTTGTAATTAAGATTCCAAGATCATAAGTATCAAGGCGTCATTAATAGTCTTCTAATCACCAATGATATTCAATTTCATACCTTCCATGTTCGCCCAACAGCCTAATGAGAGTTTCGACGTATACGCACGTAATTGCAGACGCAAATCATTTACGAAGTACCACTTGTAATTTTAAGAGTTATTACCTTCATTTTCACACGCCTGACTAATACCAGTATCGTATTAAAAAAAAAAGAAAAAGCTTCGATAACGATGTCTAAATTTACCTATATTCCATGCGTGATCGAACTATTGTTCTCGTTATTATTTTCAATAATATTTATCGGCATAATACTTCTTTTCATAATTCAGATCGCATCTCTGTATACTACATATGATGTTGTTTCGTACAGTGTGCTTGTCTGTAGTAAAAAAGCCTTATTAATTATAAAATTAAGCATGAAAAGCAAAAGAACCGTATATTACATACAAACGTTAAACAAGTTTCCTTCCATAAGGGAAACACTGATTATAATATGTATTTTTATCCTTATTCATGTATGATAAATATTATTTTAGATTTTGTATTGTTCGCAACTAAACTGATACTTTTTAAGCATGATATATTAAACGCATACGTCGTGTCTGAAACGAAGTTTGTGGATGCTGTTAATAATTCCGGGAAAATGTATTTTTGGCTACGCCGGTGTGTCATCGTTATCACGGGGCAGAAGCACCCTTCTTCCGATCTTCTTATTCGTCATTCCTAAAGGCCTTCAGAAACCAAAACTCGTTCGATGAGATAGCGGCTTGAGAAACAGCAGGCTTCGGGCATCCTCCTTCCCTTCGAACCACCATGTCGATTCCTAAGAAAGAAACGTGCACATGGCCCGGTTTGGGGTGACTTATCGGCCGCTTTATAATTTTAGATTTTGGAATATGCCGATTTCGGGCCGTTGAACTCGTTCCAGGAACTTATACCGTTATTTTGGAACTGTGGTTTTTGAATGAAACACTCGTACGAGTATAGTTGCTCATTGACGTTGGATATTTAATAACTGTCCCATTCTCTTTATAAATTTCATGAATACAAATTAAATGATTAACGTGTTATTCGTGCGTTACTTCTTCGATCATCTGGTTGACGATTTTCAAAGACTCTAATACACTTACGGTCCCGCAAGTTTGACAGTAGAGGATCATACTCTATTAAACAGTACATCATAAAATAATATTATATTAATCTATATTATGCTATGTCATTAATCACAATTGATTTATGCATAGCACTATTGTAATGTACAATGTAGTTCTAGGTTCATGTCAATAAAAATAGATATCAAACGTCAAAATTAAATTGTACGTAAGAATTAAATTTAAGCGTTAAAAAGTAAATCACTAATTTCGTCTCGATACGTCTCAATCTCTATCTCTGTACAATTCTCTCCAATCCTCTTCCATTCCGCTTTAAAAACACAACAATAAACGTATTTTCACATACACACATACGCGTCAAATAAAAATATCCCTAAAAATAAATCTAACAAAAAATCAATAAACCACAATTACATATCGACGCATACATATAAAACCATCAACCACTAGGAGAAACTCTAATAGGAAAATTTATTTCGCATATTCCAACAACCACAATGTTTTTCCTTACTTCCGTAGAATAACGTGTATGCGATCGAAAAATGGGAGTTAACATAGTAGGAGTGTTTTTTTCTTGCTTCATTTCGCGCGTGAGCTTCACGTAACTCTCACGCACGGTTCTCACGAACCTTCCTCTGTAAAGGGACAGCTTTTTCTAATTCCCTTTTTTGTCTTTGCCCTCTCGAACGGTAAACGGTAGAACACAGGGTAGGTTATAGGAACCCGGAAAATCTTGGGCATCTCACGATATATGTCCACCCTCCTCCACCCGTCACAATGGCCTCTGATTTAATGCGCAACTCGCACTCGAAGGATCGCATGCCTCGTTTCCGCTCACGGTAAGGTAAGGCTCTCTCCGGATTTTGTTTTGGTAACTTGCGTCCGCAACTTCCAAGTACCTAGCACGAAAAAATTCTCCCGCTAGGAAAGGTAAGGAAAAAAAAAAGAAAAAGAACGAGACGGGGAAAAAGTACGAGGTTTTTTGAGAGGGGGAAACTCCGGGTGTTGGGTCACCGGTTTATCCATAGATCCATTAATCATCTACGCTTTTATTTACCATCGTACCTGATCGTCCCGTTTTTTTTTCCTTCTTTCGGAATTCCTTCGTTTCTCAAATTCCTCGATCATCGCTCCTTCCTCATTCAGCGTGCATCCTCCGCGCACCCTCGCGAGATTTTTCACCCTGCCCGGAAAGGGGTTTCTCCGGAGGGTCCATCGATCAGCCAGGGCAGCGTGAAAGAGTTTCTGGCACCGTGAAAATTCTAATGATCGAACGGCATGAGAAAATTTTTAATCGTTTTCTCGCCTCGCGGAAAGAAGGAAACGGTTTCCCGCAATTTTCGGGAAGAAAGTGATCGACGAGGATGGCTGAAGAAAAAAATTGGTAGACTCATCATTTGCGAAATCCAAAAACGTGGGAATAATTTTTAGACTTCTGCGCGCAACTCTTTAAAATTCTCATGTTTGACGGATTTCAGAATATTCGAACTTTCTATGAACGTTTCGTGCCATTTATATTTTTCATCGTATTTTCAATATCTTCTATTGCTCCAAATATTTGAACAGTGATAAGTGGAAATATCTATAAAATATTTGGTTATAACTTACAAAAAATTTACTTGTATTGTTTGATCCAAGTATGAGAAATGATTAGTAAATGATAATATCTAACTTGGTTAAAAATGTCAACACATTATTTATATCTCACAATATTTAACATTATTAATTTCGTCGATGTATGTCGATAAAGTTATGCTATTGTAGCGCTTGTTATACATTTTATAACTATTTTACTTTCCCTTATGTTTAACTATAAATTTTACTGTTAATTAATATTCCGGAACGTGTAAATACTTGTGCTTAATAAACACAACAGTTTCGAACCTTTCATTTCCCTTTTTATTCTTAGAAATCACATTTCCATTAATACTTGCTGAATACTTAATATCTCCTTTTAATCCTTAACCCATTATTTACCATTATTCCTTTCTTAGGACGTCCGTTTTTCATTTATTTCTACCTAAGCAGTGGCACCTTTAATTTCAATTGCTGTACTTAAATATTACTCTGACTACTATAAAGGTTACAAGCTCAATAAAAATATTTCTTCCGTAATTAGCTCGCTCTGAGAAATTAATTAATCACTGCATTGTTTAAGTTTGCACTTAGCTTTGGCGTATAATAGGTTAACACTACAGATTATCTTGTAACGAAGCTGCACATTTCTCTTAACCAGCGATAAATTGCCTCAACGTATAAAGTATTTCGAAATAATATCGATACTTTCCCATGGAAATCCTGTTCTCATTTCGGGGAAACTAAATCTGTTCCACGTGTCGCCAGGTCGTGTACATTTGCGGTATCTGATATCCTGTGGATTCCGGCTCTCCCGTGATTCCGGGGTTGCCCCGCTATCTCCGACGAAAGTGCCGAGAAAAAGTATACCTCCCCCTCCCCCGGCACGCCCCCCTCGCGCCGCCAGCCCTTGAGAGGCAGCGCCTAGCGGAAGTCCTCCCGATCTTACAAACTCGAAGCACCAGGAACTTTCCCTTCGTAACCCTTCTTGCGCTCCTTTTTTGTTTTTACCCAAATACAACTCGCGCGATCGTGGGAACTTCACAGAAATGCGCGACCGGGGGAGTTTAACGAGGGGTAAGTCGGTGCTATATTTAAATCCCTTAATACCTCACAATTTTTCCGTGTTCTGTCTGGAAATACCTTAGAGAAAATGCATTTTTTTTTCAGGTACTTATTAGATTTATTAATATTAATTATTATATTATATATACATATATTGTGACGCTTATATATTGACGCTTGATCTGTTTATGATAAACTTGTTTTGATTAGATTGAGATTAACTTTTGATTATTAATTGTAAGATAGTTAAATAACGTGCTTTGTCCATTGTACAATTTTTGATGAACTATTAATTAATTAGTTAGAGGTTTTCTTTGGGGATAATGGTGGTGAAAAATTCGAATTGCTACCGGAAGGTTCAATTAGCACGCGTAACGTTTAATTGTTTTTACATGTAATACGCGTATCATGATATCCATGGATCTGAATCTAGTTGAAAATGCAATCGTAACTGAAGCAACACCAGTAATTCACGTAAAAAATTATGGAAAAGAATGTTTGCTTATATGAACTCCGCTACGATTTTCTTCGAATCATTGCCATTAAGTTCGCAAAGGTTAAACATTTGATCGTTTCGCAAGTTTCACAGTGGAGTCTCATCTTTAACTCGGGCTCGAAGAAATGAGCAAATTAGACGCCTGCTCTGGAGAGAAGATTTTGATCTAGGAGGGCGATACACTTAATTCGATGGGAGTAATCGAGTTAGGGAGAACGATAAGACATTCCCGAGTATTTTTGCTGTCAGATTTCACGATTAGAGAAAGATTGGAATTTAGTATCCGATAAGATAAAAGAAAAAAGTGCGAAAAAATAGCAGAAACCTTGATATTCCGCTTCGCGTTTCGCATATTACAAACCGCCGAAATGTTTTTCGTCCAAAGAACTTTTCCAACCGCGGCTGCTTCCGCGACTTAGCGCCAACGACGAGAAGAAAATTATTCGTAAGCGCTCGTTGTTTAGTGTCGAACCTGTGTATTTCCGGAAGGATCATTTTCGTGGAGAATCGCGGACAGGAGAGCCGTCGAATCGATCGGACACCCGGCTAATAATCAAATCGCTAATCTGGTCGGATACGCCCTTACGTCTTTCAACGAGAAGGCCTTGGGGAGAGCCGCAGCTGCATCTCTGCACCGTCCCATAGAGAAGGTAAAGGACAAACGTATAACGTGATATAACAGATCGCACCACTGCGCCTTCGTGCGAATCACTGAATCTCGATCCATAGATCCTCGCGTTGCCTCTCCCCACCGGTGAGCGCGATCTTGAAATTTTATCGCGTTGCATCCAGTGCGCCGCTCATTAGCGTGCGGCTCAAATCCGGTTTTTCATTTTCTTCGCCAGTGTGATGATCGAAGCTCCGAGCGTTGGCCTCCGATGACCATAAAGAGCCCATATTCTTAGAATAATAAAGATTGTCGTTATTACGGCAGCAGTAACACTTTAGGTTGCAGGCAGTTGTTTTTATTAAGCTACATGCGAATCAATAAAATTGTGCATTGGATATATAAATATTATCCGTGCTTTCATAGAGAAAGTATATGTTAAAGATGTGGAAGTTTTTCATTGACGACGCGGCGCTCGATGCGCAAAACGTTGCACTCTCGTACCTATGAAGAAATCATTTCTTATTGAGTTATACAGATTGTTCATCGCAAAGTTTACATTTTATTGGTTATGTATACTCTGTAAATTACGTAAACTATATATGTATCGAATTGATATTTCTATTGTAAAGTATACATTTATTTACTTTGTTTTCAATGGCACTACATTAAAATCATAAAATCGCGCGATACTTAGAAATTCATCATTATACAATTTTATGAAACGTGAACGATAAATGTATTCTCCCCTCGGATATACGCCAAAGAATAATGAATTGCACATGGTTATATCGATATATTATAAAATATATGCAGGGTGAGCTAATTTTTTAAATTTAGCTTTAGAAATGATCACAACAGAGTATATTCTGTTGATTATACATTTATCACAATATTAATGTCTTTCCCAATTTTGTAGAAACCACTAAATAGTTGCACCTGTAAAATATCAATTATTTTTATTTTATACTCTATTCTCTCTTTTTCTGCAATATGCTATTATGTATGTATATATACATAAATATACATATATACGTATATGTATATATATATATAAATGTCCTTTTCATTACACCCCTTTCATGCTTTATACGTCTGTACTAGTTATATGCATCTGAATTAGAAGGACAAGTACAATTTGTTTTTATTAATTATTTTATTTTATTTTATTAACGTAAAAATCTATACGCGCTTTATTATTCGATTACAATGCTTAACCGGCAAGAAAGCATAACGATAATTATAATCACCATTTCTTCACATCTCTCATTTATTTATCAACACAATAGAAAAATAAAAAACATCAATTTTGCTCTGTATCAATGTAATACATTTTTTAAAAAATACATCAAATACTGGATTTTGGGCCGTATCGAATCGTTGATTACAAAGACAAACTTTCAACTGACTACTTCGGATCGCCTAGAACGCAATTGGGGCGTCTATTGGCTCGGGTATCACGCATTGGCCTTATCGTTCGACACAAAAGATTCGCGATGAACGCTCCGCAGATCTGCGGAGGTTGATCACCACTGCGAGCATTCAACGATTCAGGGTCTATTGGGCCCTTCTACGATAATTACACGGTGCGAGCTGCGAGTCGGCCCAGGAATATATGTTCGATCGGCCGGTTTTTGAATTATTTGAAAAGAGACAGACCCTGGTATAACCGCGATATTATGGTATCGCGATTCCTCCTCCTCGAACCCTCGATCCCTTTCCCTCCTCCTTTTTCTCTTTTTCTTCGTCGAGCCCTTTGCCCCCCTCCTCTCCTTCTGCTCTTTTTTTTGTACGTTTCGGTCCCGCTCGCTACGAGCGGCTCGAGGTTTCGAAAAGTGCGATGCAAGCCGAAAATAATTTACTGCTGTTGAAAATCAGTCGAACGCATAAAAATGTCCGATGGAATATGTAATAAAAAATCGATCGATCGAGGTTTAGTTCGGTTAGTCCTACTCTAATATCATTTTCAAGGTGAAAATGTGATACGTATCTTCTCGAAAAATGGGGTTAATGAAAAGAAAGCTAACTGCTCAATGGCTTTCGATTATTTTAGCAATGGCGAGAGTAAAGGTCGATCTTTTCTCGGGACAATCGAGATAAATTGGCAAGTAAATAGAAAAGATTTAGTAGATAGCGAGATTGCTCGGCGCATTGCCTATTTAAATACCTTAGAGGACGATTAGATTAGATAAGGGCTTTGTTATGATATCGGTCGGAAATAATATTTTGCAACGGTTTATCGTACATTTCACTAGTTTATGCCTACGATAAATTCGCGACACTTTACCTGATCTTAGGGAATGCCTTATTTGAAAGATCAGAACGCAGATTTACCGTTATCTCGATGTTTGCATCTTCGCTTATGAAAACTACTATTGATTAACACGATCGATAACTGTACAAGGATAAAACAGAGTGTCAATAAGTAAATAAGAGAAATCGTCAAGATAATGTGACATTTATAGACAAGTAATGAATCAAAATTTTCGACGGGAGGACAGAAAACTTTCTCTGACTATATCTTACGATAACCAAATGAATTATCCGTGAAATACTACAAATTAATAACACGTAATAATAAAATTTCGTAGGAAATGAAGAGATAAGGCATCGAGTCACAAATGTAAGAATTACAATTTTCGACACATTAACGTACAATAACGATCAGAGGCGTAGAATTAACTTATAAATAAAAACGATCAATCCATTCAATCGAGTCCATTTAACAAATACATATAAATAAAAACATCCATCGACACCCAAGTAATATGTAAGACCAAAAATCAGAGTCTCTCGTATTTCTATAAAATTGCCACTACAGAAATATTTCGTGGCGATGCGAACCGCGTTTAGATCCCGTCAGTACGCGATCGGTTAATCTACCATCTCGATCACGAGGAACAACGAAATGCAGTTTCGGCCGCGATCCATTTTAACCTTCCCTGCGTCATTACCTGCCCCAGAAAAACAATGGTTCCCCATTGATATGCTCTCTTGATCGGCTGGCCACTACGAAACTACATCCGCCCCTTGCTGCGGATATTATAATTTCGAAATAGCGTAATTTCTAACCGGAGAAAGAGGATCGACTTTTGGCTTTGCGCCTGGGAACGATGGAAAGTAAGAGAAAAAAAAAGGCACCCCATAATGCCGGCGACATAGACCGGCTGAGCGCGTGAGCAAATAAAGACTGCAAGATCGGACAGGCATAGAGAAGAAGGTACGGTAAAGAATAAAGGGGGAAAGGAGAACCTACAAGGGCAAATGCCAACGTTTTCTAAATTTCGGTTTAAATCGTAGAATGTACGTAGAAAAATTAATAAATATTTTCAAGGACAGATGGAAAAATTGAATTTGTTTACGTCGAACATTTTTCGATCAGTGTCACATTTTTCCAAGTTAATATTTAAAGCATGACAAAATGTAATGAGTTGTATGTCACGTTGGTCAATATTCTCTTTGGTTTATGTCGCAGATATGTATTTGTTTTTCTTTTATTTTTATACTTACATATAACAATACACGACGAAATACTGTTTTTCTCGACGATTTCACGCGTTAACTCGAAACAGTCGGGTCAATAATAAATACTTTATAAAACATGTATTATCAGATAACGACGTTATATACATTATCCATCACTTGGTCAATTCTTAAGTTGTAGGTAAAAACAAATGCAATACTCCTTTAATCAATGCCTTCCTGAGAAAAATCGTCTCCGGTAGAATTCATGGAAAATAAGAATCGCTTATACCACAATTATACGTGATTCTAATATTATGTCTTTTAAATAAAAATCTCGCGTATTATTTCGTCATTATCGTTTGCGTACATATTATACACTTTCTTCGACAACTCATCGAAGTACAATCAAATTCCAGCATAACGCAGTCACGTTAATCGATTAAAACCAAAAACTCAATATTCAATAGCTCTGTATCCAAAGCTCGCCGATATATTCCCGGTAATGATCGCGATAGTCTACGCACGATATTCCTATCGTCGTATCGGCAATAGAGTTCTTCGCCTATATCCCGACCTAAAGAAACGACGACAATGTCGCAAAAGAAAGGACGTTCGGCCGTGGATTCTGGGGACAAAGAGAGATTGCAATCAAGCAATCGCAGAATAAAAGTGAAAGAAAGGAAGGAGAAGGAGGAGGAGAATGAGGAGGAGGGGGGCGCGAGGGGACAAGGTCGGCATTGGCAAAAGGCATAGGCACTGGGCGGCGGAGATCGCAACAAATGACTGTGTTTAAACTTGAACGTGACAAAATTTAAAAATCCCGCCTGCAGCTGCCCAGGGGTGGGGGTAAGACCCGGCACGACGGAGCGGGAGTGGACGCCGTCGGTGGAGGTGGAGGATAAGGGTCTCTCCCTCCTTTCTTCTTTCTCTCCCTTTGCCCTGCTTTTACCTCGCTCCGCGTTTCCCGCTTCGTTTTGCTCCTCTGCGGACGCACACGTTTGCGTCACAATCCAAATTGTTTTGTTCCCATTTGCACGAGATTGGCTGTAATTGGCACTGTACAAGGGGTGGGTCGGGGTACATTTTACAAATGTCGGAAAGACATTTAGCCGATCACCGAATTATACCGCATAACTGTGGCTGCACCTTTTAGAAATGAAAATATTTAGTCCTAGATGTTTTTATTGTTAATTTAATTGTTTTTATAAATGAAAGACACGGTCCTTGCGAACAGTTGTTATAACTGCTCACAAGGACGGTTTATTTAATTTATATGCAATTTCGAGCAATAGTCGAGAGTAATTATGTCTAAATTGTTTTTACTATCGAGAAATTTTTGTGTTCAAATTTTGTTTGTATTTCTTAGAAAACTCGTCTACATTGCTTTTTTATCTTTTGAATTAATTTTATCTATTTAAGTGTATAAAAATACTTTTCAGGAAAACAGCGCGCTATTTGTAAATATGAGGGAATTAACATTACTTTACTTTATTTGGAGGAAAAGGGATTAAAAAAATCATACTCCGACAATAGTGGAACAAAATTAATCAAAATACAGTCTGTTATATGAGTAACCGCTACACAAGATATCAGTGATTGAACTTAAAAAAAATATGTACTATGTAGAAGCACCATTCGTATAATTAATTGATCTTTATTTGAAATTGTTTTACTATACAAGGTCGCAAATAAATACACCATATATAACATTATTTAAAGAAAAACTCGTCAATTTATTCTCAATTTTCACATAAGCATTTTAGAAATTGTATACATATGTAGTATATATGTAAAATGTTTTGAATCGTATAAATTATGTTTCCGAAGTGTTTTAAAGATATGTAAAATAAATTGAGTATTGTTTTTTTCTTCAATTTGAAGCATCTTAAGTTATGTTGAATGGACTTGGGCATCTTCAAATTTTATAATAAATCTGGTTGTTAAATTTGAATGTGGCCTAACTCCATTCTTAATAACAAAACGCATATTATTCACTCAATATCTGCGACTATATTAATAGGAACTATAAATTTAACACCCTTAGATACACTTAAGCAATATGACTCATCAGCATCCTATACGTATATTTTTAAATTCATTGAAACGCAAACCCTTAAATATCTCGATTCGAAGATAAATGGAGTTAGGCCACTTTCAAAATAAACGGCTCATATATATACACCTCTGAAACATTAAGCGAACCACGGTATAATGTACAATTTGAGCATACCGATCGCTTTGATCGACACTGTCTGCCGCACAGAGGAATTCAGCGCTCAGGGATTAGAAAACCAGGAATTCGTATTCTTAGCGTCCGTGCAGGACATGGAACATTACCAGCGAAAAATATTCAACGACGCGGTTTGGAAGTCCTGCTCGGAAGAAATGCCACGGCCGGGCAATTAATCATATTTCGAAAATCATTCCGGCCGCTGAGATCTGGCCGGGCAGATAGAGTTGGAGAGCTCCTCGAAACTCCAGAGTCATAGGGAGCCACTATATGCGCGGGGTGCTTGACCGAGCAAAGCTCTTTCTCTCCACGAACCTTTTTTTCATACATTCCGATTCCATCGAGATGAAGGGAAACAAAAAATCAAAGCCTTACCCTCTGGATAGCGGACGCCGAATTTCGTGGCGAACGTTTCGCCCCCTTTTTCCACCCTTACCAGCAGCCGAACAAAGTGTATCCCGGTTTAAACGAAACTAATCCACTATAAATGGTATTATTCTCTTTAAACTCTTAGTTCTTCTCTGCTATGTATATCGATTAGGAAGAATTTTCCTGAAATTATAATACGAGTACGCTGATAAATTCTCAGTATTCTTGATATACGTATTGAATAATATGCGATTTATATAAATATTCAAGAAAAAAGGAAACATTGCGTTTTTCTATTACGTATTTAACGAATCATTGATATAACAATTTTTTTGTCAATATTACCTTTTCTATGTCTATGATACGATTTATGAACTATGCGATACTCATCATTATTCAACAGCTCTGTCAGCCTCTTATCCTACTTATCGACCCTGATTTCCCTTCATAGGCATAGAAAATGCTAAGACGTTCAAGTATCAATCTTTTCTCATCGACTTTAGTGTTTTCCACACATTCTCCAATTACAATCATCACTATTCCTAGATTGCATTTTATATACTTTTCTATCCGTAAAGCGCGCATAACATCCTGTTATACTCCTTCATCCTTTCATAATTAATTTTTTTACGGTTCCTACATAAATATTAATAACCCTTAGTGAGATCCCGCCGAATGGCCTATCCTCCACACGCTTTGCTGGAATTTTTCAAGACCCCACGGGCCCGGCATTCGCGAGGTCAATTACGACGGGCGATAAAAAAAACTAATTTCGTTTCTGAATTGGACTGTACGCCAAAGTTGGAGAGGAAGGAATGAGAAATAAGAGCAACGATCGGAAGGGTAGGGAAAGGGGAGCGGGCAGGCGGGCGGGTAGGGGAGAGAGAAAGAGCGACTTTCCGTCCGTGATGTATTAGTTTTAACGCATACACAGAGACGGCCAGCCTCGTGGCCATTACAATGCGTCGAGCTCTTCAGTTCGAGATATCTCGAATCGGAACGCGTTCGATTCATTTAAGAGATAAGATCTTTCGTTCGAAATATGAATATTATATTATAAGCGCGGCCGGTGCTGGTTTCTCTTCCCTTCCCACCGCCCAGTTCCTTTCTCTCTCTCTCCTCCGCGGTCCTCCCTTTCGCTCCCTCTTTCTACATCCATCGCCTTTTTTTTCTTTCTCTCTCTCGCGACCGAAACGAAGGCTCGCATCGCGAAGGGAGGACTGACCCGCTGTTTTTTCCGATCCGATGATCTTTCCGAGTGAACCTATGATAGCTCGATGGTGTCGCGTAACTGTTCCTTTTGACACGAGCGGCGACTATAGTCGCCTGAGGATAGGTGGTCCGCAAAGGTGACTGTAACTGATGCTCGTGATACAGACTGTTAAGAGGTTATATGCCAAAGCCAAGTGTAAACCTAAAGAATACGCTGATGATTTGTTTCCTAGAGTAAGATGATTAGAGAAAAATATTTTTATTGAATTCGTAACTTTAATAGCAGTTAGAGTAATATTTAGGTAGAACGATACAAACTAAAAGTTGCATTGCTTAGGTTGGAATGAGTGAAAGACAAGCGTTCCAAAAAGGGAGAATGTTAAATAATATGTTGAGACATAAGCATATTTTTGACAGAGCTGACGGTTTTTCGCGTTTGTTCTCTGTTTATCCTTAGATAAGCTTTAGTATTACGAACTTCGACTGTAATCGATTAAGATGTACGCGTTAAAGTACATGGCAGGTCTGGAACGCATCTTCGATATATACTCGATCAGGACAAGACGGTTTTCACGAAATCTTGAAGTCACATTTTTACTTATGCTATTTATCCGGGTTAAGGTTCTTAGGTGTAAGTACTAATAAGGACATTGTGCTTGTAAAACAAAAGAATTTGGTAATGCTCATGATCGTACACTTCTCCCAATTGTTGCAACAAACCGAAGTGTATAGCCAAAATATCATAACTTTGCGATCGTCAGAATGCTGTATATTAGTGTTCACTTGTTAACAGATATATTATCATTCCCCTGCCACTATTAAAATAATAATTTTTTAAATTAAATCATTAGAAGACTATAAAGTGACGTTAGTACATATAAGTAGATGTATAATTCTCATAGAATTAATTTATTTAATATTGCCAATTTCTACAGACAAATTGTACTGTTCATCCGACTATATCATTGGCATCACTAAAGTAAAAACACCAGTAGTTGACACTGTACCAGTACCTGATTATATTGTGTCACTCTTCAGCTGCTTAACTGCAAACTACTGCGCATAGTCCGCCATTGAGAAGTGTCATAGCGACCGGTTAATCAAACCCGTGTACGATTCTTGCGATTTTTACGTACTTTCTTACATAAATCACTAAGGACTGGATAAAAATGTAAGTATTGCAAGTTTGTACTATCTACATTACCAAGACCAGTTCATTAACCGGTTTTTCTCCCTATATCAACTACTGAAACAAAAGGATGCCAACTACGAAGTTTCTTATTTTCCCTGGATGTCAACTATTAAATCAAATTTCACTGTTAGAAAAAAAAATTCTTTTACAACCGCCATCGAGAAAGAATAATTGTCCTAACATAATAGAAGAATTGTTTGTACTGCAGCTACTAATCATACACTTTTTATAAATTGAACTTAGATTGAACTATGTGAGTAAATGGACAAAACATGACTTAAAGTGCCAACTACCGGTACCTTCACCTTACTATCGCATCGAATTGCAAGGCCACATAGAAAATGGTTCCAGGATCACCGCGGGCTTTCGAGCAAAACATGGGAATCCAATTCTTTCGTTATGACGTACGATATTGGAGTACAGGTCGGTCGATCATTCGATAAAGCAGGGCGACGCGGACGTTTATGTATTAGAACATGGGCGCGAAGAGGCGCAAGAAGCAGTGGGGATGCATAACGCCTAGAGAGAATCGTAGGACGGGGCACGAGATAATAATAATGGATGATCATGTATTACAAGTCATAAACGTCAGCCGTGCCTCGGTTTTCAGCCGTCATTTTTCACGTCGGTCGCGCGCGTACGCGTAAACCCGCAAGAACTCGACACTGGCTGTACTGACTTTATTTTATGCGTAATCGCCTCACCGCAGGCCTTTAAGCGACATTCTAATCGTGGCGCGCGTGTTCCTTCTTATTGTTGCAAGAAGAGACCCGACGTAATTTCAGTGAAGGAGGCTAACGCGAAGTAGGCGGACGAGTCTTGCTAGAATTTAGATTGAAAATTAGAGCCAGCGCTGCTCTTTGGTCCCTTGCCTTTTATTCGCGGCGGACGCTTCCCGCTGTCCACCGCAATTTCCACTGCACGCGCTTTAATTTAACACGAAATTAAGCGTCCCTCGATGACTCCTCTTAATGCATCGTTAATATCTCAATGGATACTCATTACCGCTTGCTGTACTTTGATTCCAAGCCTGAGCCATTGAAAACTGAATTTCCTCTTTCCCCAAGTCAACAATGTATGTAAATACACCTTTGTTACACACTGATCCTTTTATAAATCGCGCCTATTAAATCGTGCTGCGCTTTAAAAGGCCTCGATTTATATCGTACGCGTGATGTATACGGTATACACAAGTGATTATGCACAATCGATACCACAGTCTTCATAGACGTATTCCTATGGATTATTGAAAATATTGCATACTTTCTTCATTATATCCTCTTCTCCATTATCACCTGACCTACTTAATCGCTTTCCAAAAACAAATGTCTACATATACCACGGGAACCAGAAGTCGTTATAATTTTCCTAATCAACCTCGATAAGTTCCACGACACTTTCCGTCCCTCCATGTGTCGAACGAAGAAAAAAGGGAAGGAATCCAATGCAAGTAACGCACTCGTGGATCGCTGATAGACAGCCTGTCGATTTACAAATCTACGAATCGATCTACGCACCTGGAAAACAACGGTAGGCGACTTAAGATAAAGTACGTCAATGGAACATTACTTCCAAGTCGCGGAGGGTTACAGAGGCTTAACAGAGTCCTGTAAAACGTATCATGCGTCTATGGACGGAACTCGATAGTTGATCCTGGTACGCATTACTAACACACAGGTGAGCACACACGAGTATCAAATCGTTGTACGCGTGTCCCAAGTTGCCCACGTGTGCTGTAGCCGTGTGACAAGGGGCAGGAGGAGGAGAAGAAAGAGGAGGAGGAGGCGGAGGAGGAGGTGGTGGTGGCAGGAGGGACGAGCTCGAAGAAGAGCCCGTGGAGCGAGAAGGGGTCTGGCTCCTCTGCACCCCTTCCCTCTCTTCAGCCGCTCTCTTCACTCATTCCCTCTCTTTCTCTCCTCTTCTTCCGCCCTCCCGCCCTGTACTCGTTCATTTTTTACTTTCAAAAATCATGACGATGCTCATTTTTCTGACTCGTGAAGAATTCTTCAAACTGACGTGTAACCAAACGGGGTCCCAGGATTTCGGAGGACGGGAGGGGGCGAGAGTGCAGGGGGCCCTTCGACCTAAGCCTCGAAATCCTCCACCTATAAGCACGATTCCACGGCATGCCTTTTCTATATTCTTCATCAGAACCCTTTCCTCTTGCGGACTTAAAAAACGTTTGCCGTTATTCTTTTCGAATCGCGGACGGGAATGGGTCATGGAGTTGTCGAGCGATGCTGCGGTTTGGGAAAGGAGGTGGGCTTTGTAAAAATTATTTATGTCGAGTGTTATTTATCATATATATTATATATTAGTATTAATGATTTATATATTATTTATATCGAGATTTTATTTTATTTGATGACTTTTATTTGTGGTGGTTAAGGATGAAGTGAAGTAGTGTCTATTTTAGATGTGAGATTAACGAGAGTGCGATCATTAGCATGTGAGACATTTAGAAGACTTAACAACAGTCCGTAACGATATCCTTGTAAGTGTAATATAATCGGCATTTATTACAACTTTTGGTGAAGAAAACGTGTGATTAAATTGCTTCCTAGAACACGTAATGTGTTTATATCTAAAGAATATTACGTGAGAGTATAATGTGACTTGCGAAGATGTAAATATTTCCTCGTTAACGTTGTGCAAAGAAACATATGAAACATGAAGGACATTATTCATTACATTATAGTTCATATGCATTTAAAAAATGTACAAGCTTGGAATTCCATCATTATATTCAGACACTTAATAACATGTGAAATATTTTCATTTTTTTGGAAGATGCGGTACACTTATCAACAATTATTGATTTTATATCGGTCACTCGTCTTTTCTTAATTTTTCCAAGTGAATTTTTAAATCGTTCGTTCCTAATTTTTCTCGCAAATCTTCGCGACCTGTGAAACATATTCGTTCGCGAGGAATAACGATTGCTCAAGTCTCACCACAGCAAGGTTGTTACGCCTGGAGACCTACCTGCCCTCCCACAACGCTCCACTCAACAAACAAGATTAACATAACCTCCATCAAGAAGCGACCGATGCCAGTACTCTGCTTAAAAGAAAAGATAGACAAGCGATTCGCGACAAACCTCGTGTACATAAGTTTTTTTTATTACCAGACTTTAACTTTAGTATCATGATTGTTAAAAAAAAACGATCGCATAGGGGAATATAGGGAAAAGAATCGCGAAAGAAACGAAAGAACTTTAACTCTAGTACTGTGATTGTTAAAAAGACAATCGAAATAAGTGAAAATAGGATTTTGCAATGCGACGCGTAGAAGTCATACTAGAAATGGCCAAATAAATGAATCTTGACGAAAACCATAAGTGGTCCCAGTCCAAATTGGAAAACCAGACACAACGTCTAGTTGCTACACCAGGGTAACCATTCAAAACGAATTACTGTACCTATGAGCGCAGTCAGAGAGCGAGACGCGTCCAGCCTCTTCGTATAGGTCCAGCAGAAGTATTTGGCATAACTCGATCCCGATGACAAATCTTGACCCCATGCTACTATCGTGATACGTAAATGAGATCGATCCGAAATAAACGAAATAAATAAAAGATAACTCTTTCAGGTTTTATAAACAAAGGATCGTCCACCTTCGATCAATGTTTATAAAACCAGAGAGAGTTATCTTTTATTGCACAGAAAAAATCTTTAATGATTCTTAGTTCTATTTCCTTCTAGTTTCCTCCTTATTTTTCGAGCATCGATCAAGTAATACTTCTGACATTTTTTAAATAAAAAAATACTTGCAATAAAGTTCACTGATACTATTAATTTTTGAATACTTTTATCTTCACTTCGATTTACTCAAAACATTTAATGCTGTTGAATAAATCTATCGAACTTCCATTATCCAAAACAACGTATATACAAGAAACAAATCGTTTTGCACTGGGGTTACAAAAGAACAAAGAGAAATTAAATCCTCTGAAAGCTGCAAAACGTGCTTCTTCGAACAATAGGGCATTTTTTTTCGACTGTAGAAACAAGCGGAATTTTCCCGTCTGGCGTACCCGCCTTGAGAGGCCTCATCAACTTCTTCCATTCCGGAGTCCTTGGGGCATTATCGTGATTATGATTATTTAAATTTGTTCTTTTTGGTACGTCCGTGGACTCGAGAGCGGCGTTTGAGCGGCAGGGCCCATTGTTCGATTATTTGAATATCGAACGTACGCGGATGGACGGGAATCGATTCGTGGAGCCTAATGGGGATTACACGGCCAATCAGGCCTTAGTGAGGCCCTGGTTCTTCCTCTCTCTTCTTTCATCTACGTCTTCCATCTCTGTTTTTTGTATCCTTTCTCACTACAGAGCAGCTCTTAATACTCAGCGGGTTACTCGTTTAAAGCGTTAATGACGTATCGATGAAAGTATTTGGTCCCACGCCCGGGGGCAGTCAAAATGTTAGATTCCCAATACACGTTTTCTGTACGAAATCTCCGTTGTTCCTGGATAACGGTTTATAATCATAGCGCGCACTTTATTAATGCGCAAGGCGAAAGAACCGTATAACGTGACTTGCTAATATAGAAATAACAAAAAAAAAAGCGGACCACTTTACTTTGTCAAAATTTGTACCAAATGTATTTTGTCGTTCTTAAGAAGAAATAGAAACTAACATATGTATTTTTACCTTCTAGCTTTTGTAGCTTTTCTTCAATCCTATTGTGTTGCTTTCTTAATCAATGTTCCGATTTTGTATAGCATTTTACACTGACAGGTTTTGGAGTTTTTGCTTTCACCTTCGTCTTAGCTATAAATAATTAATGTAGTAAAGAATGATGTAGAATTAATGATATATAATAGACATATTAATAATGATATATATGTATTATCAGAGTGCAAAAGGAACATAAGGATAACCGGTATTCGTGTACAACAGATTTTTAAAATTCATATGTAACTTTCAAACATATGTTCCCGATGTGCGACCGCCACAATGAACAACCGTGGTTTAGCTGAAAAATAACATTGATAGTGAGTGTCACTTTCTAATGCGGCATCAAGTTTGACGGACACGATGAAATTAGAGTTGATTCGTAATAATCCAGTCAATAAATTGCTGATTTCGCGAGGAGTGATAACATATCAGTCATATCTTATTCCTTTCATAGTAAAGATAACGCATTAATACTCTTGGATCAGATTCCAAACAAAAAATCAATCTTCTATTTTTATATTAAATAAAGAACAATAAACTAATTGTTTACACCTGATAACACTTTGCAACATAGATTGCAAACACAAACTAATTTTACAAAATTATCATAATACGTGAATGATACAAACAGCCAAAAAATTAAAAGCCAGTGTTATATATGTTAAAATATTGATTCTAACGTTTCGCAATCAGAGATGGTGGAGATTTCGTAAAAATTGAACGATACCATTTTGGCGCGTGTCAAATACAAGCCTACGACTTTTAGTATATTATACACATGGGCCATTTATTTTGAAAATGGTTAAGTCTATTTTCTCTTGTTTCGAGAAAATTAAAGGTTAGCATATTCGTTATTCAAAAAATATCGGTTCATATTACCGAGTGTGACAATGTTTCTACTTGTATATTGTACAAATGTAAAAAGTAGTAGCCACTGATCTTACCACCTGTCTATCGAAATTGGACTTACACTACTTTCATAATCAATGGCTACGCAATTTCTTTTATCTACCAATATTAAATTCAACAAAGCATTGGTATTTCTTAAGGTATTAAATATTAACTAGTTATAAACACAAAGCTTACACTAAATTAAGCATAAATCACGTGATATCTCACTTTTTTTAAAAATGGATTTACACCACTTTCAAAATAAACGGTCCATATATACATTCAATGCAGGACCTCTTTATTCTCAAGTATCGCGACTGTTATACGAGCGCCGATCGGCGATCGCTTTCACATAGCCGTGGCGACATTCGTGGAAAGTGTCGCCGTAATGTGATTAATACAAATTCACAAGCTGACCTTGGATTCCGAGCATGACGAGATTCATTCATTCGCAGGCATAAGAAATCACCCTTTTCATTCTCCTCTCAGGAAAAAGAGACTCTCGTCGAAACCACCTGACTATGATGGATTACTCGCGTGTCCCCGGCCGTCCATACACATTCTTCTAAGCGCAATATTAACCGACGTCGTTTTACACTCGGAAACTGCGGCAAACGTCCGTGGAAGGGAGAAGAAAAAAATATGCGTGACGCTTTCGCACGTTACGAGTAAAACTTCTTAGGTTCTAGCATTTGTCTACGATCTTATTATATCAGGATTACGAAATGGAATTCAGTCCAGGGAAGTATCTCTTGATTAAACGAAATATCTCTTTTATTCATCAATTTCCATTAATTCATACTTTAAGAAAATAATGATGGGTTTATGAGAGCTAAACTGAATTTGCAAGAGGTTCTACCAAACAAGAATACAAACGAGAGCAATAATATATTTTGCCAAAGTATGCCTCTATTATCTTATTATACTCCCTCGCTGATGCCTCGCGACTCTTCTCTCCTCGACTGTCTTTTCCATAACATCTCCTTAACAACGAGCAAGAGCCTATCACTATCTCTTACAATCTCTCTTGCCAACCGTCGATCGAAGTCGGAAAAGGGGAAGCGTTTCACCTCTCAATCGCATCCACAAAACCAGTGGCGATTATTATCAATATTTATTGTTCTCACCTGCCCGATGGAGGATCGACAATTCAAAATTTATATACTCATTCGCACGACTCCGGACAAGCTCCTCGAGAAATAGAGAAACATATACAGATCTCTCACTCCTCATCCGATCCTCGCCAATTCACTCTATCGCGCCCAAGGAAGTTTCACCTCCAAAAAAAAAAAAATAAAAAGCAATAAGCGAGAAACGCGAACGGCCTTTGCTGTACTGCGCGAAGAATCGAGGATAATATTGGGAGAAAAAGGAAAACAACAGAAAACTGTAGAGCTGCGGGGGGGGAGGGAGAGTGGTAACGACGCGCGAAGCGAAGCGGGCATGCCTACGCGCGCATCGAGAAATTAATCACGCGTCCAAAAAAGGTCGCCGGAAGAAATGCGGCCGGGCCGATAAATAAATTTCAGGCCGGTGGTGAATACTTCGTTACCGCGTTTAAACAATGCCCGGGACTGACAATAAATAACCGCTGGAACAATGAGCGAGGAGAAGTAGCTCGCAATTACGGGTCAATCAATGCATATTCATATTCGGAGGAGCGTTCCTGGAATACAAAAACCGATCTCCCCCACTTCTTTACTCCTCGCCACCGACCATCGTCCTTCTGCGCCGCGGTGTCGGCTCTGCCCACGCAAACTCGCGTACCCTTGGCCAAGAAGAAGGGCCAGGGCTGAGGGGGGGGGAGGATCGGGAATCGGCGAGCGATTCAAGAAACGCGGCGGAAGGATTCCATAACGTCGCACAAAGAGAGCAAACCATCGATGGAAATTAATAAGCAGCCGCGGCGGTAAGAAGGAGCGGAGAGGGGAACGAAGAGGGTACGATCGAAGCATTGACGCGGTTTTGGGCGAAGCCACTTTTTCTTTGGCAGCCAAACAAGGTGCATTCGTGGAATTACTGTCAACGCGTCGAACGTCGTTCACTTTGTTTGGGCAAATTTTTTACGCGCCCGACTCGAGTACGGAGGAGGGGGGTGGAGGAGGTAGCGATTTGGTACATGCATCCAGTGTCTTTATTCGCAATTTTCTCTCTAGAGTGTTTTCAATATGGCATTCGCGTACCATTGGATATCTCTGATGTATTCGCTGAGTGTACTGCACGTGGGAATCCAATGAGGATGGGTATGTTGTATTAGAGGTGTTTCAAAAGTTCGAGGACTCCTTGAAAGTATCGGGCAATGCTACGTACGATCGATGATAAAAGTATTTTGCATGATTTTTAATTATTGTAATACTTCGAGGCGCGGCTCTTGTGGCGCGCCGGAGGTGAGATTCCTCGTTCTGACCGAATCCTTTAAAAATGAAGGGACTCAAAGGCGCCACAAAGTGATCCGCTCCGAGAGGAAGATGGAATTACCTCGATAAAGAGCTGAATAACGATGCATTTGGAATCCGAACCAGGGAGATGGATAGAGCTTGGGAGGATAAGAGCGTAAGAGAGAGGGAAGGGCACCAAAATCCGAAGGGGGTGCCAAGATGGAAGCGAGAGATTCATCGTGGCCGACACCGCCAGCCGTGGTCTTCGGGATCCAGCCTTTAAAATTGGAATAATAATGTTCTTTCATCTCTCGAACTCGAAATGATGACTTGACGCCTTTCAATATTGTGGGAACAAAAATCGTTTAGGAAGACGTCGGCTGGGTTTCGCCCGCGCTCCTCTCCACCGCTTGTCGACGAATGCCAAGGAGACAGATAGAGTACGAGGCAGGGAGGGACGGTGAGCGTCCCTACTCGTTATCTCGATCTTGTCGAAATAGACCTTGACGATTTTAGTTCAAATGCAGAAACTATATGCCTATTGTTGTGTTCGTCATAACCGAATTAATTACATGTATCGTGTAAATTATGGAATTAATACCAGAACTTCCAACCATTATGTTACGTTAAATATTAATAAATATAAATAATATAAATAAATGTAATATATTTAAAATATAATAAATGTATTGTAAATAGTAATAGATATACTATAAATATCTAAGATAGTGGTTGGATGCTTCGATGTTAATTCGCAAATTTATATAATACATGTAAGTAATACGAATATGGTGAATGAAACAATAGACATATCGTTTTTTGTAGTCGAGGAATGAAGGGACCGTGAACGTTTCTACTCGTTATATCGATCTGGTCTAAATAGATATCGAAGATTTTGGTTCAAATGCAGACATCTATATACCTATTGTTTTATTCACCGCAACCGAATAAATTGTATGCATTATGTCAATTGGTGAATTAACACCAGAACTTCCACCTATCGTGATTAAATATTGAGGTACACTATAAATATCTAAAATAAGATAGGGATTAGAAAAGCGGAGGAAGAGCGAGTAAATAAATTTATTCGATCACTTACATACCGCAAAAGAGTGATAAAAATTCTCCAAAACCGTCATAAGTTTGAGGAATTTTTATGAGAAGTTACAGATGGGTTATTTAGAATGTTTTGAGCGTGTAGTAGTACAAATACAATTAAACCCTATCACCGTCAATAGACGTTGATTTATTCAGGCAAACAACTGCTCAAGATGATCACACGAGCAATGTCAAACAATCGGACGAAATATATCGACAGGGAAAATAACAAGCTATTCTTTTTTCGTTTTTTGTTCTTTTTTTTTGTAAACGATCGTAGTCCTGCCGAATAATTCGCAATATAAGTATACCCTATTCCTCGTACCTCGCTTATCGGTGCAGAATATTAATGATAACATCGTGAAGTCGGGCCAAAGAAGAAAACGAGGAACGTAGAGACGAGCATTCTTAATTAATGCAAGCGTGTACAAGAGGAATGGAGCAAACGGGGAAGAAGAGATGAAAGAATGACGTCAGTCATACTACGAAGCATTAGATTGAGTTTGATTACGAGTAATTATTTCTACGGCTTGGTTTCGTATGTCCTTATAACGACTGGTAACGAGGTCGGCGATCTTTGATCACCGCCACGATCGAGATATATATATCGACGTCACGCACGGTGTGTCGGCCCCAAAGATCGATCACGATTGTCCTCCGTTCCATAATCCTTTTGAGAAAGATGAAGAAGAGAGTGGATTAAAAGCAGACGCCGAACCAATACTCACTTTTACGAATGTGGTGAAAAAATATCTAAAACGAAAAAATAATGTAAGGATTGTTTTCAATTACTTTCATACTACAAATTACTCTTTTACTTTTATAATGTAGGTGCGTCATAATAATGTATATTTAATAGTCGTCTTCTGCAATTAGAAATACAACTAAATATTAGGATTTATGCGTACACGTACTTTGACGGTTGCAACTGTGTACTCTCCAAAATAGGACATCCCAACCAGTAAAAAAAAAAACTAACAATAAAATCTAATCCGTTAAAAGTCACAATGGTAAAAGACAATTGTTTCAATTTTCCTACTCTCGGTTTAAGTGGAAGAAAAATGATCACTATAATAACGTAAGTACATGCCAGTCCAAATATAAAATCAAAATGCGAGCAGGTAAGGTACTAAAAGTCCGGATATGCACGTTAGAAAAAGAATTCCTATGAATATAACGCAGTAAACATACGTAATAGAAACAAAAGTACGGCACAATATTCGAATACAAATATATGCAGTAGAGACGTGTCAAGTGAAAATGCATCGTTACGAGTACACCGAGCAACGCGAACCTCTATCGAGTACGCGTACACGTGATACGAGTACGAAAATAATAAATACAAGTGCATTTAGCCAAAGCACAAATATCCTCGCGGTAATTAATAAGAATAACGCGCAGGTCTCTGCACTTGCGGTAAGCAGGCATTTAAGACATAATCCGCCCTCTCTATAGCGGCCACATTCGCCGTTTCGTCACGACAGCCGCGTAAATCACGTTCAAGGATCGTGATTGAATAAATTATACCGTTTCTTACCCGAGCTTTTGCATCGCTCTGGCCCCCCTTCCCCTCCTCCTCCTCCGCGGATACTCCACGGATCAAGATAGAAATCTACACAAGATCGCAGAGGGGCAACGAAGGAGCGAGGGAAGGAAATCTCGGTTCCTATTAATTGTAGCGCCGCAATAAGATGCGAGGACAAATTGGTTAATTATTCCCTGGCGGTAGGCGATGCGAGAGAGGAAAGCTATCGTAAAATGGCAAGGACTTTAACGTTGCAAATTAGAGGTAGAGATAAAGGGAAAACCATGGATATCGCAGTGGTATTCTTCCACTTTGATATATTATTGATACACCTAGTCCCCCCCTCCCGCCCCGCCTTCGTTCGTCTCCCCCTTGGGCCGCATGCCCGAGGCAACGCCGGATGAATAACGAACTTCTTTTCCACGCCTCCGAAATGTCGGTGATTAGCCGTGAAATATCGATTTTCGTATTACGGAGAGATCGCCGGCGAAATATGGAGCGCGTCGGTAATCTTAGCCGGTCTTTGATGCCGGTCAAAACACGGTAACCGCAAACCCGTTCGCTTTTAATGCCGCAAACAACTGTATGCGCTCATTAATTATAACGACATGGATGCCTTTAATGACCGGGGAATTAAAAGTACTCCGTGGATGCCCACGCATGGTTCTCTCTCGCGCCTCACCTTGGCCAGCCCCGCTCCAAGGTACGTCGACTTTTTTCGCCCGGCATTTCACGAAGCAAGGACGAAATTGCGCCGGGACCCCCGTCGGAGACGAGGCTCTCGCCGCTTTCCATGAGATCCGTCCTCAAGGCGCAGGGGGGCGAAATAGAAGAAACCCCCATCGATGGGAGTGGCTTGCCGGCCAAAAAACGGCGCGGCAAGAAACCGATTTGAGAACCAGTCGAACAATTAAACGTCGCAAGAGGAGCAAAACGGGCGGGGAGGGGAGGGGAAGGGGGGGGGGAGTTGGCGCGGAGAGGAGCGCGAGAGGAAGAAGCCCGGTGCGTAGAGAAGAGAGACGCGGCGGAATGAGGGGCGGGCGGGCGGCCGGCTGAAAGTCCAGGAGGGAGAAAAAAGGATGAAAATCGCGGTTGTAAAATCCACGCGGGTTGCACCAAACGCAATTAACCGCTAAACCCGAATCCCCATAGGGGCCCGGGATGGCGTATATAGGTGGAGGGCTCGAGGAAGGGGACAGAGCGCGCGAGATGGATGGGAGGAAGGGAGAAAGAAGAGAGGAAGAAACGCGGAGGAAGGAGGAAGGAGAGCGGATTGAAGATTGGAGTGAGAGAGAGAGAGGGAGGGAGGGAGGGAGGGAGGCCGACCGAGCGGCGGAGTGAGAGAGGAAGGACGACACGTAGGAAAGGGAGAGAATCTGGCCCTCTCGACGACTGCTTTCGGTCTGGCCAGCCCTGCCAGCCCTTAGGGCTCC
Source organism: Ampulex compressa (assembly GCA_038496175.1). Lineage (NCBI taxonomy): Eukaryota > Metazoa > Arthropoda > Insecta > Hymenoptera > Ampulicidae > Ampulex > Ampulex compressa. Next base: position 196,521 of record JBCFXI010000234.1, on the reverse strand, counting down.
AGACGGAACGCTTTTAAAATTTATTGACAATCATAAATTTCGAAAATAAAACCTTATATTCCCGCGCGCTCGGGCGCGCGTGCTCGCCAGTACTTACACACCGGCATCCACGAAGCACGGGCCGGGGAACGCGTGTAGGTGCGAGGAGTTTGTGACTCTTGCAGGGGCTACATATACGGCTGCAGAAAAGGTTTCGCAGACGCAAACGGCCCGGACTGTTTTCTTCGTTCTCCGTGTCCGCGCAACTCACCACCATCGAGTAGCAGCCTGGGATCGTTTCCTTTCGAGCTGCTCCTTTTGCGGGGTGTTCGAAACAAAAGAATTCGTTACGAATTTGCCTTCTCTCCCCCTCCCGTACCACCCATTTCGCGACTCCCATCGTTCTTGCGGCTCACGTTTGGCCCTAAGCTTCGACGGTAGTGACCAACGGTCGCCGATTTCTCTCAACTCTCCTCCTTCGAGCTCTACCCTCCCGTTTTTCGCACTGTGCATACCCTTCGAACCTTTGTGCGCGTGTATTTTCGTGATGGTTAAAGAAGTATTTTGCTATTAAAAGAATGACCGCGTGAAGTCTGATAATCTGGTCTTTCGAGGACACCGCCAAACGCGGTTAAAACGTCTCTGCTATAGTTGCTGATATATGTATCGATGGATAAAGCTAGGCGCGAACAATGCGAGACATTAGGTTAGATCGAAGACTTCTACTAATATACTGAAAAAAGAAGATATATGTAGATTCATTTTATAATGTGGATGATCAAATTTGATTATACTGATTTACCTTATTTTGTTAATGTTCATATGCCGTTTTTTTTGCTACAAATATGTTCTACGGTTAAAAAATTAAATATTCGTATCCTTTTTTGCGACATGGTTTGGAGTGCTATGTGCGTTCTGTTCTTCAAGAAACGACGAAGTGTGGAGTATATCTACTGTTTCCAATAAAAGGGGTTGTCATCGAAACATTTAATTTTGTTTTAGAACTGTATCCAATGACGTAAACAGGAATTAAGATCTTTAACGTTTGATATCTATAGCGCTTATCACGGTCATTGCTTTTGAATTTTCACTTTGCGCAGCAAATTTTTAGCAAGAGCAGTAATCAACTAAGTACGTTCTTTCATATCATGAACAATAAACCAATATATCGATATTTGTAAACATACATAACACTCAAAATTATATTTGAACATTCAAGCTATGTTTAACAATGTATCGTAATAGTGGATTAAGATTTGAGTTATTATTCTCATAACTTTTCCCTGACAGCCTTTAATAGTTTCATGGAGCAATGCTTTGATCTTAATGTTAACGCCTCGAACAGTGGGCATTAAACTAAATCACCGCCTGACGTGGAAAAAATGAAGACGAAGAGGAGCATAGACCATTATTTCGTCCTATACATACTAACGGTTGCTGAAAGAACTCATGTTAATAAGTGACACATGCCCGATAGGTTCCACTTCTTTCGTGACGTCCATCTCGATATTTTCTTATTTCATTCTTCGACTATCCAGCCGACTATCTCCATTTCTGGTATGCACAGGCAAGAGAAGCCTGACCCCGTCCGTAAATTCTCACGATTCCTTGTCGACCCTATCAAGCAGATCGCGATGCAGGATATCGGGGTATTTTGTTTATTACGATTATTTACGTTCGCTTTTTCCTCATAGCAATGCGCTATTTCCATCCCCATCCCCTCCCCGTCTCTTGCTCTGATTTTGCCGAATTGTATCCATCGAAACTTGTTGGCAAAACGCTCAACGGAATAACAGTTAGGTCCAGCGATTTCAAAGAGCATCTCTGATGGCAGGATGAAGAACGTTGTTCGCGAGAAGCAGGGATATCTAACTCCTAAATGATCGGCCTCATAGGCGCCGGTACAACTACAATACGTTCTTGCGAGTACGTTGCATTGCGTCGTCATGCATTTGTTTTAATGCCTCGATTAATTATTAATAGCATTAAAGTGACGTTCATTTCACGTAAGAAAGACCCAATTATACGTTGATATTATAAGTTAAAAAAAACAGGATTTTATTAGTTAAAATGATTCTTAGTTAGTTAGTTCACAGAATGTTATTAGTTTAAAAAAAACAATGTTTTTCAAAGAAAGTAGCCTATTGCAGTATGATGATCGTAGTAAAACGCATTAACCGTAAGCTGAATAAATTTAACTATTACGCCTCTTGTAAGATAATATTTGTGATTTTTTTTTTTTAAATCAAGATAAGAAAATTTTTGAAAGGGAGCGTTAATTTTTTACTTAACTGGTAAAGTATTACGTGAAAGCAATTTTTTTTTAATCAAAATGAGACCAATCGCAATGCAATTACGACCATATTTGCTTATTTAATACTTATTTAGACATTGATTTTTTTAATGTTTTAATAGAATTGCGAGTATAAGTTGCTAAAAAAATACATCAAATATCATTGCTCATTGTCGTAGATGTGCAATGTAAGCCATGCTTCTACAACTTTCACTGAATGTAAAAGGCGCTGTATGACATTAACGAGGAAGGAGACATATTCGAACGATACTGACGAGGAAAAAGACACTATTCGGCGGATAAAAAAATTACATATTTGATAATTAAGCATTGAATATTTGAATTTACAAAAATTTATTGATAAGTTGTTTTGCACTTTTCATCACTTTAGCATTATATTTGAGCAAAATTATTTTTTTATTCTGAGGGTGTGCAGGTTCGTGGGAGCAAAGTTATTGAGTTTTGAAACTTAACAAATTTTTTACCTCATATTTGCATGCATATTATCTCACTGTAAAAATAATTTAATATAAAATATGATATTACTTTTAATTTGTAATATATTAAAAATACAATCAATTGTCCATTAAGTATTAAGTAAGTAATATGGTCGTAATTGTACCACGTTGTATTTTATTTCAATCGGAAAAAATTCATCAACATATTAAATAAAATTTCAGATAAAAACAATTTTTAAGTAAGAAAGTAATATTATTGCGTTAAGAACTGTCAGGCCGTATTCTTTTTAAAGGGGCCATGCCACGTACCGTATTGTGCGCCACATCACACGCTTGAGTGACTTATGAAGACAACATAGTCGTAGAAGCAGCGTAGTGACGTTTACGAGGAAGCTCTAGAGCGCCAATCATCTTACTCTTCTAATTCGTCGGTGTACCATACAAAAAAGCTTGAAAAACATAAAAAAAACAAATAACCACGCTAAAATCAGTTATACGCGCCGTGTTTTATTGATTCAAAGAACCAAAAATAATACGATACGCGGTAAAACATGCATATAATCCTCCAATAATATCATATTTCACTATAAAAACTAATTGAATAAAAAAAGGTGTTCTTGAATGTCAATTGTATTGCTTATAGAAATCCGAAAAAGTACTTCCAGCTACTCATAGCAAAACTCAGTGAGTCGATATGCATTTCAACTATGAGCCAGTAAGACGATTAAGGCGGCAAATTGTCTCCATAAATTTGTTTCAAGATCATCTGAAATTCACTGTACCGGCGCCCATGGCCGGCTGCGTGTTGCGCGAGCGCCCGCCTGCTCGGCGTATTGACAGAAAATATCGAGTGTCGTGTTTGAGGATCGTCTTCGAATCATTATTTGTGGCATAGCTGCCTGTAGGTTTTTAAACAAATCGAATTCCAGGCCTGGCCGGTTGCTTACAAACGCGCCGGTCGGGCAATTCCTTGGCGTTCGTAGCTTCGCTTGCGAAGAGGAGGAGGGGGCTGGAAGCGGCGAGGTGACGAGAGGAGAAAAGACAGAGCCGAGATTGACAGCGGCCATGAGACGGTGTCGGGGAGAAGGGTCGGGGTTTATTATGCTAGTGAGAAAATTACGATCGAAATGACTCGAGCAACTAAGCGAAGTGACTAATTGATTAAGGCCGCATATGATATGCGTACTTAGTCACGTTGATGAAAACTGGTTCGGCTCTACGGCGCGATTGTGAGTTTAGACTGGCGTTGACACGTGGAATAAAATACGGTACTTACGGGTCTTATTGCAGGCGCAAAGAAGTTCGCGGCGTTGCTCGTTGCATCAGTGAAGGGACACCGAAATGTTAGAAAATTCGCTGTACTATTGTTGTCTTTTACTCGAATGCTTTTAAAGTATTTTTCTTTAACGGTGATATCTTAATGGAGAATGGTTATCTTATATTAATAAAAAATTAACATTGCACGCGTGCGTACGGTTTAGCTACTCTAAAAAAATGGAGGAAGCGATTTTTTTTCTTGGATCAAATAATAATTCGGAGTCTTAAAATATTCATCCACGCATCTGCGCGCTATGGTCTGCAATCAGCGCTGAGTTTAGACGTCATTAAAGCAATAATGCCAATTTACAAGGAATTGAACATGGATTATTTAATGAAACGTTGTGTCAGTGGCCGTACAAAAAACGGAAATAAAAGCCTGAAGAGTTTGATGTGGTGGTCTTTTTCGAAAACTGTGTTTAGTGGCAAAAAAACTATAAACATTTTTGCGTTTTTAAAACATCGACAATAGTTGTATAGATAGTGCATGACGTGAAGATCACGATAGTGCTGGCAATACTAGCATTATGCTATAAATGCGACGCAGGGTACATCAATCTCACGAAAAAAGCGGAGCACGTGCAAAGATCGAATCTTTACAGATCTCGAAAATTGGACGTGAAAGAAGCTGCACGTGCAACTAAAAATTCGATAAATAAAGCAGGAATAGCTGATTAGCAGAAAATTCGAAAACATTTACGATAACATACAAAAATAACGTCCTCAATCTTTAAACGCGTTTATTTCGAAACTATGATATGTTTTTCAAAAGGATGTTCGTAATGTTGAGAGTTATATTGATTCGATGACTCTGAAAATGTACAATTATATTTATTGTTATATTTATTAAACATCGAAGATCAAATATTTTCAATTTTGTATTTGTTTTTATAGATATGAACGTTAAATGGACTAATTTTGTAGAGAAATTCGAACTTTTAACTTCAAACGATTGCTACTTGATCGTCAATGCTTACACAATTTTCTTGGCTAACAACATTTAAAAATTTTTTTCCTGCTAGTTATTGTTTTGTCTGAACCGTGTACAGCATTTCCGTGTGGAAAAAACAGTACTTTGGAAATAGCACGGTATGGGCTTAGTTATACAGATTTTTAAAACATTTTAGCAGTTTTTATTAATACTTATTACACTTAAATAAAGTATCAAGTTTATGTTCTTCGGTTACTTACTTCCTGCTTTTATACCCCTTGAAAATTGCGCCGTTCTTACATCTCGAGAGCAACTTACACCCTTAAAAGAAACCAGGTTTACTTATCGAATATATTTTTAAGTATTATGCAGCGATACTCCGAATTTCTGCAATCTTATCGAAACTTGTGTTCCTTTTTTTTTCTTAATTATTAATACTACCCTTATCTACTTTTAATACCTCTAAATTCATCAGCCATGTAATATAGCTGTACACTTCTTTCTATCAAATGTTTATTATACATTAAATAAATGAAAAAATAAATCAAAACATACGTATTATCAGATACACTTGATGACACGTATCACAAAATCTCCATTAAAACCTATACACGTACTTACATCCCCTGTATATTACATTCCTAAATTCCACGGGGAGCACAAATCAACAATATGCATAAATTAAACATTCTATATATCGTGAAAATAACATGAAAAACGAAGCTTACGAAACGACTTATTGAACGAAAACTTCATATCGAACAATGTATTGAGTTCCACGTATAACCCATCGTGATTCCACGTTTTCATCGTGACTTATCCTTGTTGCGCGTATCCATATTAGTGGCGTACGCTGTTCTGTTCGTGCCAGGAATTATGTTAATCCTCGAAAGGTGCTCGACTAGCTGGTGGGGGCGGGGGGTCATTGAGGTGAAGGAGGGGGGTCACGAAAGAGGGGGCGAATTCATCATCAGTCCAAGTCAGGAATTATAACGGAGCGATTCATCACGAGCGGCCACCGATCCGTCATGCCGATCTACGTGTGCAAGCCGTTTTTGAATATCCTGCGGACGTATATCTGTATATCTCGGTTAACCGATGTAATATCCAAGATGGTTTTTCAGGGGCGACCTTGAGGAGTCTCGAAACGCCGGTGGAACAACCCCGCTCGACGTTAAAAGCCTCGTGCCTCGCCATATCGAAGCGCTTTTATGAAACCGAAGACCCAGAAAGATTTGACCCTTTCATTCCTACGAAATTTCTCTCGCATCGAGTAACGTATGCCAGGTTTTAATCCATTATATGCCAAAGCTAAGTGCAAACCTAAATAATGCATTGATTTGAGTAAGCTAATTGGAGATAAAATATTTTCATCGAGTTCTTAACTTTTATAGCAGCCATTACAGTACTTAGTTAGGACGATCAAAACTAAAAGTTTCACTGCTTAGGTAGAAATAAATAAAAATCGAACGTCTTAGAAAGAGGACAATGGTAAATAATGCGTTGAAGCTTAAGAACAATGTAGTACGTGTCGCAAGAGGAATTTCTGGTCAGAGTGAATTTTGTGATGCGTCTTATTTGGATTTCGAGAAGACGACTTTAGACATTTGTATTCTATTGTATTTGAAATTCCAGATATTCTTTGCATAAGATCTTATTTCTTTGAATCCCAATAATTTGGGAACAATTTTTGATCAAGCTTAGTTAATGCATGTGAAGTATCGGTTAAGAAAAGCTTATAGCGCCGAAAATAATTCGAAATCAAACTCAGTTTTTATGAGATTGTAAAAAATAGCGTATCTGTTTTTCAATATCTTCTTTTAGTATTATCTAATTTGATCACGGGGATTTCTTTGCGACGAACGTTGTACGTAATTATTTAAGGAACGATGATCCTCTTCAAAATTCCAAACATTATACTGCATTTGCAATTATAATTTATAATGCGGTATATAATATTAGCTGATATCAATATTTATCAAAATTATAAACATCCATCTATCAGCTATGTTACTAAACAATTTAATCGTTCTCAGATTTATTTTGGGCGCTCGTCAAACTACAAGCAACATACCAGATATATGTATAGTCTTCGCCTGATCGATTCTGCCATCGAAAAATAACGATTCACTGTTTTTTACCTTTGAATGCAGTAAGTCCAATGCTATTGCTTTAACATGTTACTGAGTATTTCAAAGTAATAGGTGAAATACACCGTTCGTTACTACAAATTGAAAGAACATCTAATACGATTTTAAAGGTGGGAGCTAATGTTACCAACTGTAACATAAATTAGGAGAAGCTTGCCTAAATCGTACTAATTAACAATAAATTATTGTAACTGGCAGAAAAATGTATGGAATAAATTGAAATTTTAGTAGTAAAAGATTTGTTTGTACAGTAAACAGATAAAATCAACAAAAACTTGGAAAGTCTGTTGTAATCCAATCCTTACAAACATTTGAGCATGTGTCTTTGTGGACACGTGCGCACCTTACATGCACCCATTGCATACATTTCATGCATTGTATTATGGACATTTTGTCTTCCTTTTGACATAACTTGCAATATCAAGATAAAGCATGCTTTTTTCTATTCCCTTTTCCATTCCATTGAAAATCAACTCTTCTCTTTGGCATTCGTTTTTCTTCTGAAATCTTTTATTTTATTTTCCAATTCATCTTTGTATGGACACTCAGTATGTATTAGGACATTGGCTTGCAGTTTGAATTACGAAGCGGTACGAAATAAGACAAATTACATTGTACAATATCACACCGAAATTTAAGGCTATAAAAGACTGTATCTCTTAGAATATATAATCAATAAAATTGCAAATACACATACTTTTAGGAAATCAATAAGGTTTACATAGTATTTGCATAAAGTTCTTACGAAACGCACGTAATTTTTACTTAAGAAGTCCAGAAATCGCACCTATATCAATAAAAAAACGCCTCAGCACGATACCAACCAGATAACTTCAAAATATCGTTCACAATGATACTGGTATTGGTTTCTACCAACAAATAGCAGCACACATATTCAAACTTGTTCATAAATGTTAACACTAAACCTACAGAAGCAGTCAGAATGAGTTTCTTAAAAAAATTGCCGTATTTCGTAAAAGTGCAGTTTTTCAGATTTTCCACGATTCAACTGCAGAATTTAAATGATTCTATCGATCTATCGACAACTCTTCTTAACGTACATTTTCTTTAAAGATATACATAGCACGCATAAATATGTCCAGAATGTGGCTGGTAGGTTTAGTGTTAATTCCATTGCAGCTTGATTAAAAAACTGACCCATCGGCTCTCCTCGATTGTTTTGTAGCCTCGAAATGACGAGTCGGTATTTATCGGAAACCCCTTTGTCGAATCATTCTTGATTTTCTTGTACCTCATTGGCAGTCGATTAAAATGAGCGACGATGCACGCCGTGGGCCGTGCGGGCATAACGCATTGCGTACCAGGAAACGGAAGTGACGTCACGCACGAGGCTCTCTTATCGTCTCCGCATGCGTATTTATTTTTCCGTTTATTGGGATCGTTTGTTTGCATTTACTAACCTCGAGAAGCCGCCCCCACGTGAAATTTCATCGGCCCACTGCCAGCTTAATTTTATTTTGTCAATAGATTTTTTCTCCATCCCTGTATGTATTTTTCTGTTCTATGAAAACGAGTTAAAGTTCTAACATAGATATGATACGATTTGATGGTTCAAGTTTTGATGAATTGTAGCGTAGAGGAGGGTTTAGGTTGAAAAACGCCAAGAGTCGATTGTGTCATCGATTATGTTTCGAGCATGACAGATTTCAATGTGGCGTGCGAGGAAATAGGAGTTTTACGTGGAGGAGTCTTGCAGTGTATAGAGACATAATGAATAATACTAGGAGGATTTAGAAGTGCTTGTCTTGGAATAGTATGGATTTGTTTTGAAGTCCTTTGACAATATTATTTGCATGTTTGAATAATTTGTATTTATAAACGGTAATTTTCGTTCATATTTGTTATTTTATTGTTCTTTTCGTTTTTATTTTAAAAATTTATTATTTTACTATTTTTTGGTTTTTATTTTCAAAATGTATTTTTTTTGTTTCACTTGGGGCAAATAATGCAGAGATATTTGATCGTATGTTTAAAGTGTATTTTCAATCGCTGATTCTAAAGTATACATATGGTATGAAAAATAAAAAAGTAGAGATAAAATAAATAAGCTTCAAGTTGGAACCTTGAAAAGGCTAACGCGTAAACAATTAAAGTTAACATTCAACAATGTAAAGTATAAAGACACATGTACACTCCGTTATAATTTTCTCAGTAAATAATAATATTTTTCACGTATGTCAAACTTTATATAAAGTTTTTTTTGTAGAAACTTTTTTTTCTTTTTAATATTCATACCTTCGCAATTCTAAATGACCGCTAATTCAAGGCATGATACATAAATCCCCTTTTTTTAATTTTAAGCCTTGCTTTAATCAAATGATCTTGTAGCACTGACCTTTAGTATTTTCTCAAAAACATGGACCGCAGAATTGCTAAGCTCTGTCAATTATTAAGTCATGCACTGTTTAACTTTAAAAAACGATAATTTATAATGCATCGACGATAAAAATTGTCTCGCGAAAAGTTGCACGCATTCGGTACCTTATCAGCCCTGATATACGGGGAATCGATGGTTGCGTATTTCTCATACACGCTCGTACGTTAAACTCGCGTGAGTGTATATGTATAACAAGCATAGATCAGTTAAGGTCTGACTTTTACCAGTTGGACATTATGCAAGGTGTCGAATAACGTTTTCAAATTAACCAGAGCCCATTCACAGAACGAACGTGCTTTCCTGAACACGCGAGGAGATGTGAATAAGAGGCGAATAGTGCCACGCGGGTAAGTATCTTTAAAGACGTTTCTAAACGCACGTACGACTGTACTGGTGGAACATGTAAATATTCCGTAGTGTCTCTTCTCTCAGCGTAGCACCGTTTGACACATTAAACGTAGGAACCGTTGTTTTTCCAAACGTTTTATACGCACATGTAATTTACTTTCCCTCCAAGCGGAAATTCTGATATTGCCATTTCAGTAATAAAATTTTACAACAAGTTTCAAGTCCCTGTTACTTCAGTGCTCAATTTTCTCCGCACCTTTTTTTTTGTTATAGCTTAATTCACTACTACATACTCTACATTTCCTGTTTGCAATGTCATTTAATTCTTAAATTTAATAAACCTTAACATTATTCGCAGTGCAATCCCCCAATTGCATTTAATTGACTATTTTTCGATAAGTGTAGATGATTCAATAACATAACGCTTTAATAAAGTAGTAAAGGTAAATTTTGGAGAAATTCTATTGGCCGAATATAAATATACACTTTTTATATACAATAATGGATCTGTGAAATGGTATAAATGTGCTTTTCGCAGTTAAAACTGTAACGAAATCGGCACAGTTGTGGTTATTGTGTTTCTTTTTAACGTAAATTATTTGTTGGTATTTATAATTTAGGAAATCAGTATATTTTATAAATCATATTTATAAAATTGTTTGATAGTACGAATGTTAAACCTAGCGTAATTACAATCGATCTTCAGAAATGATATACGCATCTTTATTATCTACCTGTTTAGCATGTCTCCACGTGACACATATACACCAATCCCAATATTTCGCAATTTACTTTAAAGTACGCAGTTACAAATGATACCAAAAATTAAATAAATCCGGTACGGGCTCTTTGAAATACTGACTACTTCAGTTTCCAAAAAGAGATGCCGAATAACTGCATATTCTGTGCTTTTACATATCACACGTTTCCACGTAAAGACTATTTTTCAGCCGCCAAAACGCGGATTTCTCTCGACATCCTTTATATCCACAGAAGAACTTCTGATCGTGCACGTAATTAACGTCAAACACCATCTTCTTTCTTTCGCGTATAGGTGGCCTCTATATCAGCAGACTTCTCCACCTTCTCTAATTGACCACGATCCGCGATTTCGCACCCCCGCGGAGGGGGACGCCGTCAGGCGGGTAGGGCGGGTGCGATTTTTGAAATTTCAAATCCGGATTTGCGTTGCAGATGCAGAGGCCCCGGGCAATGTCGCGGCCGCGGAGTATAATGTTTTCCTCTCAATTAAGCCTTAATTAAGTTAAAATTAACATCGTGGATTTCTCCCTTCCCTTCGTTCCTTCCAGGAGCACCCACCTTGAGTCCTCTCCAGCTTTGGGTGGCCTGAACCGCGTACAGCCGCCGCCAAAACATTCCGAACGATCTGTCACGAGATCGGTAATTAACCAATATCCTGCAAAAAACAAAATCGACCCTCACCTCTTTGACGATCAACCCTCGAATATACATTATTTCATAACGCAGTAGCCTTCCAACGTACACCACAATTCCACGCTAAGCGTCCACTCTTAGTTTTGCATAAACAATACTCGACAGCAGACTATAATCGTAGGAAGAAACGTACGCGTTATACTCGATCGATTTAAGCCGATGTATGATACTCGAAATTCCTCTATACTCATAACGCGTGTCCGATCGTGGCCAGGGCGCGCGAATTCGTGCGTTTTCGAGGAGGAATTTCGAGACGTAGAAGGACCATCCATCGACCATCGATCCTTTCTCTCTCCTTCTCCCTCTCTCCCTTGGGCTTAGGACCAATCGGACTTTTGCGCGTGGATGTACGAACTGGTGGCTAGCACCACCGCGAAGGTGTCCACCACCACCACTGTATACGTGTGGTTGGGTTATACTGGGAATCGAAAGCCTTCAGATAAACCAGCCTTCATTAGGGCGAGGATGATCAGACAACGCGATGCCCAACGTTGCTGCTGCCGTTGGTGCTGCTGTTGCTGATGCGCTGGGGCTGCCGGTGGTGCACGGGCACTCACCACGACATATAGACGAGGATTGACCGTGGACACGTGAAAGGGGAGAGAGAGAGAGGAGCTCTACGTCCCCTTGTGTGCCCCGGCTCTGTGTCGTAAGTGCCTCGTGTGTTCGTACCCACAGTGGGCCCCTTGTCCACCGAGGATTATGCTAAAAGGACACGCGGGGTGAGCTTCCACGTCTCGAATTAGGAAGAAACTTTCCGAGTCCGATCGACTACCGGAATTGCCCCGCGGAGCCTCGCTTTCGGAGCTTCGTTATTCGAGATTTATTTTCAGCCCACGATCGAGATGCTAATAAGCGTAATTACGCTTATTATCTTACGGAACACGTTCCCAGTTCCCTCCGGTGGATCTGAGTTATGGATCGTCACCCGTCGTGGTCGATCGAGCGTACTAATCCCAACCCGGCATTCCGTACCTTGCACCATGCTAAATCTCTATCGAAGATGAAATCTGCGCCGCGATCGCTTTTGCCGAGTTCCTTCCACGTTTTATCCCATTTTTCCCTGATCCCGGTCTGACATTCCATGCGCGGATTGTGTTGGATCTATGTCTATGTAGAGTTTATGATGTAATTACATCCATAAATAGAATCTGCGCGCTGATCGATTTTAGCGACTATTTCAGCTTCCGCGTTTTTGCCTTATACCCCGATGCTTCTGATCCGATGTTCCGGGTGTTACTCAATGCTAAGTCGTTGCGGATTATAACGTTTCTTATCGGTCGATCTTGATAACTAGTTTCAGGTTTGATGTCAAATCTGTGTACTGTTCAATGTCGAATCCTAAAACTTTAAGACAGCTACATCATATATGTGGCTTTATATTTTTACTACGTTATCTCTGAAATTGCAGACATAGTACTTCTAGTGGCAACTTTTCAAGTGCCACTATTTTTTCACGGATCGAAGACTCGTGTATAAATCGATGAATTGCTTTAATCACTAAAGCAGTTTGAATTAGATTACTATTCTCATATATTACAGACCCTGTTTCTTTATCGTTATAACAGTCACACCAAATTATCTCACTCCAACTAATTTCTGGATCCATAAGATATGCTTCAAACTCAATTAGCTTCCCATATAAAACCATAAAATCCTATAGTTATCCCAATCAACGTTAGTAATCAACATAAAAAATTAAATACTCAAACAAATAGGTTCCAAGTATCCCTGCCATACAGATCAATTCAGAAACTCCGTAAATTCGGTAGTCCAGGACGATATCGATGCAGCGCGCTTAACAATCCGCCGCTATGCTATTATGATAAAGTGTAGAAACGAAATAACTCCTGACCTGTACGGAACCGTCTCGTACACCGGATTGAACTGGCACTTTGGTCACGTGTGGCTGGACGTACCACGGTGAGTAATAACGCTTATTGCGGGTCAACGTCGAGAATGCTAGGCGGGGCAATTTTCCCGAACGTCTCTGTTCCGAGCGGCAGCGATAGATTTCCAGAATGATTACACGGTCTCACCGGGCAAGCCAATTTCCTTCTTAGTCGCTGTCGCGGCTCCTCCGTGCCGCAAAAACCCTCTTCGCCTTGGTTCACCCGATTTTTATTCGATCCGCGTGCGTAATTCCATTGTTTTCACGGACTATTAAGTTTCCGGTAATGGGCCACTTCCGGTTAAACAAGGAGGCTCCTGGGCGAACTCGTCGAATGCAGGAAAGGGCGCGGCCAAGCCTAATTCGGGCTTTAAAGATTAAGGCGAGGCATGCCACGTCCCGACTTCTTCGACCTCCATTTCTGCTTCGACCTCCTCTTCCACCTTTACCCTCGAACTCCTTTCGGCCGGCCGTAATGCTCGTTATCCACGAACGAACGGCTATTTCGCTTCCTTTCTCACGTCGTTTGTCGCGCTCGGTGCCCGCATGCGGCGGTGATTTATAATGGACACTTAAGGGCAGTTACCGCGTTCCCCATTGTGCGGCTGTTGCGATTTTGTTTCTAGTTTCGATGATCAATTTTTGGGTGGCCGCGTCGACGTGAAGGAGGAAAGTTAAAGTGTGATTTTCCCTTCGATAAAACGCAGCATCGGACGGGGCAATGTGGTTTGAAATTTCGGGCAAACCATCTTCTTCAGCTCGTTACGCTAGCTGATGTACTCTGCAGCAATTTGCATGATAGGAGGGTACTCACGTTTCTCTCAGAAAATTATAGAAATAATATCAAAGAGCAATTTGAAGCCCGCGATGACATTGTCAGAATAAAATTCAGGCTTCAGTGTAAATAAGTTTCGTTATAATCGTATCCGCTAGTTACGGATTCTATTATATTAAAGAAGGAGAGTAAATAATTACACAGAGTTGACGGTTTGACGAACGAGCAGGCTCTAGTTCTGATATCTAGAAACATAACTGGGACAAGAAACTTTGAGTCAGAGAACCCTGATGGGCATTGTCGGAAGGAAAGTAACCAATAAATGCCCATTCTACTCTTGTTAGCATTGTTCCTAAAATCCTCTTACCAATAAAGCATCCATGCTATCGTTACTAAACCGTGTTTATTCTACGCGTGTACTGCCCAAGCCGATTAACAATATAAATAAAAAACGAGAACAATATTGACACTCGAACAGCATTAACTGTTAAACGAGAGAGCAACTCTAACTTCTATGAGAAAAACAAGCAAAGCTCCTCTATACGAATTATCGTATCCGCTACGAGCAACTCCCCATCCTCTCTTATCAAAATTCATAAATGCCACGGAGGGAATTGATTTAATCGCAGATATTGTGCACTTCCGTGCCGCACCCGCGAGTCGTTCGTTCCTTTACGACACAATTCATGAATTTCGACATGAATTACGGTGCCGGGCTGGTCGTTATACCGGCATAAATATTAATCGAGAATAACTGGATCCTGGCGAGCGCGATCGGGTCCTTGCCACATTCTCCGGGCGCACTCCCCAAATATTAGGAGGGCTCGAAAAGAGAGCGAAAGCGTCTCCGTATCCGAGCGCGTATATCGCCTTGTCCGCGTAAAAGCGCGGCCACGGCCCCACCGAGGGGCGCGAGGGAGAGAGAGCGCGGAGCTGGCCGGCAGGCGGGAGGGAGAGGGAGCTAGAGAGGGAGCGAACGTCCTCCGGAGGCCCTCGAGGTTGGTCGAAGGTGGCTCCGCCTCACGTCCGCCTCCAGTACCCGATTGGATGGCAAATTCTCCCGCCTCAAGGCTCATTTGTTTATTAATGTTGTAATCACCCGCGTGATCCTCTTTTGTCCCGTTCTCCTCATCTCCACCGCGCTGCTCTTGTCCCGCGGAATGCGACCAGTTTCGTCTCGCTTCTTGCGAGCACCACGATCCTTCGTCCCTGATCACCTTCTCGCTCTCTCCCCTCCCCCTCTCGCTCTCTCTCTCCCTCTCTCTCCCTCTCTCTTCCTCCACTCCCCCTATCTTTATTCCCCTCGGCTCCTCCGCGCCTCCGCGGCCCCTCGCCTCCTCCTTAGCGGGGAACACATACGCTCCTTCTCTCTGTCTCTCCCTCCTCATTCTCCCCGGCATGTTATCTCTTATGGTCTCTCGGTCTCGCTCATTTTCTTCCTCTCCCTCTCCCCGGCCGCGCTCAGTCTTCCCTGTCGTGGTCTTCTTCTCCTCCCTCTTTTCTTTTTCTGCTTCTGCCGCGGGTGGCTCCTTTTCCACCCGGGTTCACGCCGGAGTTCCTCCACCTCGCCACGGCCGCTGCCTCCCCCACTTCCCCTCCCGTGCCGCTGTTCCCCGCCGTGCGGCCTCTCCTCCTTTTTCGTTCCTGTCGATCGCAGTGTTCTGCACTCTTCGAATTTAAACGCGGGTCGCCGGTGTGTCTTGTATTGCTTCGTAAATGAACGAGCGGTATGCCTCGTTTTATTGCCGCTCGCTGCGCCGCTATTAAAAGATCATTTTCTTCACTTTCGTTAATACTCCCTTGGAGAAACCGACGTTGGCCGCGACTATAGATCATTCGTATCGTTCCTCGTCCCTCCGCCTTTTCGGTGCCTACCGACGCCAATTCCTTGCCCCCTGGATCCCTTTCCCCGTACCTGGCTGGAAAAACATCCCGCGATATGGTTTCACTTCGCCAGGATTACGGGAATAATGGTATGTGGTGGAAGGAGGAAGGGGATTATCGCGGTATTGATAGGAACTGTTGTTACTTTTATAACGTGCACGGGTACAGTGGGTATTGATGCTCGAGGATTATTCGATGGATAGGTAAGGAAACGGTTGAGAATGAGTTCGAAATCGTGGAAGCTGAGGTGTGTGCGTCGCGTGAAAAGATCGGGAGATGATTGGAGAGATTGTACTTTCGTAAGCTCGGCTTTGATGTTTATTGTTATAATCCATTATGACATTATCGTTCCAAGTTTTCCTTATGTCCGTCAAATTCTTCTTGTTTGAATTTTGTCATAGCAAAGTCAACGAGTGTAAGATTTATCGTGTAAGGTATGATGTTGCACGAAATAAGATAAAGGTATGGAGAGAAAATGAGAGATTCATCGCTCAGTTCTTCCACGTGGAAGCCTGGGTTTCTATCCAACGCGTCACCGCGATCATGGGAGCAGCAAGGAATTGTCATAAGAGTACTCGAGCTTTCCCCGAACATTTTTCGAGACTGATCTACGACTGACGGTTCTGTTTATTTGAGCTGTCGCCCGTGCGTGAGGCGACAGGAAGCGCTTCGAAAATCGGCGTTGGGCCGACTTTGCTAGACCGACTAACGTTTTAAACGAAACTTAAGATCACGAGATTCCTCGGAGACCGAGACGTGGAACAACAAGCCGAGGAACGTAATCGTTGTTTGCGCTATGCTTCCTGTGTTGATCCGAGAAAATCAAGTAAAATACACAATAGCAATCCCGCAAAGTCTCGTTAGCTTAACGTATTTTACTACGAGCGGAGATATCGTGCCATGATAATGCTTGTTTAACACTAAACCTACCAAAACGGTCAAAATGACCAGTTAAGAGTGATACCTTGGAAAAATCGCTAAGATCTAAAAATCGTAAAAAGGCGTTTTTTGAGATTTTCCATGATTTTACTGCATAGTGTAAAACATTCTATCGATCTATCGATGTCTTTGTTTAATACTGTTTTTCTTTAAGCATATACATGGTATACATAAATATGCCCAGAAATTGGCTCGAAATTAGCCAAAGTGGCCAAACTGACCGGCCAATGGTAGCTTAGAAAGATTGCAGTACCTCCTAAAAGGGCATTTTTAGAGATTTCCCATGATTTAACCTCGTAATATAAATAGTTCCATCGAAATATTGAAATGTCGCCTTAATAGCCGTTTTCTTTAAGAATATACGTGATATACATAAATATGCTCAGAAATTGATCGATAGGTTTAGCGTTAATCCCACGTCTTCTTCGCGCTAAGAACCTACGCGAGGCTCAATCGGTTAGGATTTTTTCATCGTTGACACGCTTCAGCCCTAAAAATGATTTCCTGGCCTCTATTTAATCTGCCGTAAAGAGTAATCGACGAGCGTGAAATCGAATTTCACGTGACGATAGTTTCCTCGGCCGGCAAAACCACCGAGGATAACGCAATAAATTTCAATATCAAGGAGGAATTTCGTCACGCACCGTGGTATCCTTGATTACGACAGGAATTCTTCCCGGATTACGTGTCGCGGTTATTAGCCAAAGGCAGGGACAGAGCCGCGGGTAATCGGTAAAACGCGGCTCGGCATTAGCGGCTGCAAAAATGCTCGTCAGGAAGGTTTCCTTCTTTCCACGCCGACGTGTCCCAAATGTAGAATTCCTTTTCGAGGGCGTGGCGCCGCGGTGCTTCGTTGTTATTCCGAAATGACGAATCATAATGTATAATGCCCGAGCCTTTTTCTTTTCGTGCGTGGTGGTGCACGTAGGTGCACCTGTCCGTGAAAGCACGCTTGGTAGTAAGCGATATGGCCACCCCCCTCCCTCACCTCCCCCTCCTCCCTCCCTCCTTTCCCCCCCCCCCTGCCGCCTATTTCTATCTTCTTCATCTGCCTCCTCCTCGTCCGCGCCGTCTTTCTTTCTTCCACACTTCTTTTCTTCTGTTCGGTTTGGTTCTCCTCTCTTGTATCGGCCGAACAGCTAGTACTTACATGGCTTATTCAAATGAACCCAGGTTAGCCTGATGTATCTCGGGACCAACTGGATTCTCAAAATTAAAAAAGGAGAGTAGGGGCTCTCGGTAGACCTACCGAAACGAAGCAGTTCGAAGTCGGGGTAAGATTTTGTTTTTCTTCTCACCAGAAGCCACCACGCTCTCTCTCTTTCTCTCTCTCTCTCTTTTCATATCTCCCTCTCGCTTTAACCCTTGATACCCGCGCCGTCATCCCATGTACGTACTTTTTCGTCTCCGACTGCTACCCCACCTCCTTCGGCGCGACGTAAATCGTAAAGGAGTGGCGCGAACGGTTACGACAAACTGTCAGACAAAGATGATCTGGATATTTCTTCCTTCATTTCGTTCATATGGTGTATCGAAATCTTGGTTACGCTTACAATTGGGCGGCTGAGAATTTTTAAGATTTAAAATATGTTTTCTGTAGAACCTTCTTTTTTTTTTGGTAGAGCTCAGCGTATTGATGGATTTCGATAATGGTGGACAGAAAGTAGCGAGAGAGCCATAGCGTTAAATAGGAGGAGCGATAGATGCTACAGGATTTTTGACTGTAAAAAGTGATAGACGAAATTAATTGTTTTCTATGTAAACTCGATGGATAGAACTAGAAATCGGCTGGATCACTTCGCGATTAACGTTACAAGATGTGAGAGTGCAAAACAAAGGAACAGGTAAGTGTCGTGGGTATTCTTAGATTGTGAATATTAAGATTAATTTGACTTCTGTAATGATGTGTATGACAAGGTTTACTATAAATTTAATGATCTCTTTTCTATTTTTATATGAAATTGGGCAATTATTACTCTTTTTCACAAAACTGATGAATGTAACCATTTATTTGAAACTATTGGGCACGATTGATAGGTAAATATTTTTTACGGTTTAAGAATTCCTGAACTTACAAAGCCAGGTGGTATTCTTATTACGTCAAAAGAACATATAGGGAAGCGCAAGATTAAAGAAAAATAAAAGCAAACAAGAATCAAACACCAAAGATATTAAAAATGAACAAAAGATAACTTAATTAACAAGCGAGAAGTCGAAAAATACCGAGAAATGAGGACTGATCATAGTATTAATGAAGATAAGCTTGTTTCGAGAAATTTGGATACCGATAGCATAACAAGAAGATATACAATTGTCACGAACGCAGTAAAAATTATTATACACTGACATGCACCAGAATACAGGTGGATCTAATTATCTCGTCGCGTATTTATGGTCATCTCCACCGAAAATGTCTGAAGAGATAGCCAAGCCAAAGATTTAAACATTTTATGTTATATATTATGCTGTTCCACTTATAAACCTAAGTTTTGTTGATTACAATGTAAGAAAATAATTACAGTTTATAATAGACATTCATTTTTATAATTCAGCCGTTTTTAATTTCTGAACTAACTCCCCCTGATATTACCTTATTAATTAGATCTCAAAAGAAAATACATTGAAAGTAAACTGCGGGATTATGACTATAAAAATGTATTGTTTTTGACGCGATGGAGTACATAGTACGAATAAGTTTACACGATATTTTGATTACCAAGTAACTAATCTCACAAAGTCCTTAAAAATATACTATAAACAGCGGGAAATAAATGGAACTGCCAATAATCTTTCGACGGATATAACAAAAACCTTGTTATAACAAATATAACAAATATATAGGATATAACAAAAGCTTGTTCAGGCTTTGGACTTTATGTTTATCAGCTTTCTTTTTCTATCCACTCAATTTCTGAACTAATTTCCAAGATAGTGAGATCCTTGTTCGTTCCGCCCAATTTCCAAATTCACGCGAAGAACAGTATAATTTCCACCAGAAAGTCCCAAGTGACCATCGGTACTTGTGCAGCGCCATGCACTTATCCTACACAGCAGAAAACATTATGTCAACTCTAGTTCGATATAGAATCGCAAAGGGTTAATACGAAAAACACGTGTCCCGTCTTTGAAATGTCGCTATTCTTCCCACGCATTGTGGCGATCCATTTTCGCTGCCATACACCACCAATAATGGAAGTCCAATTTTCGAGGGAAGACTTGCGTAACCGCAGGGCAGGGAAGGAACCCATCGCCACATTAAGAATGTATTTAGCAACTTTTTGCCCCAAAGGCCCGGATTGTGCAGGGTCGGCCGTGGAAATCTCGTGCTTTTCAATCGCAGTCGGCCTCGACGCCTCAGGAAAAAAGGATCTCCTTCCGCCCATTGTAAAGCGCCGGCCTGCCCGTTGCAAATTTCTGGATCGACCGACACTTGCCGCTGACTCCGGGCACGCTCCTTTTCCCAAATTTGGAAAAGTGCCAGGCTAACTCCGGGATCTCCGAGGACCGAGATTTTTCCCCGACTCGATTTTCTCCACCGTCGTACCTTCTGTTGATTTTCGAAAATCGATCGCACAATACCACGGAGGCTCCGCTAAATTGCGTGACTCATCACGTCCGTTCAGCTGCCGGTTTTCTTTCGCGAGAAGATATATATCTGCGAAGCCATGCTTAGGTAGGATCCCTCCGGAAGTCGTACTATAATCCAGTCTTTTTTTTTATTTATCTAAGTATCCACGGTCAAGGAACAGTTAACGGATGAGGATGGATTGAAATTTATGAAGAAAGGTTTTAGTTAAAATTATAATGCTTTGTATGGATGTATTACGATTATAATAAATAATGCTGCACAAGCGTTGATGGACTTTTACTTTTAGTGTTTTAGCTTCCAACATATCGGTGCACGTAAGATATATCGCTTATTTTATTACTCGACGCTGAAATTATCACAGAATTCTGTGTTTTGCTACAGATCTCCTAACCTTTTGAGATGGACAGCATCTGCTACAATTTTAATATATTGAATACCATACTGTCGCGTTGGCCTTTTCTCCTTTTGCACGTACACTCGTACTTCTTCCCCCTCGTTGCTTCATACGCGAAAGAATTTTCTGCAAAACCGCTACGCTGAAGAAAGAACAAACTCACTTCCCCTTTATTATCTTATCGATCAAGGTAACTGGAATGCGGCAAAGCATTTTTTCAGCATCAAAAGACAAACACTCGAATCCCAGCAAGCTCTTGTGCCGGTTCCTAATAAATTCAAGAGGCAAAGGTTATCTGTCGAGGACCGATCGGCATTAATACAAAACTCGGAACAATATTAAGAAGGAGATGGTGGTGCCCCACGATTCCAATCGAATCGAAATATCGTGTGGTGAGGTAACGATCGAATGACTCGTGGATTCGCGAAACCAATCGCAATTTAAATTCGAAAGTCTCGTCCGCTCCCGGAACTCCTACGTGGTAAATGACATTTCGTATCGATCGGCTGGTACGATATACACACGAGTCGCCCAGGCGTTTCGATGTTAGAACGAAAGTGGATGGAATGCCGACAATGAGAACGTCGGCGATCTCATCTATAATCCAGCACGCATACAATCAACCAAATCCCCTTTGATCCGTACGCTTAAGTCTCAGGTTTTCATTCGAAATCTAAACATTTGTTTGCGCCGCTCACTGCGCACGCTCATAGGCTACACACCCTGCTGAAACCGGCGTTAACTCGCGGAGAATCGATGGAGTAGAACCTTTGATCGTATTGTGAAGCGGAGTAAGCTATCGTGATACGCGCGCGTTCATTATATCTATTAGCCGCGCATTGTTCCAGTGGGATATTCAAATTCCCGAAGAAGTGTATTTATCTACCCAAAGTAACGTAGATCTAATAATAAGTATACTTGGCGCAACAAGATGACCGAGTTTTCAAATTCATATTCACATGCATAGGATGAACAACGGTAGCACTTTGTAAAATTCTACGCTTCGTGATCAAAGAACAAATCTGTCTACACAAACTTTCTAATCTACTGGCTCGTATATTTTTCTACCAAGACGCTCCGTTTTCCAAATTCAATGTCAATCGTGCTCACAGACCATGACCTGTTCACAAAATTCTTCTATCAGTGCTGCAAAACAGAGGAGCCAAATGCATGATAGAAATGCGCAGTACATTTCCGTATAGTAAAAGGACATAAGAAGAGACATATCCTGATCTCGATGTTTATTACGCACAGAGATTTCAAAAACCCGGTCTATCATATAAATGCGAGACATCAAGACCAAACCGGCCGTTACCTTTTAGCATTATGCAAAATTATTCATATGCTATTATACATATATTTATTCTGCATTTTAGTTTCTTATATAGAAGCGTCACGCGTGAAATTTTCCTCAGAAATAAGTTTCAAGATTGATTTAGCCGATCTTCCTGTTCCAGTGCACAGTGGTTGGCGACGCAACGGTTTCGCCTGGTGGGGCGCGCGTTTCGCGAAGAAACGACTAAGCATAATATTGATATAGCCGGTACGTAAGGCGACGTTGATATCGTTTAAGCGATATCACCACTGTGGCCGTTCAGTCGGTGGTAGAGTTCTTCTCGTTTCCATGCGCTCTCTTCGCCCTGATAATCCCTGGAAACTCTCCGAGTACTGCCCCCCCTCCCTCTCAGCCCCTCTGCATGCCCCTCTCATACCTCGAGCGGGGCACCTTTACTGCTGGAGCCTCGAGGCCCAGATAAGACGAGCATGCGGTGTGGGCGAGTAACCATCGAGCTCGAATTTCTGCAATTGCAGACTCTCGCCTCCTGTGCATCGTCGCTTCTGGATTTCTGCCCGTTTTCGTATCATTGTCCGTGCAATTTTTTCCTAACAAGAAAGCCGGGGTATTTTCATTGAGATACGAGTTAAAAATTGGTGACAGTACATGGATTTAACGCTATGCAAGTTTGCATAATGTTCGTTTATGAATAGTGGTTTATGAATAGAGAGAATTTCTGCAATCGCAGGCGCTCGCCTTCTGTGCATCGACGTGTCTGTATTTCTGCTCGTTTTCGTATCAATGTTTATGCAATTTTTTCCTAACAAGAAAGCTAGAGCATTTTCATTGAGATACGGGTTAAAAATTGATAACAGTTGGGATGGATCTCACGCAAATTTTCGTAACGTTCGTCTATAAATAGCGGTTCTGATTCTTTGCAGTTTGTACTGGAAGAATAGTTCGTTAAAATTGAGAATTAAATATTAAAATTGTTAGATGCAGCTCTCGATTTTAGTCGTAATTAATGCAGCACATATTACGATTAATGTAAAAGCGAGAGTTTTTATTACTACTATGATTCAGTCTTTAATCCATGATTGATATAATTAAATACGGTATATACGAAAGCATGATTTATATAACAATAGCAGAAATTTAAGTACTCTCGGATATCCAATACACGTCTGAAAACTCCCGAGTTTTCTTCAATTAATCTTTGATAAAGTATTGGTATAAAATACAATGGCTGAGGATTTAGAGTCAGAAAGCACGTAGAACTGCACACCTATTGTAAGAGAAAACATTTACGCCAGTGAACACTTTGGGACACAAATACGAATGTGCTATCACTGTTGCGATCACACTCATTTACATTTATATTGTTCAACGTTCTTCCCGATAAACCAGTGATGTTAGGAGTAAGAAGGACGACTTGCTTAGTCGGTGTCGCGATTGGTTCGTCAGTCGACGCAATAATCCACGATCGGTTGCTCGAACAGTTAGAACATAAATCTGTGGAAGTATAGCTACCATGAAGGAGCGCAATAATCTGTACCTTGTCTTGAGCAGGTATAATGAGGCGTTTGACCCGACAAAAGCACCTGGTCACAACAATATCGACGTTGTTAGCTTTTGTGGTTGCACCAGCTCTAGCCCGAGACTGGCAGGTCACTGGTCGGGTCAGTTTCTGTGGTGCGTGATTGGTTCATCTGTTCGAACGACCTGGCTATGGTCAGTCAATAGGAAACTCGAGTAATAAGTCAAGCAGTGTCCACCTGCGACGAAATAACTAATCGTATGCCTAGCTACCCGTGTTTGCACACACCGATATGCATTGCACGCGTGTCTGTACTCGGTTATGCGGACAGCGCATTGCTGCAGTGAAAGACAACGCTTCTCTGTCCCTCTTCTTCTTCCATTACAGACATATAAAGAGGACAGAACATAAGGCGCTCAATGTCAGGCTAAACGAAATTACATCAGAATATTCTTTTTAAAGAGCCTATGTCATAAAAGGTGTAGATTGAAAATCATGGAATCGAGCCAGGATTTGTCGGGAATGTGATCATAGAGTTTAAGTATGCGGAGAAGAATGTACAGAAGAGGTAGGTTGGATATCAGTTATTAATGTTAATTTCGATATAGCATGCGTAATTTCGCGAACGGCAAATATTCTTTGGTTTCTTTTATCGCGATACTTAAATGTTGATCTGCTTTTTATAGAATTTATATGCATTATGGGGAAGTAAACTGAGAACGTAAGTCAATTAGATCTACACAGCAACGATCGCAAGCAACGAACATTGTACAACAGTTATTATGAATTTAGAAACATAATAATAGCTTCGAAATAACAATTCTGTAACGTGAAAAATTATAGGCTAAAGAGCAATACAAATGATTGTTGAAACACATGTGTTGTTACGTGTAATAATAATTGTACTATTTATACAGATATTATCTTAAAGGTAACCACCGAGATTCGATTATCGATAGAAATACGCAAAAGAAAATAATATTTCTTAAAGCATTTATAGGATGTTGATGACAGTTTGCGATATTTTTTATAAGGACTATCATAAAGTGTATTAAAAACTCTGACTCCTGGGCATACATTTTTTTTTCTTTTTTATATGCATTTGCAAAAACTATAAAAATAACTAGTTAAAATTAGGATACCGATACACGTATACCTTCCTTGAACTGCATAAATACAGGTCCCTTACAGTTAACATATGACCATATAAAAATGAATGACTTTCAAGCAGGTATATAAATCCCACTGATTATACACCTCGTGACAAATATAAGTAATACCATTCTAATAAATTCAAATAAATCGATACGCATTAGAAACGTGCGTGACAACCAATTAGCCACTAAAAGTAAGACTAAAGTGTTTCGCTAATAATATCATATATCCTCTGAGTTGTCGATAATTCGATTCGCTCTTCGAAGCCTACTTCGACATTACCCGCTGCGAGGTGTCACAAAAATTAACTTAACGGTGGAAATGCAGTGTCAATATAAAGTCTAGATCAGAAAGTGCGGGTGGAAACCGATCTGCTAATAAGCCGCGAGTATCATAAGTCAGGCGGCTATCTACCTGCGGCGCGACATTTCACGCGCCCTGTTCTTAGGCAGGTACAATGCAGAAGGCGGTTGCCCACACAAAACCCCAGGTTACACCTCGGTGCGGCCGATGCAAACCCGCTCGGTCAGTATAAAGTTCTCCAGTAGTGTTTGCAATGGCGACAAGGCCAACGCTCGTATTTCAATTCCACCGAGTCGAATTCGAGTCACGGTTCGCATCTATGCCGGTCGATAACGGAACGCACGGAATTCCTCGTGTCGTACTGCTCGATCTGTTCATCCAACGTGACGTCGGCCGACACTGCCGGGTTCCGGTATCGTGGTTCCGGTGCTGGAAGCGACCCAGGAAGTTGTAAAACTCCGCGACGTTTGATAAAGCATTCTCACCGGCGCGATAAATCTCGGTGATCGAACGAAATCGAGGAAGAATTCACCCCTTCGGTAGGAAGGTCCGATGTCATCGACCTTTTGCCCTCGAGGGAGAATTTGTCGGTGAATTTTTTGGTGATTTTCTAGTACTTCGATAATATTATAGGAATAGGTGTTGATATATACGTACGTATAGTTGTAAAAGATATACTAGGTTGTTCAATAAGTTCGCGGAATGGAAATCAAAAAACGAATTTATAATTGTAAAAATTAATGTGAAAGTTACGATTTTGGGGTAAAGAGACTTTGAAAGTTGAAAAACGCTCTACATGTCGCTGATAAAGTCGTGATCGAATATGTTTTTGTTACACGCGTCACCCACTGTGCACTTGGCTCTTCGGAATCCAAAACTTTATTTTAAATATTGCAAAAAAAGAATATTGGAATTTTGGTTGTGTTTTTTATGAAACATGAAATATTAAAATGACGTCGAAGTTTTGGTTCTAATGTTGACGAATAGACGACGCTTCGCGAATTTATTCAACATCCTAATATGGAACAGTTAGAAGAATAATGACAGCTTTTTATTAAGAGTCGGCTCTCGCAGAAATACTTAAACATTTTTGAACCGCTTCGAAACGGTTATCTCTTCCGTCAGTGTGATTACGCTATACGGACAGTCGAATAACGAATATGGCGGTACTGCGTACGCTAGCTACGACGCGACATACATTTTTCATACTTTGTAACGTAATGTAAATTGCGAATAACTGCTCCGTATAAACGTTTCGTAAAACTGAAAAAATAAGCAGCGATAGAGATAAATAGTTATGCTATATTCGACTAAGGTGTAAAATGTTGAAAAAAAGAATCCGGCGACTGTACTCGTGGGTAGGCCATAGGGAGCGTCACACGTTTGACAAATCGAAAGGATTAACACTGGTTGCTTCAAAAGTAAGCAAGTACCACAACAATTATGGCTTTTATAAAATCACTTAACAATCCGCATCCACTAGAAAACTAAGTTACAAAATTAAGTAAAAATTAGCTTTACGTACGAATTATTTCATTTATGTTGCTTTATGTACGATTTATGTGAAATAGTAGCTGTAATACCAGCCAACTTATATCCGCTTCTCGTAAAATCCAGCGAAAAAGTTTATCAACACGTTTCGTATGTCTCACAGTGAGTTTTACATTCAGGCTATTTAGAATTTTCCTTGCAGAACGAATAATTAAAAAGAAATTGTTTCTTACTAATTACAAAAATCGTATGACATACGGTAAAAGTAAATTGGAGTAACGTTGCGAAAGTAATACATCTCGCGTGGCATGAATGAAAAAAAAATAAGTCCGAAAGTAACGAAAAATCGGTCCAGCACGGAACATGTTAAGAACAAAGATCAAAATTGCATTACAAAATATATGGGAAAGAATTCTTCGACGAACATTCGTCGTATGTTTGAACGTGCAAAGCTGTATCCTCGTGCCAGCTACCCCACGAATTTTACCTCGTATGCTAATCAGTCGATAAATCAGGGAAGGACATCTCGGGTTCCCGATTCATTACCAAAATGGCAGCTGCCAATTGGCGCATGTGCTGATTATGATTGCGAAGGGTGACTTTGCAAAGGACAAGTCTGAACGAACAACCATTACCCAGGAACGGGACAATGAAGGCCGTTGTTTGGTGATCAATACGGTACTTCCGCAAGATTAAAAGTCAAGGGAACGTTGGTCCAGATTCGCGATAACCTCAGCGGTGAATACCGTGGGACCAACGGGGTACTTATCCCTTTCCTTTTGAAAAGATTGTTCCCGCAAAAAGACGCAAAACGTGTCGCAAATAAAATACGAGTCGTATCGAATGGTTCATTCAGTTCTGTACATATATGTTACTTTTAACTAGGGATGGTAAAGTGTCTTTGATGACTTCCTATAACCACTTTGAGGATCATTAGAATACTCAAAGTAAAAATCCTTAGAAATATTGAAAATTCCAAAACGACTTAATAAATTTGAAATTCGCAAAAGTTTTACAGGTCTTCGAACGCTAAATCTATCATCAAGCATGAATCATATTGCATGAATGTTCGTCGATGTAAAGATACGAAAAAACTATACGAATATCAATAGTAACGATCATTTTAATCCATATATCTCTATTCATAAAACTGCACGAACCCGTCTGTACGCGAGGCGTTAAAAAAAATCGTTGGAAGGCGGGCAGAAAAAAGTATCGAAAGCATGCCGTTAGATATGTGTATCCACGATCAAAGTTTGTCATCCAACAGAGCGTTCACAGAACCATTCATCTTGGCCGCCTCCCAGGTGCGCATTTCCCAACCAAATTTCTGCTAACCAACGATTTATCAAACCACCATTAATCCGCTGCGAAAAGGATGCAGCTGCGGGAGCATCGCGCCGCCGTAAAATAACTTATGCGAAGAAGTGGGGATGGCGGTAATGTTTCGCGACTAAAAACGGCGCGGAATAAAAAGATAAAGGGTTGCTAGCAAGGAGAGGATCGGCGGCGGTGGTGGTGGTGGTGATTTTCAATCGACAATCAATGAAGCACGTCCGCGGGATTAAAGGTCCAATGGAGAGAGATAGATCTAGATTCGCGGTACTGGCTGAGCCAATCGGATCTGGTTCAAGGAACCCCGAGGACCACACTGTATTTGCAATGCAAAACAGGGAACCGCCGGGGCTATCGACGGATGAGAGAGGCGCACACGCCATACATCCTTTTCCTTCGAAAGCTCTGCCCTCTTTGTCGCGCCACGACACATGGCTACGTTCGATTATTTAGATATGCAGATGATCCCGGAGAGAGAAAGAGACAGGAAGAGTGAAAAAGAGGGAGGAAGATAGGGAGAGGGGGGGAAGAGTGAGAGAGAGAGAGAGAGAGAGAGGGATTGGCTAAAAGGACGAGAGAGGAAAATGAAAAACACTTCTCTCTCCTTTTATCGTATCCCGCGCGAACCGACGTGAATTGCGTGTGCACGGAAGGGCTGCCCGCCAACCCTCGTCCTCGCCCCCCCCCCCTACCCGCCCCTCCTACGGTCCTCGTGCAGGGATTTCATTGTTGGCTACCGTCAAGAATTTGCATGTCGACGCACTTTTCGACGCGTGTTCACGAAAGGGGTGGTCCCTGGAAGGAGTAGGAGCGCAAAATCTCCCCCTTTCCCTACCCCCCCCCCCCCTGGCCGACTCTTAGATGCTCATTTTTTTCGGGCATATGCGTATCTACTGCAATACACGCGCGTACAATGGCCGTAACCACGCGGCTGGGACCGATTGTCCTAACGCGAACTCCCATTGCCGAGTGTCATCGACACCGTCCTCCCTTCCCCTCCGGCCCCGCTCGGCCGACTTTGGGAACGATTTTTTCGGTGATTTATCGTCCCTTCGTTCGTGCCTCGTTTACATATCATTTTGGCGTTCCTTTCCCCCTGCTGACAAGCGTGTCTACGCCAGATTCGCGAGTCGGTACGATTACGAACCACGGAACACTTTCGTGCTCGCAACTCGCTCGTTCCTTTAACCCTCTTAATGCACGAAGCCCGAGATACAGACTCCTTGGCCTTTACCAGGAATATCCCGAATCAATACTCAGGTTTTATTTGATATGCAATACGATTTTAGTACTTGTAAGGAGATCTTATTTTTTTGTTAACTGCGTTTTTGTGATAGGAAGTAATACTACTCGGGGGGAATGTTTATATTTTATCGAACTTCGAAGAGCGAAATTAATGGTCTGGGCTCGAGACCATGTCTGGTTACCAGAGTATCCAATTTTTTCGACGTCTTTTTCAAGGGTATGGATTAATTTAACGTTTTATATTTACGATGCTCGATTTTATTTGGTTCTTAACATTTTTATGAGATTAATTATCTGAGCCAGTGGCTATCTCACGCAATATCGTTCTTTCGTCTGAAATTCTTATTCCAATAAAACCAGATGTAGAATTTTTTAATTGTTAAGAAATCTGAGAATTAAGTACTCGTTAATGAGCAATGTAATTCATGCTGGTTGTCACCAGAACTTAAGGTTCTTTGCACCTTTAAACTCGTGTCAAGTTGATTGTTACATGTTCACTTGTTTTTCATATTTGTTGAGATATACTGACCTAGGTGATATACTGACAGATTTTTACGTATTACGTGAGCCGAGCGTATAAAAATCATTGCCAATCTAACGACACTCGAAGATTGATATGAAATTTTCAAATTGACTCATAGTGTATCATTACTGCCGCCTTATCATCTCGCTGGCGAACTAGAATAGGCGAGAAAACTATTCTCTACGTCTAATTTCATTTTCAACCATTTCGACATTGAAGAAATACACTTGTATATTACGTGTATTTACTTAATATCTTTATTTCGAGAAATTTTATAGTTTATCATATCATTGAACGGGAGTGGAATATAATTATCCAGCTACAGTTTGTTAATTATAACCTATAAATGAATAACAAACTCACAAATAGTAACACGATTAAATTTCAAAATTTTGCAACGTTTTCAAAAATAACGGATTTTTGCATGAAAACATCGTTTCCGGATATCATATCCGTTCGTTACATCCAGTAAAATTAAATGGTCATAATGCTGTGTTCGAGTAGCTATAATTACATGAGTGAGAGTCAGGTAGAAGCAGGAAGGGGGAGCCTGGATGTTTTTTCGGTGGATTCGTCTTCACCCAGCGTGTCGACCGTCTCGATTATCGATCGACCACCTTGACGACGGCTCGAGAATTAATTGGGACGACCTCGTTAGCGGTGGATATCGGCGGCGATCGAAAAAAAATCGAGGGTTTCCGTTTGCACCCGTAAAAAATGCTGCTTTTTTATTCGGCCAAGACGAGACCGTGTAGGAAGCTCAAGAAGCGTATACGTGATTGGGCGCAGCAGAGCAAATTTGATCGAATCGATCTATAAAACGTCATCTCAACCTTATATTTCACCTGCGTACAAGCAACGTTTACGTAACCGACTGAACATAGATGGTATTCGTTTATTCTTTTTATTACATATCGATTTATAATATAAATGGATATATTATACCCATTTGCTTATTTATCAATTGCAAATTCTTCGATACACGATATATGGTATATGAATGTAATCAGCTAAAGATAATTTATATGTTTTATCTAATAAACACAATACATACCTAAACATGTGTGTTATACAAAATAATGATTTTATGCATCTTTCATTTAATAAATACAGTAAACCTTGTAGAGCAAAAGTACACAGTAGCATGGACAATATGTAATATAATTATAAATTAAATCTGTGTGGTCATAGCTGTATATCTGTAAAGCATTTTAAGACGATAGCGTCTATAAATTATACAGAAGACTACTGCATAAAACAGACAGCTTTGGATTGTTCCTTATCTTCCTTATTTACTCGTTGTTATTCAAACACTAAAATAATTTTTCTCATTATCTGCGCAATATATACAAAATCTTCTGAATCTATAATCGATTGAATGGAACTCCGCGCTTTGAAACTTGTAGTAGTTAAAGTATTTATCTATCGCACGTTATTTTGATTTTTATTTTAATGCTTTTAGAAATACCAATTAAGATAATAAATCCGAGAAATTAAAAATCATATCATGGTCGACGTTTGAAAAAATAAGAGTAGTAAAAACAAATGTAAGTATACTATAACGAAGTTCATTGAGATCACAAGGCATCAGATTCATTGTATAGCATTGGTCTTTCTGTTTGCCAATGTGTTCTTTCTTTCTCCTCAGCTTGATAAGAAATACGCTAAGGCGTTCCAAACGTCGCTGTTGACTAAATATTTATTTAAAAAGGCTCTTCTTTCAAATAAAATATTTTTTCAATCACAATGAGCGATTATTCTGTTCCTGGAATTATTAAGATCTCCTTTCTGTACTCAAAGTGGTCGAAGAAAAACATCTACAGAATAAGTCTACAGAATCGTCTACAAAATACATTCTCGGTTCAGTTACCTCAATGTCCAATTTTTTCCATGTCCTTTTCTTGATATGGCTTAATTCACCATCTTATATCTCAAATCTTCTATTTTATTTCTTCGGAAATATTAATCAACTTTAATTATCGAGCTACACATGAAGCAGACAAATTTATTGCCTTTCATATACTCAATATCGCTTTGACGACTAAAATTTAAATCCACCATAACCAGATGGAGAAATTATTAAGTGAGAAAAGTAATTCCTTGTTGAGACCACATTTATGAGCTGTCTTACATCCACTTACAGAATAAAAATTTTGTATGAAACCATTTTATACTCGGGCTTGCACCACGAATTGCCAAACATCGTATATTTCCCACTATCGAGAACTTGAAATTAGGATACTAGCATTACTAGCGCTCATATTTTAGGGGTTCAATGTTCCTAGCGCACGTCTCTATACGCGATGGCCGTTTGGTAAGTTTCATGTTTTGGCCACTGGCAATATTGCTCCCAGCGAGGGACAAAAACGTGGCGAGTTGAAACGAATGAAGGACGGGAACGGCTGTGGAATAGAGTCGTAAAGTGAACGACGAGAGTTGCCAGTTTTTCCAAACGTATTTCCATTGTGGACCCTGGCCAGCGAGTGCATCGGTTGGATTCACGCACATCTTTACAGATCACAGTGTGCGCGCGCGCGTGTGCTTGCAGCACTTATTGTCCGCATATCTTGCAGTTGCAGCGTTTCGTGTCAAGGGGTTGGATACTGCTGGACATTATGGAATCAAATATCTCGATAATCAACCGACGAAAATATCTCGCGCATTGGTTAAAGAGTAACAGAACATTTGGAATTATGAAAATTGTATTACAAGCTTGGACCGTGAAAATGTAAGCAGGTCCATGATTTATTAATAAATAGTAATTATTTATTATAACATTTCTAAATGAGCCGTTTATTTTGAAAGTGACCTAAGTTTATTTACATTCGACTTTCATTTCCCCCAGTTTTCAATCTTATATTCTATTATACAAGTATTTATATTTGAAATACAAGATAAACGACTAATTTATAAGCCACAATACATCGCAAAAAGCGAAGAAGAAACATAGATTAGGTACACTGCGAAACCATCAGCCCAGCTGCAGTGCATAGAGATCGCGTCCTTCATCTTCTCACGTTTTTCGTTACTTTATCTTATTACATAAGAATTGTATATATTTCAATTGCAGAATATATTAATTCTTAGCGAATGAAAACCACTATATTTGCTACATTATAAATATTTCAAGAAAATCGAATACCGTTATACACGCGGCCTGACGTGATATATCTACGTACATACATCTATTCGTTTAATTCAGCCCCCATTTTTCTTCTGTAATTTTCACATTCGTATATTTTTATATAGACATGTCTCTTCATACACTACCTATTATTGCTGAAAATTAATCAATAAAAAATTGTTAATTACGATCGATTAATATTGAGTGTAAACAAACCTTATATGACGCGTTTCAATCGATCGATACACGACATATAAATTTCATTTACATGGAAATTAATTATGCACTTTTCTCGCTCTACTAAGAAAGTAATTAATCTCTTGAAACGCCGTCGATCTACTGGTCACTGTTCCAGAAAAATGCGCTCCTCCGTTAAGGGTTAAACGATAATTTATAAATCACATTGTCAGTCGCAATGCATGCAAATAGCCTCATCCCCTTCCGCTTTTCCTTACATCAGTACTCTTTTATATGAACATATTCGTTCATACACTACCTATTATTACTTAAAATTAATCATGCACCTCTTCTCGCTCTACTAATAATAATAATAATAATGATAATAATAATTAATCTCTTAAACCGCCCTCGATCTACCGCTCATTGTCAGTTGCAATGCATGCAGATACCGAGCCTCATCTCCTTCCGTTTTTCCTTACATCTGGCGGCACGTCGGCGCACGGTGCAAAGGGAAGCGCGAACGGAATAGAGTTGTAGAACCGGCAGTTTTTCCCAGTAGGTTTCTCCCGTGATCGTCGCTCTGCCCCGGTATCTCTCACTCCCTCCCTCTCTCTCTCTCTCTCCCTCTTCCTCCCCTTTCGTGCCTCCCTCTCCGCCTCCTTGGTCCGCTCGCCCCCTCTATTTTCCTCCACCTAGCCTATTGCCAGCTCGGCCTGTCCTCCGTCCGCATTTTACACATGCGTGCCAAGGGAAAAGACACGCGTACAAACCGTCGAGTTCTAAACGCCGAGGGCGGGGGGAACACGCGCTAACCTGGGACGCATCGAGCATACGAGATCGCCACGTTTTCACGAACACGCCGTTCTACGTAAACGCGTGCGTCAGCGCGTACAATACAGCCGCGCAGCATAACGAAAGCGTGGTGTGTCCGTCAGCCACGGCTTCCACGCACCGACCACTTTCATTCAGCATTGCGATAGCCTAGTGTCGTGCCTCTTCTAGCTTTCCCATCGCATGTCCCTATGTCAGTATAATCTACCATAGGTTTTTGAAATTAAACTCGCTCTCTTGGAAATTAAATTTGCCCCTTTGCAAATGGCATTCGGCCTTTTGGTAATGAAATTCACTCTTTCGCGTCAATCGAGTACTTTTACGTATATATTGCATTGAATTGGCAAGTAAGTGATTGCGGATTTCATTGTAGAATGATTTTGGGAAAATTTTTAGGTATATTTACGTATTCGAGATGCCAAACGCACGATGTTGTTTTTACATTTCGTACTTTGATTGTAATTCGGTGAAAAAGAATTGTGACGTTCAGTTGCGCAGCTCTTATTTGTCGTTGGTTGGAAAGTAAAATCATAAATCCGCAATTATTCACTTGCCAAGCCAATATTTAAAAGACAGTAAATAATTTTAATTGCATAGTAAGAAATCAAAAACTCTGCGACTTTCTTCGAGGATTACTTCAGAAATTGGAAGACGATAATCTGAACGAAGTTTGGTTGATTTTGAACAATGCAAATATCCACAAGAAGCAGGAAGCGAGTAATCTTGTTGGTCAAACAAGGCACACTCTAGTCTTTCATCACTATGTCTCCAATACTGAACCCTATCAAAGAAGTCTTTTGCAAAATCAAGTTTATTGCAAGAAATATGTTAGCTAAGTAATCTTAAAGTGACATAGAAATATTGAAAATACGCGAACCTGTGTCACACACAAGTGTTACAATCGAACTTGGTCTAAATGCGGTGAAAGTGAATGCGACTATTCTTTCAATCAATATGTATAGATAACATATTGATTGAAAAATGAGTTAAATTCACTTTCACCAAATTGTGGCTGATAATTTGTTAAGAAATCAAAAAAATATAGAGATATAATTCTCTCGCGGAAGCATGCGTACATTTACTATTTGTAGGTATTTGTTTGCATTTTAATATATGTAAATTCAGCACGACATTAAAATCTAAAATATAACGTATCAGAAAATGTTCTACTAAGGAGTATTGATAAATGATATTAAAATGAAGTACGCGAGTAACGACTTGTCACTGTCCAAGTGTAGACATTGGCTATTTGTACACTGAGAAATGGTGCGATATAAAGCTGTATCAGTACAGTTGCCGAAGATTTAGATTTCGATCGCAAAGAGGCTACGTTCCAATTATGCTGATTCGAGTAACACGCGTGTAATAATCGCCGATTGTTCGAAATGCAACGTAACAGCAAATTCTGTCAATAGACGACGCTGAACGCGAGATAAACACGTAACGAGCGAAAACTATTATTGCTACCTTTATAAGTGGGCGGACGTGTTAGACGGACCACCTGAATTACTTAAACAGAACAAGGGACTGAATTTATGCACTGAAAACTACCATGAAACTTAATCACGCTTACTGGAACAATATCTCGAGGCTATTGATCATGAGACTCAATAAGATGTTTGTTTAAAAAGTTACTTACGTAAAAAGCATTTAATTTCTGATAACTGTCCTCTTTCCTTAATTTGAATAATTATTGTGAATGTTCATTTTTGTTTGTGCATATTAAGGAGTAATATAGAGAAAACGAAGCTTTAAAAAATCGGTTGCACTAAGTAAAACAACATAATACGAACGTATGAACGAAAAGCGGACTTATCAAATTCAAAGTAAATAAATCGTGGCACTCCTAGATTTTTCGTAAATCTAAACCTGCACATCTTAGTATCGTGCTCACAAAATCATTTTGATACTCAATATAGGAAACTAGAATAGATTGTCCCATTTTGAGAATGCGAAACAATGCCAGTTATAATAACGTTATACATGAAAAATGTATACATGAAAAACATCGATTCCAACAATCGCATCGAACGTCATTTTAAAACTCCGATATGTGGTGAAATAGAAACATCCAGTTTCAACCTGAAAATAGGTCGATATTTACCCATCAAATCTGCTGTTCCAGAAAATATGATGATTTACTGCAGGAACTCATTTGCAGAAAAACCATTGTTTTATCGAATAAAATGTGTGAGGTTTCCTCATTTTCCTTTACATCTTTCGTAAAATCATTCCGCGTCCTATTCCTGCGTCGCGTTCTACGATAAATTCCGCGGTTAACTGGTTAAATAAAGAACTTGTAATACAGGAACTGTAAGTTTTATGAAACGGGCCCATAGTATTTCAAATATCGCGTTATTATTACGGAGAATCAAGAAGTATACCTGACGAACCAACTCTTAGTAACCGGCTTTTTGACTTCAAGTAGCAAATAAAAGAAAATCAGATACCACGATTAACAATAATCCTGTTTATCGCTAAAAAGCACTTAATCATTAAAATATTACATGGCACATAGTCATTATTCGTGGTAGAGCCACATCCAAGTGCCCACACAGCCGCACGTTGCCGAGCCCTGCCCCAGGCTAAATAATTTCACCACTCAATACCGAAAATAAAGTACCGCGACCGAGGACGATTTACAAAGTTCATCGTTACAACGAATCGCAGGAGCCAGCCCCCGTTGCTCGTTGCATCCGATTTTACAAACTGTAGATAGGCCGATACGCTGCCTCTGGCATTGTTCTGCGTAGATCGAATCGTGCATGCGCAAGCACGAAACGCGGTTATTGGATATCGTTACGATCGGCCGGTTTGCCCGCGCAAGCTTGGCATGCGTGCCGAGAAAGAGGCCCGGCGTGCACGCGACCGCCTTCATTGACGGGGATCAACTTGGTCGACGTTGCTCATGCGGAACTGGTTCTTCCGATTTCCGCGATTTCGCAAGAACGACCAGCCGGGAGCGGGTATATATTAGGTGTGCAACTTTGCTCCCGCCATTTTCTTGTATATAGATAGATTTCTCATATATTGATAGATATCTATTATAGATGATTTTAGCGATAAATGGTAGAAGAAAGTAAATGATATATATTAGGTGTGGAACTTTGCTTCCGCCATTTTCTTGTATATAGATAGATTTCTCATATATTTATAAATATATATTATGGATGATTTTAGCGATAAATTGTAGAACAAAGTAAATGATATATATTAGGTGTGGAACTTTGCTTCCGCCATTTTCTTGTATATAGATAGATTTCTTATATATTGATAGATATATATTATAGATGATTTCAGCGATAAATTGTAGAAGAAAGTAAATGGTATATATTAGGTGTGGAACTTTACTTCCGCCATTTTCTTATATATAGATAGATTTCTCATATATTGATAGATATATATATTATGAATGATTTTAGCGATAAATTGTAGAACAAAGTAAATGGTATATATTAGGTGTGGAACTTTTTGCTCCCGCCATTTTCTTGTATATAGATAGATTTCCCATATATTGATAGATACAAGGGTCATTTGAAAAGTTTCCGGCCTCGTCGACATAAAGTAGCTATAGAAACAAGGCTGAAAACTTTTCAAATAGCCTTCGTATATATTATAAATGATTTTAGCGATAAATGGTAGAACAAAGTAAATGGTATATATTAGGGATGCAATTTTGTTCCCGTCAGACTCGACAAGCATGCAACCAGTTTTTTTTTATAATAAAGCATCGAATTTCGGAAAGAAAACGGCGGAAACAAAGTTGAACAACTAACACAATGTGATCAGAACGTACGGAACCGATTATCGCGTGTGAAATCAAATTATCATCCCAGTGATTTCTCGTAACATTTTTGCAATAATTTCCTTTACCGGGGATTTATGAAAAGAGAGTCAATACGTGAAACAGTTAACTGTGTTCGACGTATGTATCAATCCAAATCTCTATTTTGGTACGATTGTCGCGTATACGCGCCCTGAACGATAAAAAATTACCATTCGATATAAAATCAAGAAATTTAAGTAATATGTAACACACATGTCACTTAGTGGCATCTCGTCCGTAAACTCGCTATAAAATTAATCGTATTACCTTTTACCAAATAAACTGATTATTTTCCTCGATGTATCGGGTATTCCTCGTTTTGTTTTACGTACTTCACCATGTATATTGGGTATTCCCCAATTACGATTGCAATAATATTGATGCTCGTAGAAGAGTCCATGATTCGGGGTAGCCAACAGCAAAGCACCGACACCAACGCAACACGATAAACCGAACTATTTATTGCATATTTCGCACAGGGAAATAGCACAGGGAAATAGTACGTCCGACCGTTTCCGCGCTCTGGAGCTACTCTTATTTTATCAACAACATTCTTCTGTCCCTCGATCGGCGGGTTATACTCAGGCGTGGACCCTTCATGAACCGCGACCCGGGTCGTAACAATATAAACAACATGCGCAGTAACTTGTTTAACATAAATAACATGTGTGGTACTTCGTCTTGAAAAATACCGCTCTGGAACCCAGTGAATTTCTTATCTGTTTTTCTTTTCCTATTTATGAATTTTATAATTTTCTTGCAATTTTTTAGTTTTCTATTACAGTATATGTCTTAACGATCAATCGTTAATTTTTTTATCCAATGAAAGTTTAAACCTTTACGTTTCACTTTGATTTTTTCGTCAAATTTCTTATTGAACCAATGTATAGTGTTCGATGTGTATACTCGTCGCTTGATTTTGGTCACGCACACTGTGGAGGAATTTTAAAACTAAATTCCACGGTTAACTGGATAAATTGAAAGAGCCTTTCATTCTTGCTTCATTGATTTTTTAAAATCACACGTGATCATTGGGTTAGGACGAACTGTTCCAAAATGCAGGAACTACATGGGAAATTTTCCTAAAACGTAGAGTAGGATTTAAATTTGCATTTGCCAGATAGACGTGCGAGCCTTTATTCATTATACAGAAATGGTTGAACTTTAAACAAAAAATGACTGAATTTTTGAAAAAAATTTAATTTCTTGCTTTATTTTACTGTGAACAATATAATAAAAATACTGTATTTTTACGAGCTTTTGCAGATTAAACTTGATATGGTATAATGAAATGTAAATTAATTAATGCACTCAATGATTATATATTCGGTAAAATACACGTTTAAGAAACACTGCACTACACCTTATATTTAACTCTACACTGCACTACTCTTTATATTTAACCTTCCACAACACCGCGTTATCCAAAAAATAAACGCGGGCGCACAGTGAAAACATTGTGTTCATTATTACGACCTATTATGAAAAAAAAACAAATAGATTATTTAGAAAGCTCCGTTGAAGTTTGCGTAATAGTTTAGATTAGAAATAAAATTCACGCACTATGATTTTCCAAACTAAATTGAAATCTTAATAGCTCAGAAGAAAGAAATAGATAAAGAGTTTAAACAATTGCTAAACCAACACTGCAGATATCGTTCCTACAGGAACATGTTAATTACATATTATATGCAATACAATACAGATGTAGACAAATTTGATTGCACATTAAGTACACTATAATATGCGACGTACCAATCATACCAATTATCTCCCGTAGTTAATATTATGTTTATTTAAAAAAATCAATTGTGGGATCTTTCAAGATTAGTACCTCCAACAAATAATTATTAAATCTAAAAATCTAAAATATTTCATATCTGATTAGTGCTTTTTATTGATTGGATGATTTCCTAATCAAAAAAGGGCTTATAAATAAACTATTGCGCAGAAAGCGTTCTACGACGTAGTACCTTTGTAGTGGAAGTAAGAGAGAAACTGTCGATTTTATTACTCCCGACGGTGATCGTGGAGGGCAAATGGCATTTCTCGAGTCGAGCTGATAGCCAACGTGGCGACTGGTGCCGGAGAGTCGCGTGGGCGGCAGCGCGTTGCCTTCGGCCGCTTATCACGATTCGATCGCGGCCGAATTATACGGCTTATTAGATTATTCTGAAAAGTCAGAAATCTCGTACGACCACGTATAATTGCGCTTATGCGGATATATTGTCAAGAGAGATACCGATATCAACCGGTATTTTTGATGATTATTTATGGATCCAGAAGAATATGTAAATCATAGTTCGTTATTAACATAGTAATTAAATAATTATATGCCAAAACCAAATGCATACCCAAAAAATGCGCTAATCAATTTATTTCTTACGATAAGCTAATTAGAGAAAATATATTTTATCAAGTTTGTAACATTTATAGCAGTCGGTACAACAATCATAACTAAAGATTCCACTGCTCAGGGAAAAAATAAATAAAAAAACATGCAACCCAAAAAAAGAACAATGGTAAATAATGGGTTTAAAATCATACATACACAGCATGGCTATGACAATGAACAATAATCGCTAGTCTCTACTAATTGTCTTCAACAAATATCAATTGTTCTTCACGCAACATTTTTTTCAGTAATCAAATCTAATTAAGGGAAAAAAAGTCTGTACTTTTATATGAAAAGATTACTTTAAACCCAGTGGTTTTTTCTTTTTCTATTGTACCTTCTATGTTCAAACGTCATTGATTATAATCAATGCCACTAGCAGAGGTCTGTCGAATTCTTTTAATGACGGTTGAAATCACGCGTGCGCGCGCTCACAATCTGTGTAGCAGCGTGGCTCTGCTCGTACACAGTCACAAGTGCGCGCACACGAGCGCGCCCTTGCTTTCCATTACCGGGGATGTGTTGTATATAGAAAGAGGCGGACAGCGCGCGGCCAACTTGCTGATCTATGTACTCGCATTGTCGACTACTTTGTGCGATAACAAGTTGCGCACCTCCGACTTCTGAGATTTCCACAAAGCGTAGACGGTGAGGTCAAAGCGACGGTGCGCCTCATACACTAGGCATTATCAATGCCGTTTCGGAATTGATGCCTCTTCTCGGTCATCAGCCTCGAACACTTCTTTAATTTCTTGCCTTTTTCGCAATTTTCACGCACTGATTTGTTACGGAATTCTACGCAAACAGTTGTGCTTGACCCGCCAAAAGTGCTCAAAAGTTATTTCAATGCTGGAATATAAAAGTAAAAGCGAGTTTCGTAAAATGCAATAGTACACGTACGTACTGTAATAATATAGAAGATACTAAAAACTTTGAAATTGTTTAATATCACTCTAAATTATACGAATGTACTGGTACGATTTAAGAAACTGAGAGAAGCGATATAAATTTTATTTATCTAACCCAAAAATTATGTAAATTACATTACAAACTTACTATAAGAATATTGGATTAAATATATTTTTAAAAAACACAAAGTATATTAATTAATTATAGTATTTAATTGAAATTTGTCTTCAAATAATTGGTCAAAATTTACATCAAACTTGCTCGAAATCTTCCGGCTTCTACGAGTAACGCGAATTCGATCGAAATAACGCAAGTTGAGATTTGTATCAAGAACTCCATACACTTCGTATATTTTTACTACTAGAAGTCGCAAGCATTATTTACCGAGATACTAGGCTGTTCAATAAATTCGCAATACGGAAATTGAAAAACGAATTTATAATCGTAAAAATAATTGTAAAAGTTGAAGACTAAAGTTTTAAACTAAAGAGTTTAAGCCAAACAAGACTTTAAAAGTTAAAAAAAAAAACGCTCCAAATGTTGCCGAGAAAGTCGTATTCGCATGTATCTCCGTTGCACGCGATAGCCACTGTGCGCGTAGCATTTCGAAGCCCAAAATATTATCTAAAATATCCCCAAAAATATAAAAATTTTTTTCAAGTTTCTTATAAAACATGAAACATTAAAATGACGTCCAAGCTTCAGTTCTACTCTTGACTAAACAGTGGACTAAACGCTTGTATAAACGGCGCTCCGCGAACTTATCGAACAACCAGAGTAGCGTCTGTTAGTTAAGTGTTAACGCCGCGCGCTTCGGTAGCGGTAAAAGACACGGCGCATCAAAGGACAGGAACCCGCAGCAGGTAGCCTGGGAAAGTCCATAAGCGTGAATTTCATCGATTTGTTCAACCGCCAACTTTCGGCACGATCGAAGTGTCGTCCGCGTAGAGCCGACGTACGTCGATCGATCATGGCCGACGTTTCTCCGCCGATTTCCACAAAAGAAACGCCGGAGCACGCGCGGCTGATAGAGTATGAT
The DNA here is from genome assembly GCA_038496175.1 of Ampulex compressa. Classification (NCBI taxonomy): domain Eukaryota; kingdom Metazoa; phylum Arthropoda; class Insecta; order Hymenoptera; family Ampulicidae; genus Ampulex; species Ampulex compressa. The sequence continues at coordinate 154,551 of JBCFXI010000234.1, read as the reverse complement.
ACCTGCATTCCACCGGTTGCAACATGTGTGTCATATGAGACGTGCCTCGATTTTCTATCGATTCGATCGAACCAAACGATCGCCGTGACTTATTTACGGCCCGTGGCTCGGCGGGACTTGGATAAGTTATAAAATAAAATTAATGGCCCGCATTTAAGCTAATTCGCCGTGCTCTAGGGACGAAGGTATTTATCATTAATCGAGGTCGTTCGGCGCAACGATCGTCGGAGCGAGCGTCCGAGATTTATCATTAAGTGAGGTCAAAAATGTCGAATTTGTCGTAAATACCCGGCGAACCTATGTAGGATAAATCGTTGTGAAAGCCCTGGTACGTATCGTAAAATAGCTCGGCGTCGGTTGTCATTGTTGGCATGATAATGAATAGCCGTGCTCTCGGCGTGAGCGATTCTTAACCGCAATAAACTGTGTTTTGAAAATAGCCGATCTGTGGGTGACGCGTTAAAAAGCGCCGTGATATACGCGGCCTGGGGAAAAATGGGCCGACGTTTATGATACATTGTGCGCAACGGCGTCAAAAAAAAAATAAATGAATAAAAAAATAGCGACGGTTATGTGAGCGGTACTGATCATTTCTCTGCTGCTTTGAATTATGCATTTTTCTGCATATAACTTTTCAGGATGGAGACCTTGCTCGAATTATGGAGCTATAACGTGCAACACTGATCGTTGGAACAGTACTTCCGTGACCCGTAAAAACTAGATGAACATTTCAATATGTTTATTGTACTTTTTTTTAGAGAGCTGCGTGCGTAAAGGTAGATCTTTCTAACTTAGAGATGTATGGTCTATAATCAGGCAAGCAACTTAGTTTCAATAATAGTGGCTTGCTCGATTATAGACCATATATCTCAATTTATGTTCAGTAACATTCGAGCATAGTCAGCAGAATTACTGCCGTGTACGAAAAAGTATCAACAGAAATATATGAGTACTTCGTTGTTGTTTACTGATATATTGGAACATTATTTTGTAATTATCGAATTTATAAGAAGACTGATTTTGATACCAGCATTGTTGCGTAATACGCGGGCATACTTTTAAGGAGATGTGAAGAATACAGTACTTTGATATAGATATTGCAGGATAATTTGAATAAGTAATTGCAATCTAAAGCAAAGCTAATTCGCAGCTGTTCGTGTTTAAAAATGCCTTGAAAATCAAACAGCAAGACATTTTTTTCTTAAAATTTGTTTTCGCTAATAATATTATAAATGTAATAAATAACATTATAACAATAAGAACGCTAGATTAAGCATGAATTAAAAGTCTAGTTTCCACCAGAATGCGTGTGCGCGCACGCCAGTGCGTGTTTGGCTACCGATCAAAATGAATTGTGTAAAGATAAAATAGCAGTGTGTCGCAGAATGTTGCCCGGTGACTTCTCAGTCGTTACACTTGCATTACTATAACTTTACGATTTTACACAACGGCATTCCTTCGTGCACGGATATCTATACAAATATAATACAAAACTGCTTAATACATATAACATCTACAACTAACACTACTTGCACCTACACGCGAAGCTTGCAAATGTTCTTTCACACCGCGATCAAATAATCAGGTTTTACTAATCGTTCAACACGAAACCACGTATTCGCACCAATATCACATTTTCAATAAGCGTACCAATAATAATTTCCCTCCAATACTTTACCTTCCAAATCACAGATTGGCCTACGATTCGCTCAATTTTCCTCAGAAGTATACGTAGGAAATTACCATTAATCCCTCTGATTACGCCGCATAAATCCAGAGTCCAAGATCCAAAGCCACCGTGTCTTTTCTGCCTCAGAGCCGAATTCTTCCTATGGCTCGTGCTCGCTCGCTCCGATAATCTTAAATATTACTAATTCACCGAATGGCCGGCTAATCTGATCCACGGTCAACATCCTTACATTAATTTCATTAACTCCCGGTGGGAGCGGCGTAAATTAAGGACGAGCCGGTGGAGCATGCCGGTAGCATTTGGCCCCCAACCCCGCTCACACAGGTGCCGAGTTCCTCCGTGTAGGTTGCATTATACACAGCCAGGAAGGCTCAGGTTGGTGGCTCGGTCCGGCCTGGTGGGGGAGGGTTGGGACCTCACAGGCACGATTAACACGTGTCACGCGTCACACACATATGCGCATTCATCTATCTTTTCACACCGGCGCGTACGTGCGCGCACATTCGCGCCGCAAATACGTTGGTACGCGCACGCAACTTCCATATATCTACCTAACCCGCCAGCAGTCACCATGTAGGACAATAAAGGACAGAGGTGGTACGTAACATTTCCATACATTCCTGGGCAGCAACGGGCCGGCCATTTAAGAATTTCTCGCCGTACTGGAACCGAGGCGAGGTTCCGTGCATTTCAATGGGCCGACACGCGCCGATTCTTTCCACGAGAAATTTTGCACCCCATGGAAGAGATTCTAAATTGTCGCTGGTAGGAGAGAAAGGGGCATGGAAGTTCGCTGGTGTAAGAGAAGGACATTATGCGAAGCTCTCCTAATCTTGGATCGAGTGTACCGTGAAAAGATTGGCCGTGAAGCTTGCGAAGCATCGAAGAGAAGACAGGTTGCATGGACTATATTTTTATTACGATTTTTGGAAGAGATATCGACATTGTTTTCGGGACTCTTAAATGTATCTGCGTTTCCTTATTCCTTTCTACGTGGAAGAGTATCGAATTCTGATTATTGGAGTATTATAGTGGAAGAAGTTTATTGGCAATGGTTATTAAGCCATTCGCGTCATAAGCGTATGTATACGCTCGGATTTTATTGCTATTATTACTAGAACGCATGTTTTTGCGAGGATCTCTTCAAACCGAATGTATAAAAACATGGAAAATCTTGAAGATAGAACGCTAATAACACTCGAGAGCCACTTACAATATTGTCTAATCTATTTTATGATTAAAGCAAATGAGTTGATGTATCAACAACGTATTAACGTTGGGTTCTTTGGACGAAAAGGCTTGCATTGTTCTTGCCATCGCATGAATAGGACACGATTTAGAGAGGGGAAAGCAGTGTTCATTATCTGAGTCGTAAATAACACATTTATTTCAAGGGCCAGCGATAGAAGTGATACGTTTTTACACGTCGTTTAAATACCGATCGATGTAGCTTATCGTTCCTATAAAACCTTTTGCGCGCTTTACGCTTTCCTGGATAGTATGCAACTGTTATTTGAAGACTTTTTTACAGGCAGTAGATATAATAATAAATTAAGGTAGTAAGATAAAGTGCCCCGCCCTCTGTATTCCAAGAATATTACAAACTCGTTTCATAAACTGTCGCTATACCGCGTAAGTATATGCATTCTGTGCATTTGAACTGTTGATAGAAACTAAGACCTGTCTCCAAACACGTTACGTTTATGGCTTGCCACCGGTAATTTCACCGACACAAGCAAGACGCTCGTTAATGAACAATGCAGCTGGTAATGCGCTCGTTGTAATCCATTCAAACCTTATTTGTGTCGATAAAAATTGACAAGACGGTATTGGAAAAGCGGTTTGTGGTTTGCGAAACAGCGCAAACATTGCCAAAACGTAATATTCCATAATCACAGCGTAGAGCTTACGCTTTGAAGGAAGTTAACAGATTAGTATGAACGTTTGACCTGAATTCTGCATCATTCTCCGATATTATTGCGATACGTAATGAAACGCTTATTTGCAAAACATGTTCCTTAAGTCTTTACCAATCCTCATTTCTTTATGCAGACGATGTCAGAAATCGTTTCCATGGAAAACTCTGAGCGGATTCTCGTCGCACTTGTCCACACAATTTACATAATATCTGTTGGGTGTAGCTGTAATTCCAGTAGCCGCTAAAATGACTTATAGACCAAGCTGCCTACGTAAAGAAGAATTATTCGCGAGGAGGATTTGTCACGATTCAGGTGGCCGATTCTGGAACTTTCATACGCGAACTTCTGCAAGAAAGCAATAATACTTGAATCGTAGTAAAAGAAAATAGCAGCGCACGAACAAAAGTGTAAATAACTGTAAGAATAAAGTGCAAAGGAAGCGTGTAACTACTAGAACAAAAGATACGACGAAGTGAAAGAAAACGAGGATCGCGAATACAGTAACGCGAACTTATTTAATCAATATGAACTAATATCGATATACCTAATATGAATGGAATGTTGAGAAGACATAATAAGCAGATGAAAAGTGTATCGAAGGAAATTCTAGCATTGTGATGATCGTCCATTCCACAAAATCCAACCATTCCAAACTATGTCTTCTATATATTTTCTCAATATATATGCCTGCAACGTGACCATTGTAAGAACATATCAAGTACAGCGGGGCTCTATAATCATCTTAGATTCCATATAATCGAAAAGCTCTGATATTATTAGCCTTTCCTTATGCGGCAATTTCATTAAGTTTTTACAGATTACCGTATTCTTGCGTCGGATCACGACAGGAAGGAAACAGGGGCAATGACCGATCAATATAAGCGCGATTACACAGGTCTAGTCAATTTCCACGGGCAGGTCTTCATTCACGAAGAAATCATGAACGGCTGCGGAAATGAGCCTACCGTCTATATATAACCTGCCGACTGACGACAGGAAGAAGACTCGACGTGCTCGTCACATCGTCTCCGAACGAACGGCGTTTTAAGGTTCTCCTGCATTTTTCTTTTTCCAGCTACGCGTCGTGGCATACCAAAAGTCAATGCGATATTAAGCCCCGTTACCATATTGCCGCGGCTTCCTTCCCTTCGAGTCGATTCTCTCAGGGCTGATGCGGAATGTGTGATTCTTGGTAATAATGTGTAAGATTCTTGGTATTAATGGAGTTACCTTTTATGCAACCACGCCTCCTGCCCGATTACCACATTCCCTGTAGCTGCACGTGCGATGCTTGTATTAAAAAAAGAAAAAAAAAAGGAGAAAACGAACTTTAATAAAGATATATTCCAATCTAAGAGTTTACAAGCACCGTCAAAACATTCTCGTGACGTACGTTCTAACTAATGAAGTTGACTGGATTTACTCGTACTTGTAATTGCAAAGTGAATCGGATAAAAAACTTATAAGGATAACGATCAACTGTTAACGCGGCTGACGTTATGCCATATTGCATTAGTGATATAATTGCGTTTAGCGTTTAGCCTTGCACGTACGCTTGTCCCGTTACAGTATCACGTTCCATTTCTGTACATCGTTGATGTATATGCGTTCCTGTTTATATCTGGATTAATCGAGCTGCAGATAGTATATTACGCTTGCTTTTTATTCCTGGAATGAGACGATTCGGTAGTTTATTCCTACCTTGTATTTATCGTGAATCAAGAAAGCGTCTTTTGACAAATTTTATTGAGCGCCACGAGGAGGATTTTCGAAAGTCCGTCTGTCCGAAACGACGCACGCCGATATTTCTTCCTCGTTTTGCACGTGATTGAATGTAGGAGGCAATATACAGAGTGTAAGTATGCTATAGGTACAAACCGTACGTGCTAACAGAACTCGCTGAATAACACGATCCATGCTCAGCAAGAATACTTTCAAACGTACAAATATCCGAGGAAGCTCTCCCGTTCGTCAGAACTTCGCAGGTTCCATATATTCAATTACATTTGCCTCGGAGCACGTACGAATAATGTTGAAAAAATATGTCCAATGCGACGTTTACTCAAACGATCATCGATATCGACTACGCGCCACCAAAGATACATTATGCAATACAAATCTGTGTAGCCTCGTAAATATCGAGATACTCTAGAGCTAACGAACCGAGAAACCGAATACCTTGAATCGATCAAATTCCCGACGTATGTTCATTAACCCTTTGCGGTTTGACAAATCGGCCTTACGCCAAGCAACTCACATTGCAGCATGGATTCAACTTCTACTTCAAAATGCATGGTAATAGACGATAGAGGGGATTTATCAAAGTTGATCTTCTGCCAGGTGGAAACGAAAGAGCAGAGTCCATCCATCCGTCCGTTCAATCGTCGAAAATCATCGACAATGAGGAACACGATGTCGAGCCTTACTCGACGCACGACTCGGGGGGATTAAGACATTTTTGTTTCCTTCGGCGATCTTTGTGAGCTTGTGAAGCTTGTACCTATGGTTCGACACACACCCTGTATATATTTCCGTGCGGTCACGCACACGCATCGAGACGTGTCGCGAGCGTGCCGTGGTCGTACGCGGACGTTCATCGTGCGGACGAGCCTACTAGCGGTGTAACGAAGCGGAGTGTGTCGAAAGCGCGTACAAAGTATCTCTAATCGTCCCATTGTATCGCTCCTCCTTTGTCCGCAGTTGCTGGTGAAAGCTTCGTTAAAGTCGATTGCTAATGCCCCGTTCTCCGCCGAAAAGAAGAAAAAAAGGAAGCACGCCGCGGTATATTGTCGGGCGTAATCGAGATAAGCAAACAATGCGTAAATTCGAATCCCGGCCCGCGGTTCTGCTCTCCTAGCTCTCCTCCTTGTGATTTGTTAACCAGGAAAGACGAGTTAACCGATCGTTTGATAATTCTCGCTGGATTGCGTAAAGCGGATCGATTGATAACGAAGGTTTCGTAACTGCGATCGCAGAAAAAGGTTCGATATACTGCTTGCATCCTCTACTTTCACCAGGAGTATTCTCTTTTATCGTGTTCCTTTGTTCGACTGTTTTTCTTTTCTGTTTATACGAAATCTTGGTTCAACTCTTTGGGTCACGCTGGGACTCAAAGTATTCCAACTTTTTGACACACGGTAATAATGCACGGTGGGAATATTTTTATACTCGAAATATTGCAATGGCTACATGTGCGTAGGTTTATATTTAGTCTTATTATTTGAGCACCACCCTGTAAGAACACATTAAATATATTTATTATTGATTTTTTAGGTTTTTATATTACGCGATTACCTTGTTAATGAAGCTATACCAATTTTCTTTAATTTAAAACCCAATCAAATTTCAGTGCAGCGTGAGTCTAGTTTATTTCCTCGAATCCTGTGTCCCAAAGAGTTAAACGACCTCCCCTCAGAATGCGGGGAAGGAATAGTGGAAAAATGCGGTTCGTGGTAAATTATATTTGTCAAACGCATAGTTCATTAATGGTAATCGTGTCCGACTTAACTGATTGTGCATTAAAAGATAAACTTCCGAACATTCATGAGAGAAACATTTGTCGAGATTCTTCCTAGGATAAGGAAGCTCCCCAAGGTAAGGAGTTACAGAAGAAAAATTGATGGACGCGGCGGAATTTCAGCGCCGGGGAATTTCTTCGGTCCTGCAGTCTTCGAAACCGGTATTCGGAGTCTGCTCTTAATCCAGGGACGATTAATAATCCAGGAATACGCGAATCGGCGTGGCCATATACTTTCCACGAGCGCGAGACATTGCGGGAATCGTGAGAAACCTGGCGTATCTTCCTCATTTACAAGAAGACGGATGAAAACTGCGATGAAAATGGCCCTCCTTGGGTGAGAGCCAGGATGACTCTCGGCAGATTTAGTTAACTCCTTGCCATCATTCCACGCGTTTGCAGCGATGCACGTCGGATCGTTTATTAAATATATCCGCGTTAAATCATTTTACGACCTCCTAAAAACGATCTTTCTTGAGGTGGATAATTCTTGGCTGGACGATTGAGCCGAGAGAAAACTGTAAAGATTTACGGAAAGGCGGGCACTGGCAGACATCGTCCACGATATGCAATATTCTATAAGTCGCTGCGCAAGGTTGTTATTCGATCACTCGAGTAAATTTTTGTTCAGAAAAGTGTTTGAATTGATATACTGTTAAGCATAGATATTGGCCTCGATTATTCAGAAAGCATGACGAACAGTAGTTTTGAATATATTTGTTAACGTGCGAAAGTAATATGCCCATATCGTAAAGCAGATAATGCTGGAGGATTGTATCGATACAAAATATCGATATCGATAAACGGCGCGAAAGAGCTTTCGTTTTTAATCGATTTAGTCTATTTTACGCCGATATGCGCATTTATATTGGGTGTACAACTTTGCTTTCGCGGTTTTTTTCCGAAATTAGAGCTTTCTTTTTATAAAAAAAACTGGTTACACATTTATGATTCAAAGTGCACCTAATATTAAAATAGAATGGTTTCATTAAGCCATTATGTGGCAAATTCAAATGCAAACCTAAAAAAAGGAACTAATTATTTCATTTCCTATAGTAAGCTTATTAGAGAAACAAGAAATATTTTTCTCGAATTTGTAACCTTTATATCAGTCAGTACAACATTTAATTATAACAATCAAAACTAAAAGTTCCACTGCTTGAGTAGAAATAAATAAAAAAACAAGCATCCTAAAAAAGGGTCAATGGCAAGTAATGCGTTAAACCTGCCACATTTATCACGAAAATCGAAAGAGCTCCCTTGGTTCAACAGATTAATATAACAGGGCTCCTTGCCGCTATACGGATGTATATAAACATACAACGAAAAAAGGGGCAAAAATATATAGCAAGAAGATCGTGGAAAATGTTCAAAAACGCAGCGTCACATATTCAATCAATTCCTATAAGGTATAACAGACGGGTCATTTGAACCACTTGGTTTTTAGCACCGCTCTTAAGAGTCGTTGCTCTGCAATGATTCAGCCGGTCGGATTCTAATTACGTAGGCCGATATAAAACGCGACACGGTCATTCCAACGAAATTATCCAAGTATGCATCCGTGTTTATAGGACACAGAACCAGCCTAATACTCGTATTAGATGTATTAGGTTCTTGACCGTTCTTCGGACTGGCCTGAAGTAGCCCCGGGCTGGCGAAACCAGAGCTCCGGCTTCACCCCTTCTTCGCCTTCCTCCTCGTCTTCCCGCGCTGCCTCCCTTGCCGCCTCCTCTTCCTCCTTCTCCTCCTCCTTCCCCTGCCTCCGCGGCTCGTATCGCCGCAGCACACGCACAGCCGTATCTCGATTCGAGCATACGCACTTCGACGCGCGTTTACACGTCCGTACCGTAGGAATGCACGCACGTTTCACGCACTTCCTCCTGGGACACGCGCTCCCGGTGCTCGCCTAAAAAATCCACCAGGTTTTCTTCCAATGCAAGACAGAAGCAGCTCGTGAAAGGATGGAAGTTCGCGGAAGGATCTCCGGTTATCTCGCCGAACAGCCGATAGTTACGCTTGACGGATGTTTGGATGAGATCCTCGGATTGGCGATGAATCAGTTCGAGCGATCAGAAATCAGTCGAGTGATTTATGGATAAATATTTTGACGAGTATCGGTTGTTCGGTAATACGACGGAGCTGAGGGGGTGATATGAATTTTCGAGGAATGTAGGTTTTGGATTATGTATTGAGCGGTACGTGTCTGTGATGTGGCACTGATCTTGAGAATATGTATGTAACGATGAATCTACCAGCCACTTTTGGAACATGTTTTTGAACATGTCAATAGGTCGACAGGATGATTCACACTTTGAGGTGAAGTCATGCAAAATCTCAAAATATACCGTTGTACAGATATTTTTCTAAGAAACGACTGACCCGTCATTTTGACCGCTTCGGTAGGTTTAGTATTAAAAAGAGTGTTACATCCGTGAGGTATAGATTATAAAAAAAACCTATTTTTCGCTCAAATTAAAAGAGAGCTTTGAAAGGTTTACAAGTATCTCACAGTTGGCCGAAGTTTTCACAAAAGATAAAAACAATTCGGTGTCTTTCCATACAAACAACATCGAAAGTAGTTCTATCCCCAGGTGAATTAGTTGCAAAGACAACACAGTATTCGATATACAACGGAGACGTAAAAACATACAGAAAGCCATCGCGTCTTCGCCAAACTCGGTGCCATTCCAGCATCGCTCGATACAAATACCACGTAAATCTGACCCTATCCGCGGCTGAATTAGCCGCAAAAACCTCGATTCTTGGGAAACAGGCGGGCGAGGAGAGCATAAAACTTTACGGAGACGTTAGTCGCTCGCGAGTCTGGTTTCATCCGACTGCGCTCGCATGCATTCCCCGGGTGATGAAATTATTTCTTCATCGTCGGCGCGTCTTATATATCGTAACGATTTTATTGCTGCGCGGCCGCTCCTCGGGTCTCGGGACGGGATTAGGGCCTCGAAAGCGCGGAGAACCGAGAAATGCTGGAAACTGGATATCCAGTTTGTCCAGAGCGGAGCAATACCCATGGAGATATTGCTCTCGGCCTCTGCGCGCTCTACTTTGCATCCGCTCTGAGACTTCGGTAGATAAATTGCCGGATAAAACGCGGGAAAACGAGCCAGTGCGGAATCGATCGTTTTGCCAGGTTATCGATAATACGCCGCGGAGGATTATCTCGCGACAGAAATGATCTATGGGCCGTGATAACGCGTGAAATTGCATACGGATCTTTTGCAGGTTCCGGAAATGGAAGTGGAATGATCTGAAACCTCGATTTGCCGGCCGCCATGCTGCGGTGACTCGCTTGGATTTCGAACTCGATTATCCGTTAGATAGCTCGTGGATATAAACCCAGTAGGGTGGAGTAAACGTCGCGAGGGAAAAGCTGGACGATGATTATCGTCGAATTACGAGAAGCTTGTAGCACCGTTTATCATCCGCAGATCATTGGAATGATAATCAACGATTACAATTCCGATTAACGTGGAATCTGCCTTAAGCGTTTAAAGGAATCATAAGTGCGGGAATTTAAATTACAGTAGCTGCTACGTTACCTTTATATTTTTCCATACAAGACGACTAATATTTCCGTGAAATACAGTTATTAAATATGTGGGACTAAAATATAAAAAATGTTAGAAATGTAAAAATATTGAATGTAAAAAATCACGATGCTATAGCGAAGGCGGGCTATCTTGTGTAAAAGATTTTACAATAGAAGAGCATAAATGAGAGCGATAATATATTTCACTAAACCGTGCCTCTGCAGTCTTTTCGTGCCCTCGCTGAAGCCTCGCAACTCTCTTCTCTCCACGATCGCCTTTTCCATAATATCTCCTTAACAACGAGCGAGAGACCGCTCGAGTAACGCCTATATCTGTCTCTCACAAGGCACGATTTAATAAAATATATCATTGTTCTCATTGATATTCTTCTTTAGTAAATCCCCTTACACTCGTATACGTCACACTCTTCTCGTAAGAGAGCTCGGAAGAATTTCAAGAAAACTACTCATCCCATCTTCGACACTTGCGATCGCCGCTATCTAAGAATACGAAGGAAAATAAAAGTGGCTTCGCGTTTGGGTACAAAATGCTCGTTGAGCCGTGGCAGTCGGCAGACACTTTCGGAGAGATATCGAGGATCAATGGCGCCATAATATCCGGTACACCGCGGTTCTCGGTACCAATTTAGTCCTACGAATGCGCCAGCGGTATGGGAATGGTCGGCCGTGGTAAAGCACAGCCAAAGACATGGCCGGCGAATTAGCACGAGTTATCCACGAGCGTTTAGTAATTTGAAAAGGAATGTCAAGGATCGGCGATTGCTCTCGAATATCCTATTGCTCCTAATACTAAGGGGCCGTGGCGATCGTGGCGTATGATCGGCCGGACACTGGCGATACCGAGAGCCGTTTCAGGTCGTGCCCAGTCACGATAGCCTCGAAATTCGCGGTAGTCGTCGTAAATGTACGGATCTAACTGCTCCCACTAGCACAATCGAATCGATCTAACAAGTTGTGCGAATAACGGCGGGGCAGCCCATTAAGATCGATGCCAAAAGCTGAGGGGTGGGGCGAGGGGGATTGATACTTGGTAAAACGTGACAATGCTCCTTGCATGGCGTGCAATTAAAAGCCACCAAACGTCCCGTTGTTAACGGTTTAATAACGTTGCGTGCGATTGAGAATGGGACCATGATTCGCGTGTAGCTCGCGAAGAGCCGTGGTATAGGTCGCGTTGGAGAATACCAGGGGATTTTGGAAAGACCGTGCGCGTTTCTCGGAGTATGGTAATCGTCGAATACGTAAGTTCGCGCGTGTATTTTATTTGATCCTATCGTGGTTTTCGGAGAATAATACTTCTTTTGTATTTAGCGTGTTATATACCAAAGCCAAGTGCAAACCTAAAAATGCACTGAATAATTTATTTCCCATAGTAAGTTAACTAGAGAAAAAATATTTTTATCGAGTTTGTAACTTTTATAGCAGTCGCTATGACATTTAAGTGCAACGATCAAAACTAAAAGTTCCACTGCTTAGGTAGACATGAATAAAAAAACAAGCGTCCCAAAGAAGGGACAGTGGTGAATCGTGAATTAAAGCTGTGCTTTATATAAGAATTTCTGTATGATAGTAATAAATTAATGAAAACAATGATAAGAATTATTTTAATTATATTGCAGTGTATCTATTCAAAGGTTATGTAATACGTAATACGCATAGCTTTCACGCGTAAAATACACGATTTGGTATATTTTATTACAAAACTCTTATTCAGAAGTATATTTTTACCCCATAAAATTCTGAAAACTCTATTTTCAGAAGTATATTTTTTACCGAATAAAATAAGTGTTTCCTGATGAGATATGAGCAGCATCTTCGTCGTATTTGTCACAACTAATTACGACTCTCTCATTACTTAAAATTAAGCCGGACACGTGAAGCATCGTGATATTTAAGGATGAGCTACATACGTATTAGACGTGTTGAGAGTGGATTACATTTGGTCGGGCATTTAATCGGACAGAAAGCATTAAGTATCGTTCGAGCATACTAGTTATACTAACCACCGACATTATAACATCTACAGATCTAGATTTCACGTCTAAATGTATAGATGTACAAACCTGATTCGCAATAACTGCCAGAGAAACGTAAATTCTGCTCTACGAGGTTTCTAGATTATCGAAATACCAGTACTGGGTGGAATCAGGTTCCGTGCTCCAGATCACGAAGCAAACTACGAAGCTATCGGTCGCCATGACCATTTCTGGATTATTAATCTTGGTCACCGTTGCCTCTGTTCGCACGACTCGAGATAAAGCCGAGCGTGACCGTGCCGGAAAAATAAATCTACGGGCACCCAAAGTGTGCGTAGAGTTCCGTGTCGTTCGGGGCGAATGAAGCCTCGATAATCGTGTCAAAAATGCGTGTCAAAATCTTGGAAAACCCATGGGAGCGCTACTCTTGGAACACGAATTCTATGCTTACAATGTTCCGACTTATCTCCGAGGGTTATTGTTTAGAGGCACAATTTAGGTATACTCTCAATCATATGTACTTTACGAATATTTCATAATTTATATATTGTTCATTAATCACAAATATTTGCGGAACAACGTTTTAAACTGTGCTTGATTTTTAGTAAACTGCTCCTTCGATCATCCGCAATTTTTCCTGGTTCTCGATTGATCGCTGAACACTATTAATGTGAGTAATGTGCTCGCTGAAATGAATGTTTCCATCGTCGTGAGCTGTCCGCTCGTTGATATTAATTGACTCCTAATATTCTCAGGGTTTTTCGAGGATGCTTTTTACACGTATCTACTATCGTTGGATGGACCAAAACTGTAGCCCATAATAAACTGTGTAGCTAAATGCGGTAAGAAATATACCGTAGCCCGCGGATATCGTTAAAACGAAAAAGAGGAGCTTCTATAATCCGCAGATAAGCGCCAAGACTAAGAACAGAGTATCCCGCGAATCGCAAGTAGTACGTTGAATAAAAGATAAACAGCTCTTATTTCACGATTCAAATGATTTTCTAACTTGGCGCCTTTTTAGCAATTATATCGGAAGCTCGTGCACCGTCATCCTTTATCGAAGTATACGAATTAATATTCTACTACACATTCGTTGCACAGAAAAATAGCGTCGCTGTACATTTAATTTAACTGCAATACTTGCATCAAAGTATATAATTTCATAATATCGACGATGAAGATTAATCCCCTTTCTTTCTCATAACAAAAAGTGTTCACATTTCTATTTTTTAACCAATTACGTTATAATTAAATTGCACATTCTTATTTTTTAACCAATTACGAAAACATAATTTGTTTTCTAATCTAGGCTAAAATTTAACTAAATACGAAATACACTTTTCTTTCACCTTGACACCAACGCTCAAGACAAAAACCGAGGATACCTCACAGTCCACTTTCTTTCATTCCCTCATTTCCATCTTATATCCAAAAGCTATCCCTCGTACAGCATCGACGAGTAATTAAATAAATATAAAAGCTAAAATCAGGGATTGGCAAGCGGCTGTTTAGGTATGCCCCTTCGAACAAATCCACTCTGCCGGCTCTCCAAGAACATTTCGTTCCTGAGAGCAACGTGCAGCGAGGTTCCAAACCCGAGGGAGATACGCGGCGTGGTACATTTCGTCGTTGGTCCTTTGTACGAAAGACGAGGCGCGTTTTATGCACAAAAGCACGGCGCGGGTTGGTAGGGAGGACCCCGGTCGGTTCGTTATGCCGGCTCCGCGAGGACAATTAATTATCTCCTGATTCCTTCTAAGAAACCAGTCCAAGTACGCCCGAGCAAGCACACCGACGTACCACCTCGGCGGAGGACACGCACGGACCCACACGCGCTCGCGGGAGCGCGGTGTTTTATAGACACATATGATGGAACACTCTCAGGCCGATCGTGTTTCAAACCACAGAGAGACTTAACTGAGAAACGACACACGCTGCTATATCTCCTGGTGCTGCCAGAGGGCCCAGTCGACGAGCAGGCCTCTCCTCCTTAGCTCTCCCGGCCGATTTTCATTGTCTACCGCGGCAGCGATCGAGAACGACCTGTTGCATCCACCACCTTTCTGACCTTCCCGCATCCGATTCTGGGATTTTGACGGCCGAGTTGTGGGATCGAGCGCTTTGAGATGTCGCTCTTAGCTACCGCGAATCCATGATAATGGTATTCGCATGATAGTAGTGTGCATGAATATTATTATGCATATGATATGTACTGCTGTTGTATAATGGAATTTCATGTAACAGTAGTAACGATAAATCGTAGTCCCGCAATTGGAGCTTGTGTATATGGTTTTTAATTTTGAATTTACTCCTCGAGGATATGAAATGTTCTTTGAGTAACTGTTGATTATTGGTTGATTATCCGTGCTAACGGTCGTAGTTTAGGCAAGCGTCTCACAAATTAGATTCTAAATTGAAATTTGATTCGTAGTAGGACGGTTAGAATGGTTTACAAATAGAATGGCCGTGATATTGTACGCGATTACCATTGTTTTAATTGGCCTAGTGCGTAATCCCGGTCAATGAATTCTACTTCCTGCATTTCCTGTCATGCGTTTAACATTATTCAAGGCAACGGTGTTCTACACCACGCTTTTTTTACTTTTCTTTGCTGCAACGTACTATTTAAAACTGTTGTCGAAATTATGTGATTGTTTAAGAAGGTGGAAACTTTCAAATGCTAGATTAAGCTACATAATAACATTCCACCGTTTTTGAGAATATTATAAACCCACAAAAACGCATCAAGAGTCCCATAAAACATTGTTATCGCATGATTCTTTAACACTATATCCACCAAAGCGGAAAAAATCTCCACGATTCGTAGTTTCTCACGAAAGTCCTCCAAATTTAACACCATACCCGTTCAAAGAAATCTCCTATTCACTTTCACTTTTCCTCATTTCTTCCCGCAGATATGTGGAGAATATTTAGATACATCCAAATCCCTGCCAATAGTCCTGGCGTTAATCTCATCCAGAAGCGGATAACATCCGCGTAAGCAGACCGAAGTTAACGTAACAGTTCAAGAAGCAAGCCTCCGCGGTCAATACATAAAAGGAACGAAATGACTCGCAGAACTATCCCGATGTCAGGACTCGTGATGCGTAATTATACGCTTTATGCATGGAATCGATCGTCGAAGCTTCTTTAAGAGCTCCTCGATTTATCGTGTCCGTTGGCGCGGGCCGCGGCGACGGGAACAGGATTTATAAAATTCGCCACGCAGGCAGGGGTGGAGACGATCGGAGCAACAGGTTGCCATGCCTGAGCGCCGGGCTTAGGAATGGGATTATGGATCGTCCCTATTCTGGCAGATTTTTATGGCGGAGGCAGGCCTGGTTTTGATCTTTATTTGAAATCGTCGAACAAAATCCGCCAAGCGACACCGGAGAGATATTATTCGATCGCTGGGAATCAACACCTTATCAATGCAAATATGACGTGGCAATGGATCGCATTTAAACATTGTCTTCCATCTTCCTTTGATCGTGGGATAATATCGAGGCGACGATAAGAAAGCTTCGTATAAATGCGTGTTATAACTGATCTTTTTGTAGACGTACACATAGTTTCTCTGTTTTTTTTTTCTTTCTGTAATTAATTATATATATATACATATATATCACATGGAAAAACTAGAGGTGATGCGCAGAGTTTAAACACGGGTCTCCTGCATGAAAGTTCCATCCTGTATACACTACATCACCGTCACTGCAGTTTCCCAGTTTGAGTATGTCAGACAAAGCATTTTATCCGTTTTCTTTTTGCAATTATAAACAAAAGTTGGTATTCCATACAGAGCTTTAATGAGTATTACGCGATTATTATTATACGATGTTTTATAAATTCATATACCGGATTCTAATAAGACAGCAAGAGGTCATATCCAAAATTCTGAGCTGAGGCTTGTAACACAATAACATGCAAGAAAAACTTGTTAACAATAGATTACACATACGTAGAAACGTTACGTGCTAAACGATATACGTCATAAACTAAAATAAATACAATGTAACTATTTATCAGATAATACATTCTAATCATAAACATTCAACGACAAAGAGATTCCGAAAGACAGTTTTCCAAGTATAAAGACGAGGAAACTTTGTACATTACATATCTCGCATAACATATTAACAGTATAAATCTTTTCTAAATAAGGTATTTTACTTCTCAATTAAAATCATCACAGAGATATTTGAGGCAATACGCATGACTACAAACTCCATGAAATCCTGGTTCTCCCTTAATTTTCGAAATATAGGTACATTTCGTAACCGCATCTTCGCTTTCCACTTAACGATCCAACACTTTACCGCCAAACCGCCCCATCGGCCGACCGGTCGTGAGCCATTAACTTGTCTAATCGCATCGAGCCCACGGATAAAGACATTCATCACCATTAGAATGGATAATTATCGCGAGCAGTGAACTTCGGGGCACCTACTTCGGCCTCTCGGTTCATTAGCGTCCGGAGGAAGCTAACGGCTCTCATTCCCCGCGCTGTATGGATTTCCAAATAAATCCAGCGTATATTTACCTGGACACGTGTACGCGTACGTGCCGCATAATCGGATTCGTACGGTTCGGAGTATCGAATCGGGGAACCCGAGTTCTCTTCGTCCCTTTTCCTCGATCTTTTCCTCTCTCTTTCTCTCTCTCCCTCTCTCCGTCTCTTTCGGATTTTTTTATTATTCTACGGAGTTGTACGGGGCGTGTGACACGTTCACGGCATCCGGCCATGTACGTGACGTCATACGAGCTATATTGTACTGGTTAACCGCGATGCCCATATGGTCTCTCACCGACGATACCTGCCTCTCCTTATGTGCATTTCATGTCGAAAGTAACAATTATTTTCACGAAAATCCGTGAAATACGTATCTCGTTTCTCGCGTTTGGAAGATCACTGGTCTGTAATGCGGTTAACCACCGTCTACAAATGTTGCATACATACATCGATCCCTGGCATAGTCTTCGATGGGATATAAAAACGTATTTCGTGAAAAAAGAAACTGATTCCAATATCGTACAAAGATTTCTTTCGATGAATCGATAGAAAATGAAATATAAAACACTATCTCAATAATGGTAGAATTTGATGCGCGTTCCATAAATACGTATAGGTGCACTCCTGATGTATGCTCAAAAACTATTTATCATTATATCAGAGATCTCATCAGCTTTTTCGCTAAAAAGCAATACGATAAAAAAAATCTTTGCATAATCTACGGAGGTACAAAAATAAAAAAACATTCTTCGTGAAAAAAATGTTTACAAAAAGTTATTACTTTCCTCAAACTTAAACTCAACAAGCTCGATTGCCTAGCATAGCCTCATTATACAATTAACAGACTTCGTTTCAAATATAACAAGCGGATCACATCCGAACCCAACATTTATGAACAAATTTCACAGGCATTCTACCATTTAACAACACGGGTGCTCCGAGCACCGGACGCGGATGGTCAAAAGAAGCTTTTCCAAGCTCCTTGCCAATGAACATCGACACCTCCTATTCCTTCCCGCTATTCGTCAAGAATCGCCACACCTACGCGCGCCCTCATTCGGCATATCGGCTAACGGCCGTTAAGTTCGCGAGGGGTGGAATTCCACGAATGAGAAAAGCTGATTTGGATTGTGCGCGTTGGCGCCCGATATCCGCCCCTCGGAACTTGGAAACACGAATCTGCTCGAGCTAAAGGCAGGTCCCGCTCCCCTGGAAAGGGGTGGACGAGGGTGGAGGGTTGATAAGGGCCACCCAAGCTTGACGACACCCCCCCAAAGTGGGCGTAACCGGTGCCTTTTTCTGCGTCGATGTCGACGCGGAACGGCGAAGTAGAAACGCCGCAAACTCCGTCAACTTCTCTTGAGTGTTTTGCGACTGGAAATTAGAATAATTCGATGATACGTAACTGTTGCGGCCAGAGGCACCGGGGGCGGCCTTCATTTGAATATCTGTATAATCGGAACGCCGTTAGGGCGGATCCAGAAAACGGCGGAGCCTGTCGACGACACCTATGCCCCTCGTTGCTCGGCCTGCTAATCGACGTAAAAACCTTCCTTTCGACTTTTTCGGCCATTCCGGCTTCCTCCTTATGCGCGGAACAAATTAACTAATTGGGTAGTAAAATTCCGGTAGGACAATTACCTCTTTCTACGCGTTAACGTTTTTATCATCGATGCACCCTAACTAATTTCCACCTTTTCTCGTAAAGCTGGATCCCTATCGATGCTTTAATTAACCGTGCGAGAGCCGTGGACACCGAGTACGGTAGAGGAGTGGAGCTGAAATGTCGGAAATTCTAACGAGCGAATACTTATGAGCGCTGCTTATATGAAATATGGAGAAAATAAGGTATAAATGGCAAGTTTGCTCGATAAATAATTACGCATTATAACACGGAGCTTTTAACAACTATGCCGACTTAATAGCAAAGGGAATGTAATTATATTTGAATAAGCTTTTTTTTTTTAATAGTTTTGCTACTTTTTAGTGCGTCCATCGTTGGTTTCGAAACTAAGAATAGGCTAACAAACGTTTTTTTCGTTAACAACGTAGAACTTTTGATAATGTTTAGAAGAAAAACTCATGGTTAGTAACTTTGTATTATAATCCTCACGATAAATAACACTTGCATATACCTAATATTAACAGCGACATGCACCGCAATTAAACCTTCGTATAATACAACAAATTGTCGCATATGATCGACGTGTATACTTTTAGTATATACAAGTACTACCAACGTTTAACAGTCTCTATTTAATTACATTCGATCACAATTTTCACTTTTAAATCGTGTATTTTGTTGCGAGACGTGCATTGTAAAGCTACGTCATTTAAACCAAGTTATGTTACATTGAAAGATCCCAATAGTCGGCGATAAAAACGGACAAAGAAGCAGGGCAATTTTGGAAAAATCATGCCTTCAGAATCGACGATATAAGAAGGGGCACGATCCTCTTTCTCCCGAAGAGCTGGCAATACCGCAGGCACTTCCAGAGCAGCGCCGCGCGTCTTTCGCCTCCACCGACGCGAGTCCGCTTGGCTAAGGAATTCATCAGCTAAAGGTTGGCAAACGTGCACCACCATAAAAGCGAGTGATTTACGCTCGACACTTTATGGGCTCGAGCCAGACGCTCCGGCTTTGCGAATTTTTCGTCGATTTTCGGGCGACCCTGCTCCCATAAGCCTTTATTCCTCGCAATATGCCTTCGCGATCGCTGCCCTTCTCTACCCGCGGATCGGTTAACACGTTCCGTGCCGCGTGGGGTGTATACGCCACACGGTGGATTTTTTATTCGGGTTATTTAAGATTATCCTTGCAAAACGAAATATTAAAAAGGAATTGTGTGTTACCTTATATCTGTTTCTTGTAAAATATGGAGGGGAAAGTTGATTGAGGAATTGATACCTCGCTGATAAGAAGCATTTCTGATCACGCATATTTGTATCGTTTGACCGTTTGAACCTTGATGTTGATTGCTAAAGATACACAAGGTTGGACTTAATATTTTAGGGTGGATGCTGGAGCAATAAATAGATTAAGAACTCAGATCTTTGCGTCAAAATTTGTATCTTTTTTTTTATTGACTAAAAATCGAGGAGAATAGAAAAATTTCTTTTATCAGACGCATGTTTGTATTGTATGAGTTTTACTGTACCGGCTTACTGTTTCTAGTCTATCGAGAATAACTTCGAGGTTAGATTCATTGATCTTTACATTTCTTGAAGCTGCGACGTAGCAGGTTGATTATATATATATTTTTGTCCTATTCTAAAATCTTACATCTAAACCTTATTGAATAAGATTACATTGTATTTATCGCATACTACGCGGCTATTCTGAATTTTTCTTCAGGATTTTGGGTACAATGTATTCGCAAGAATAAATAATATTATTAACAGAAATGGTCATTCCGCGCGCTTCTTTTTGTTCGATTATTTTTTTATCAAATAGTAATCTATATAATATAATTATACTATCTATATAATATATAATACTACCAAAGAAATGTACTACTTGTATAATTTAAAAGGACAATCGTTTAACAGAATATCTTCATTTACAATGTCGAATTACGATTTATAATAAAATCTAGCCTACAATCTACTTATTAAAGACGTGTTTCAAATTATCGCGCTAATTAAAAAATCTAGATGTCAATGACTACATCCAAACTTGTAAAGTCGCCGATTTAACATTTCATTTAGTACACCATCGGTCTAATTCTCACCAAAGTATCGCTATGTGAGAATTCCTACGGTATTTCGATATATAGGCTCGAGTTTTAACACGCGAGAGCGCACATCTGCGGACTCTGGGAGCTGAGTAATTGGAGAATTCCAAAAGATGTGCGAGAATCGTCGATCGGTGTCTCACCGCCTCACCGCTGTTTCGCGGCATTTCTTCGTGCTTGTGAGAAGTATCTTCAACGCGTCGACCGCAGTGTTACAAATCTGTATGATATGTAACTCTGATACGGCCGCAGCATATTTGTACTACGGATACCTTTGTGTTCGAGCTTTGTCGTGCCCATTTTTATGCCACGTTAGGGGCTTTTACACTACGATCGGAATGTTCGATATCTTGAGAAATACTCTACACTTCAATTCAGCATTCAGATGCTTATTAGGAATAAATACTTATGGAACTATTGTATATAAGTGCATCGTTAATGTGCAGATAAATGTATATCTATAATATGTGTATATTGAGCATAATTGCTTTAGGTATGGCATAGAGTTATTTAAACATTATGATATTTTCAATAATACATTAGCTATGATCTTCTCGAGCAGTCTATTCACAGTCTGCTGTCTTTTAATTCTTTATTTATTCTTTTTGCAGCGAAGTTCAGTCGATCAAATCGACATTGTCGTACGAGAACAATTATTTTGTCCATTAGTACGTGGCTCAATAACTAAAAGGTTAATAATGATTAATATAGAAAATGATTAATATGAAAATTAAGATATGAGGATGGTAAGTGAACCAGAGATAAGAGAAAAACGCATAGAAATATTTACCTTCGATTGGCATTAGAACATTAGAAGGAAAAGACTACGATACATTTTATTCTTGATGTTCTAGGAATAAATACTTTTATTTGAGGGGCCATTTATCTCGCATACATTGCAATTCACATACGCTCGGATTCTAGGTATTCAACGCGTCTTACTGTATTTTAATATCTTCAGTAAACCCTGTCTTTCTTAATTAATGTTGATTGAACTCACAAATTGGATTAAACGGTAAATAGAATCTCCGAAGTTCCGCGGTTGTTGACCCCTCTAATAACTTCAACTCGTGGTTATAGCTATATTCAAAAGAAACTACGATGCACTGCCGTTGCTCATATTAAGTTTCACTGTAAACATTGAAAATCACTATACAATTCAGTAAACATGAAGCGTGAAATCGTTTTATTCACATTTCCTAATGAAGACGGCAATAATTTCTTATCATCCTGATATTTTACTTTGTTTTAGTTTACGACCATGATCGTTATCAATGTAAAAAATAATAGGATGAAATAAACACGTATGGCTGTCGATCATAACTTTATACGCAAGCTTACTGTGTTGCTTATTTAATGCTCTTTGACGTTTGGATTTAAAATTAACATCCAGTTAATAATTATCACGATAGAAAAGAAAAATTGTGCGTTTGCTCTTCTTTTCCACAAGCACTTTATTTCTTCGTTTAATTATCAAAAGTGATTCTACTCGTTAGGTGTACATTTTCTTCTATATTACGATCGTCCTCCTATTTTTCTCCTAAACGAGTTCAAATTCTTACTTATAACAAGAATTGCAAGCTGCTTCTTGGTTACCCAATACATCATGGTTAGGCTCATTTTCACACGGTTCCTTGAATAATCGCCAGGCCGTAAATTTGAAAACTAACGGCGATGAAGGATCCTTTACACCGGCATCCTTTTTTTATCCGGCTTACCTCCTCCATTATCTCTGCTCGCACGCTGTGAAATAAAATTCTCACGTGCGTGGAATTCTCCTTCTTTCCCCCTGTACTACCTTTAAATTGGCTTGATGAACGCTTCTTTTTGCGCGCTTATTGTGCCCTTTTTTTCAACGGAGGCTCGGTCAGCGAACCTGTCAAAATATTTTCGAGTGTCCTGCCCATTGTCGATCGATTTTCCGAGGGACTCTAGGATCTACGACTGGGAGGGGAGGTGGCACTCGAACCGGGGTCAGTCTCTCGTGGACCGTCTGGGGGTGAAGAAAGTCAAGCGGCAAGGGATGGTCGGATATTACGGCTCAATTTCACAGGCGGACCCCTCCTAATCTAGGACGCTAGGTCTCCCAGGAGTTTCCTCGGTCTGAACAATCAGGTGCCACTGTGCGTGGCTCTGCTTTCAGCTACGCTACGGCCACTTTTTCCCCTCAAAAGTGGCCACCACCGTCGATCCAAAAAAACCAGCCGATTCTCACCTAATTTTCTTCCCTAGGCAACGCAAAAAAATCACCCCGTTTGAGCAGATTTATGGGGACATTAAAAAACGTCCGAAACGACCGATTTGTCGGGTGCTCATCCTTCCTTAGGACGATCTCCATTACGATTTTGGACGGGGTCATCTGTTTTTTTAACTGCCGCATTTACCGTGATATTTCCGTTATTCGATTTGATAGAATTTTTATAAGATTATTGAGGTCTCTGCGAGAATATTTATTTTGTGTAGAGACGCAACTTAACAACCAATGCTCATATATCCTTCAATACTCGAGTTTTCTTTTGTTGAATATACAACGCAGTTCTTGTGTTGTTTATTTAGAGGTTTAAAGTTTATTTATTTATGGTTTATATATCCATTTAAGTTTCGCGATAAACGCGTTTAAAGGTTAAAGTCGATATTTTTATATATAATGGTCCATTTTTTTTAATTTTTTGCTAATCAGCGATTCCTGCTTCATAAATCAAACTTTCAGTTTCACATGCAGCTTTCTTTCTGGGATTATGCAAACATAGTTGGTCCTATGGTGATCTTCATGCTATGCAAGATCAATACAGATATTGAGTGCCTTTCGTTAAAAATGTCTGTGTCTAAAAACGGAACAATATTTTAGTCTCTCTATCATCAAACACAATTTTGGAAACAAATTACCATATCAGATTATTCAGGGTTTTGTTTCTGTTTTTAATCCACTGTTTAAATAAGCCTATTTCCTCGTAAATAGGGGTCCTTGCTTTACAGACATCTGGACGCAGTGCTGGTATCTCCAGGAAAAAACTTCTTTGACACAAGAATTTTCTATATAATGTCTTAAGACCGTCAACTATCGTTTGCAGTAAAAAAAAAAAATAAGTTTTCCATTTCTCTAAAGTACGCTTAACCCCTCAACAAAAAATTTTAACTAAATTCTTTTTATATGTTCACATAGTAGATAATTTGAATAGTGAAACATTCGCATAACAGGAGTTCTCCTATGTTCTGAAAATCCGTAAGAGTCAACAGCTGCGTATGTCAAATGAAAAATTTCCAAATGTATCAACCTCAATAGAGGATCTATTTATCAAAGTTTACCGGTGCCACGCCGTTGCTTCGCATGCGCAGTGTATCTCCTTCCTCAGTGGACAAGATGTAACGAGTAGCACATAACATAAGGAAATTACGAGGGATTAAAATGATAAGGAGCTGGTACAAGCTCTACCGCCCAATAAAAGGTCGTTGACGTCTCGATGATATATACCGTATATGCCATCAAAACACATTCACGGACTCGTGGAACAGTCGTGTCCCTTCACATATACGAATACTCTTCCGCGTGTACTATAAATGCACCCCAATACGCGCGAGAAGCTGTAGAAACACTGTAACGCAGAGACATCGATGTCGTTTAGGAATACAATAATAATACTGTTGCATATAATACAATAATGAACGCTGTTGCATCAGTATTGTGAAGTATGTTCATAGCAGCGGATTCACTGCAAATGTATGTAAAAAATGTAGCACAACAATATGCCAATCAATAGGAAAATAATAAAGATGACGAATTATCGTTAAGCGATGATTGTAATGAAAAATAACTCCTCCCAATTTTCTGATAGTAAAACCGTAGCTTACAATGCGATCTTTATTGTTATTACCATTATTGTTAATACCATTATGGTCATTAGCATAGATTTTACTGATTAAAAAGTGTATAGTATATATGTATTGTACAATAGTAATATTCATCAATGACAAGATTTAATTCCGCTATATTATACAGCATGAATACTTACTTTGTCCTACTGCGATGTACGAGTAATATTCATATTCTTTTATAGCAACTTCGTTAAAATCGTACCTTTATTGCCTTAGAATATTTATCTCCCAGCGGCTTACCATATGATGAGCATAATAGTGCCCTGAGATAATTGTCAGGATCAAAAATCGAATCTCCAGAATCAGAATTCGTATTTATCACAATAAATCGCAAATGATTTTCAGGTAAGCTTGTAAACACAGCGACCAGAGTCTCTTTTTATTTGTTTTATGTGCAGCATTAACTACAGTTAAAGTGCACTATTTAAGACGGGTTTTAAATCATCGGAGTGGATGATATTCATTATGACATAGTGGTTTCCAAGGCTTATGGCTGAGATTGAATACTGGATTTCTAAGGTACGGGTTTGTGTCCCTGCGTACTTTTTTTCTGTCTTCACATATACATACAACTTGATATTTTTTTTAAATATTGCGACAATGCGTTGACATACATGCATATTGTATATTTTCAATCTCTACGACGTATTAGAATAAATTCAAACGCGTACATTTGTATCCAAAAATTACGCGTCCCAGAAAAGTCATCAGAATATGATTAACATAATACAGAATACCAGCGTTTTCATAGCCAAAAATGTAATACCTAAAGACTCGTATTTTGATTCGCAAACTATAAATTTAAATCAAAATTAATCTCAATCAATCGACTTTTATGCTAAACAATATCAATGGGAAATGGTAAAAATTAAACACATCGCCCACAATAGTTTACTCTGTCTTACATATAGGTATAATCAAACCAGAAGAACAGTACATTAAAACGATAAAAAAATAACCTATTATCTCTCAATTAGAACCGACCATCTCAGAACGAAATTCAATCAGATACACGTTAATCCGATGCAATTCGGATACAACCAAAGAGCTAAATTTATATGACAGATAGACGGGAAAGAGATATCACACTTAAGTCGAGCTACCGTTGCTGCCCCATTGTTCTTTGGACTTCCAAATTAAATACCTTACGCACCCACTTCCAATCAAATCCTCTTTTCTCTCTCTCTCTCTCTCTCCCTTCCTCTCTCTCAAACCTGGCCTCTAGATTTGTTTCTCTTTCATTCCTTTCGCGCACCGTCCTTTTCCATCCTGGCTATCTCACTTTATTCGTGAATGGGTGGGCGCTCGATTCCTGGAATTTAAAAACGGAATGGAATTTCTCGAGAAAGACGGAGAAAAGGAAGGTGGAGCCCAGGAAGGTACCGTTGGTTGGAAGGAGACGACGAGGCCGCAACGATGTAGGCTGAGAGACACGTGGTGGGTGTGAGCTACTGGTATTTTATTGTTCGCCGCTGTGATTTGTAGTGTTGTCGTATTGTCGTGTAGACGACGTTCACTGCAGGGTGTACCGGTTTGTTTGGCAGGGCTCTGAGTGACGCTTACTGTAATTCCGTTACAAAGTCGGTCGACGGATAACGAGAGAAACTTCAAGTTTATGGGCGCACGTTGATTGCAACGGTTTGTCGTTGACTGATCCCTTCCCCGATTTTCGTTTATCGATAACGTGACCAAACTTTAATACGGCCTACCCTAATTCCAACATGTATGACAATATACACCGATGATACTCGATATACTTGAACATACTTGATAACACACTCAATACCCATGAAGCAAAGCGCTCGCTTATCGTTGTAATATAGCGGAATTTAACACGAGCTTTACGCATAATGACTAGTTTATTTATCTATAATAATACGATCAAGTATTGCCAGTTTTGCGTTTATGAAAAGAAGCGTGACAATAAATTTGACTTTATCTCAAAGCCTTATTAAAGGCCACTCGGGAAACCTCGATTTAATTGGATCGCAGCGGTATTTGCATATCTCAAATACGCATTAAACGAGGTAACGTACGCGTCGGATTTAGAGCCGTGTAGAAAAATCAAAACGATCCGGAAAGGACCTTCCGTTTTATTACAAAGTACGGAGCCCTTGACCAATCGCGATCTTCAAAATTAATTGCCTCGTAACGTTGTTTCCCGAAAGGCACATAAAATCCAGCCGCTCGTCGGCGAGCCACGAATATAAATTACGCGTTCCTTGAAACACTTGTACTTTCCTGTCCCTTGGCCACGTCCGTGCTTCCCTTTAGGAACACACGTGTACCTGCCACCAATAACATCCACGGGTATGCCAATCGCACCGCGTGCACCGCTAAAAAAACACCCTTCTTACGCGACGTTACCCTCCCACGTGATTTACACAGACGAATTTATAGTCTTATTCGACGAGAAAGGCTGTTACGGCCGTCTCAAAGTTTCCTTCCCGGCCGGTCTTATAGACAGCTTGTTATTTACGTTTAAAAATACGCACAGGGATACCTCATAAAACGTTATCGAGATTAAACGCACCATGACAAAATATCGTATCGAAAAGTTTTCTTCTGCTTTCGTGAAAACCGAATATATAAAGCGGAGATTCTTTGGATTAATTTATTACTAATGTATACTATTCGATCGATTTACTATTTCCTGATCGATCATTCGGTGCCAGCCTTTGCATTTGATTTTGATTGTAAGTTTCTTCATCGTTCAGTTTTATGCTCGGTATGTACTTCATCAAAAATTTTTCAGATAATATGAAATCGGCTGTTCGAAGGATTAACCGCTGACATAGACTATCACACCTACAGCTGTACTATAAAAACGTATAAAAACATCAATAGAATTTTACGCTAAATGGATTTGGTAGTACTCCAGAATACAATCGATTACAACTACCGCAGTTGCCTTTGCTCACTTCCTCGATGACATGTCTCCTCGATGTAAATTCCATACCATTTCATCTACACGCTAAACGTTCAGATCAATTTCCCGAGTGTAGCGTCACGCACATCAGAGGACGTGGTACATCTTATCTCATAGAGTAGTGCAATGCCGATAAGTAGGTTCAGATCTCCGCGTTAGTCCACAGCTTTAACGCCTAAGTATTCCGGTGGTTTCTTTTTCCTCGGAAGTTTCCCCTTTCTCGCGTCACTTGACGAGGCAATTTCGCGATAAGAACCGATTCGCGTGCCGTGGGAATCGATTTAACGCTCGTTACGAGCAGATCGCACATACCTCGCCGAGCTAGGTGCGATTCCCCGTAACCCGTGTGCGTGTACGTGTATCGGACCCCGCGTACACCAAGTATCAACTCCTTGCTCCGGTATTGATTGTTTGCCGACTCGGGTCGAGGGATATCTCGTTTCCACGAGACACATAATACTCGCATACCAACGTGGCTCCGCTATTTCTCCTGGGTACCCGGTACCACGCGCGCGGGAAAGCGCCATTTTTGACGCATAACATCCGCCTTCTTCCTATCGGGCTCCTTCGATCGTTAAGCCGGAGATAACGCTCGCGCTGATGTGCTTTTGCTAACACCTTCGCAACCTTGAAGCGGCGCTGTAGAATCAATGCTCCTGGACCCTGGTTGAGGATCACGGATATGAACCGGATAGTGTTTTGTAACAGCTGTGTTACGAAATATAATGATAATTTAATCGTATATAAATAATATTATAATTTATATGTAATAATATATATCATTTTAATATAGTAATTTGAATAGTCTATCAGTGAACAACTAATAATAATAATAATAATAATAATAACACACACGCACACATTATTGGTAGAAATATTAAATTAATTGCCACTGGTTTGTGGATAAGATTTATTAGACCTTAATTAGTTTTTAATATGTGGAGGAGTGTGAAAAAAATTCGGGTCTACGGGTAGGTGGGAGACGATGGCCCAAATCTTATTCACAATCGCTTACAGATTAGAAACTAATTAAGATCTAATAAATCTTGTCCACAAATGAGTGGCGATTAATTTAATACTTATAATAATAATATATTATTATTACTTGCCCGCTGATAGATCATTAAAATATACCAGACTACCGGGCACGTTCCTTGAACAAGGAACAACAATATATATTTAAATATAGTAATGCAGTAATAAAATGTAGGTGTGTGCGAGGTGATAATTACGCAAGAAGTTATTTGGTTATAATAAGAAATATGAAAAATAGATCTACTTGATTCGTAATAGATTAGCTCGTTCGACTCATTTTTTATATCACTTCGTAAGGTTATATAATCTACAATTCATTATTAAACATTTGTTACTACTGACGGCTATATTCGGCATCCACTAAACGCGTTACATTAGTTCTTAACCTATTATTTACCATTGTTCCTTTTTTGAGACACATATCTTTTTATTTATTTCTACCTATGCGTTGGAAGTTTTGATTGTTGCAACTAAATGTTGTACCGACTGCTATAAAAGTTACAAACCTAATCAAAATATTTTTTGCCTGATAAACTGACTGTAGGAAATGAATTAATTAGTGCATTATTTAGGTTTGCACTTTGCTTTGGTACATAATGGGTTTGCACTTGCCTTTGGCATATAATGAGATAATCTAGAGCTATGGTGTTGTAGTGGATAGAAGCGCGGACTTCCACGCGGCAAACCCGGATTCGAATCCCGCCCACATCACCTTTGGCTTTTCCGTATGATATTCCACATGATTCTACAACTCTAAGCCAAATGATTTTAATAGTCGGTATCGAAAATAAATTTAAAAAAAAAGTTTTTAACTTGTGCGATGAGCGTTAACGGCACAGCAACCCAACCACTATTGAAATACTTACGCAAAGACCCGCCGCTGCGTAAGGATTAAAAATGCACTTAATCTGATACATTTTTGACTCAATATTTTGTTATTTAGGTGCTAACGTCTTTGAAGCTGCACTGTACAAGAATGTAGCATACAAATTTACAGCTAGTTTTAAACATAACGAATTTTGACAGAATAGTGACAGCCAGTCGTATATTTTATCACATGCATGTGAAGACGGTGGCTATTTCTTTGTAGCTAATAAAAGTTATAATAACATAATTGCGCAAATAATAATCAAGCACGACATTATCTTTTTTTCCTTTTGAAGAATGAATGTAGAATGTAAATGTAACTTTGCTTTTGTAAATTTTCGTATATCTGTGTAATCCACGAATATTTCAATTCTTGTAGGGATAATTTCGATATATAATATTCGATTATGTAATATTAATGAATGTTGTTATAAAATGTGTTACGAAAATTTCGTTCTAACGAGGGCCACTGGTGGATTATATTGATTATATATTTGATTATGTTCATGTAAATATATTTGAGGATAAAAATAAAGGAGCTCTGCAATAAAAAATTTAGGAACATTTCCGAATTAGAAATTAGAAAATAGCAGAAACAATGTATACGATTATTAAATTTCTCTGTTGTTTTACTCAATTAATATATTAAGACACGTATAAGGAGAAAAATGAATGCAGATGCAAAGTTCACGAATAATCAACAATAGATATACATATTGTATGCGCTACGATTATACGCTAATATGGAAAGGTCTTCATTTACATCAGCCACTAGTGACCTTTAATGGGAGTGAGTCATCATCATCTCGTGGCGTTTTTCTTAACGGTTCTACCTATGTAAGTACGTCATTCTTGTTATAGTATAATGCGAGCCATGTCGACAAGATATAAATAAGTTCACGCGCATACCTTTAAATCCAACTTTTCACTACCATGAATTTTT
Source organism: Ampulex compressa (assembly GCA_038496175.1). Classification (NCBI taxonomy): domain Eukaryota; kingdom Metazoa; phylum Arthropoda; class Insecta; order Hymenoptera; family Ampulicidae; genus Ampulex; species Ampulex compressa. The sequence continues at coordinate 123,984 of JBCFXI010000234.1, read as the reverse complement.
ATTTTTCTCTGATTTCATTAAAGTGTGCACAAAATCAATTAAATATATTTAACATTATAATACACGTATTAAATAAATTAGTAAGTTGATCAATATTACTTCAAACATGCCCTGCCAGTATATGATTAAAAACAATAAGAACCATCGTGTTTAAAAGCTACAAAAATATTTGATAAATTTAAGTTACACTGCAATGTTAAAAAAGTGCCACAAAATTTAGTCTATATACAACAGAGATATTATACAATAATTGTAAGAATATTTACGTAAATATTTCCGTAAATTGACGTAAATATTTGTTTAAACTGTCCCTAAATTGAAACGAAATAATCATTCCAGCGGATGATCCTGGTTTGTAAGATAGGCGTTTGGCCGGACTTCGAAACTAATTAGAAGCTGTGGTCCACGCGAAGTAAAGCAAAGTCATTATTTATTATTCCATCGCGGAGAGAATGAAGAGAAGGTACGGAAAGAGGGACCAGGAATTCTTGCCCGCAGCAATGATAACCGTTAGAATGTTTTTAGATCGCGAATTCGGTGCTGCCTTTTTTATCATCATTATCCATAACGATCATCATTATGGCCTTCCACGAGTAGTCGATCATTATATCTTCCATAGGCAACCCCAGGAGGATGTAATTATTAGTTTAATTCTCTAACGCCTCCTATTCCTACAAACACTAGCCAAAAAGCCGCGCGGCCCTTTTTTTTTTCATCTAAGTGTCAGCAAGTACCGTCTCACGAATCCTGCTAATTCTGACCGGCCAGCGAGCACGGCTAACTCCGCAAACGCTTTAATGGAATACAATCGTTTTAATACCCTTTTCGAAGAATATCCCAACCGTTATCAGTGACATATTAAATTGATTGTACTAATGATGCTTGTTACTTCGAGGTCAACGACAATTTTGTGGATTGCTACTACAACTAATTCCGAGTTTATAATTAATCCTTCGAAGTTTTCGTTGAAAATTAACGGTTTTTGAAATAAATAGTTGAATTTTATTCCTAATATCGAATGAAATTCGATTGAAAAGAAGTAATTTAAAGTATTTAAAGATAAGCACGCAGTCCAGTAAAAGTTTCTTTTCGTGAAGCGTTTCATCGGTTTTCAGTGACTACATCTTTTATTAGTAGCGTCTCTTTATTGTTATTGATAATTACGTTAAGCCTGATGAGAGTTCTATAAATTTCTACACAATTCCGAATTGATCTTAAACGACATAAAGTATCGTGTTGTTTTTTAACATTTTTCTCTTGATAGTACGTTGAGTTCCATTTGCAAAAGCCTATTAATCAGTTACAAAGCAGTTTTCGAAAGTTTTGTTAATCGTAGAGTCATTGTATTAAACTGTAGTCGTATGAGACTAAATACTAGTCCGTATAATAACTTTTAACCTATAAAGTATTAAAAAGTTAGACATTTTCGTAATTTTTAAGAAATGAGAGACGTATTCTTTTTATTTCTCTACGAATCTTCTCAAACTTACTCAAAGAGTACTTTTAACACCAAACCTACCAGTCACTTTTTGGAAGTATTTATACATACCACAATATATCCTTAAAGAAAAATTACGTTGAAAAGAGCTGTCCATGTATCAGACAGAACGATTGGCACTCTGCGATAGAATCATGGAAAATCTCAAAAAATGCCCGACTACGAAGCACAGCGATTGTTCTAAGAAACGTCTGACCGGTCATCTTGACCGCTTCGGTAGGTTTACTGTTAATACTTGGACGTGTCGAATTATCTAACAAAGCGTATCCGTCCAATGATTGCTCGAAAAACCAGGCAGGCGGGTGAGGAAACGATGAAGGCCTTCGAAGAAAAGAAGATCGGAGATAATCGGTAGAAAAGCAATTGGTCGCATATACGCACATTCTCCGTGCGAGCACCCACACACAGCGAGAGGCGATTCCACGAGCATACGAGGCGGATGTGGCGCTGAAAGACAGCGGCTTGTTACTTAATTCCATGCGTTCGCTTAAATAGAACGACTTAGACTTAAGGTAGTCTGCAAAAATGAAAGACACGCCGTTGTGGAGAGGTGGCAACTCGTGCGTACATGGCCGTACTCTACGCACACCCACAGGCATGTACACGCACGAACACGGCTCAAGCCGGGCACATTTGATCGTGCAATGTCGGGGGTGCCTACTGGTTTTGATATACGAGCACACCAATACACGATCGAACGGTGTTACACGCGTGAGTCATATTGAAAACCAGTCCTAGCGATTGCACGCTCACACGTGCGCGCCTGCGTGTAAAGTAGCAGGGACTTCTGAATATTTCAAACGCGCTCGCAGTGATGCCAAATCAGTGGGGAAAAAAGTCCTCCTCTCTCTCTCTCTCTCTCTCTCTCTCTTTCTCTTAGATGCCTGGTCAGATATCTTTGAACGTTTGAGAAACTTAGGACGGATCATGGTGGAAGTCATAAAGTTGAAACGATGCTCGATGCCCCAGATCAGATATGCCCACGACACACAAACTAGGACTTAATGCTTTGAGAGACCTTGCTCTTCTGTAAAGCCAGTGGTACTTACAAAAATGAATATGAACGTAAAGGAAATATTTCCACGTGTTACAATAGTATTACGATTCGATTACGTACAGTGTCTGAGATTATAGAAAGGGTATCAGTAGAGTGTACCTGGGGGGTTCCTTGATTTTCATTAAGCTAGAAATTCTTCGTAATCTATATTCTATCAATAAATGCAACCATCGATAGGCTGTATTTTACGTCTCTATATACTTCTATAGGGAAATGTCACTTCACTAAGGTCTATGAATTTTTGTGTAAACCTGGAAACAGGAAAGAAGCTTGTGCTAGATATACATATATCATATATCATATATATATACCCTGATATAAAGCTTATATGAATATAATGGTATAAATAATGATTAAAATATACATCAGTGAACATATGTACTTACATTTAGAATTAACTATTGAATACATATAAAAAAAATTGGTACATTTATTTATTGGCAATGGTACAAGTACAGCCCATACAGGAAAGAGTGCACAAAAGCTAGGTGGTACCTTAGTGTGCACGTGAAGGTATCCTTCCAGAGCATGTACGCAATTCTCTTGCACACTTCTGTCTAGCCACGTGAGATCAAAGTTCCTGGTGTGCGTGCCTACCCATCAGTGTATAGATATCCGCACGGAAACAGTGGTAGTCGTACCTTTAGTCTTATATTCTAGATATGCAGCGTTCGACACATGCTATCACCTCTGAGTTCCTCCATTACACAGAGTCTAATGTGAATTTTGAATGCGATATGAGCAAAGATAGTGGATAAATCTGCCCGATCGTGATTCTTCGAATTGATCGCTGAGAATCAATACCATAATCTAGTTATCAAAAATATATGTGAGCTAAATTAACATCAATGGTAGATATACGCATAATAGTTACTATAGTTTTAAGGATTGAAACATTAGCCTCCTCTTCGGATGTTTAATTTGGATACCCATCATTATATTAGAATATTAAGCCTCATTAAAGTTTCCGGCAATGGAACTCTATATTTTAAAACCAAACGATAATAAAAACTCCAGCAAGTTGTAGATTAAACAATAATATTTGAAGTATATTTGAAAGCATGAATTTCTATCTCCCCCTTTTCCATGATTGTCCATTAATCCTGAATTAAATGTACCGATTCAATCTCAAACAGAACATACAAATACACATATGCGCAAAATGTTAAGATTTTAAATACATTTATGATAGCGTTTCAAGTACTATGCTCAAGTTAAAACTTAGTAAATCTATGCACTGTCTCCGAAGAAATGACTTTTCCACGAAGCCATAGAAAATGATCCACTCCGTTCTCCATTCCATCCGGTGTTCCTCCTCGCGGGGAAGAAAATAGACTGGCCTTACGGCTGCGCAGGTTATGGTTTCTGTAATCGTGATTATTGATCGATACAATCACGATCCGATGCAGATTTCCCTATTGGTATAAGGAGAGGACGGCGTGATTGTTTTGGCGAAAGGTACAGAATAATGCGTGGGTAATGGGTTCCTCGAAGAAACGGCACTGCCTCCTCGAATGGCGTTCTCGCGTGTATCCTGGGCAAACGTTGCGTAATCGTTTCGTCGCCCGAGTATCGAGGGACGGATCGTATTATTTGTAAAAGAGGATCAGGCCTTTTTTTTTCGAAAAATCATGGGCGGCTTGATTTTTGAGATAGCACCGCGAGCTGTTCAAGATCGATGTCTCGACTTCGACGAAGTTATTTAAGCTGTAGGCACTGTAAAACGTTGCACGCAGCAACAGAATTGGATGCCATGCTGGTGGAAGGTGGGAGAGACCGGCAGTTGGCGTGGAGCGTATAAAACGAAACAATAATTCGTGTAATCACAATGCACGAAGTGCAGAGAGGTCAGGAGCGTATCTATCCACTGCCACGAGCACCAACGTGCACGCGGCTCTGTTGTTTCTACTTGGTGTACGATACGTGGTGTAAAAAAAAATGGAGTTTTCTTCGCAGATTTCCTCGTAGATTGCCCGTTATTTGTTAATCGCTTTCTTATACGTTCTGTATTTATCGCGCGTTGGAAAAAAACCGGGTAAAGACGACGGACTATGTTCAACATTTACTCGCGCTTCAGGCACGATTTCATACCAGCATCATTCAGCTATCAAATTTACGAAGTAAGCAGTTACAATAGTAGTTTACCGTGTACGCAGAACAATCAAATTATAATTAACTCTGCTATATCATAGACTATTTTAGACAGTTATTGAAAGTGGATTGAAACGTAAAACGTATCACTTGAAAGCTAAGAATTTCTCACGTTACATTTTTTACTATCCATAAATAAAAGATGCGAGAAATGCATCGCCCTTAACCCATTATTTACCATTCTCCCTTTTCTGAGATCCCTGTTTTTTTTTTTTATTCATTTCTACCTAAGTAGTGGAACTTTTAATTTCTATTATAAGAGTTACAAACTCGATACAAATATTTTTTCTCTAATTATCTTACTGTTGGAAATGAATAAATTAGCGCAATGTTTAGGCTTGCACTTGGCTTTGGCATGTAGTGGGTTAAGACGGGATGAAATATCGTGCGTTCGTGGAATAAAATACATGCCGCAGTAGCGATAGGACATTCTTGGACGAAACTGGTCCAAGACGTACTCTACGAAAATTCATATCCAATACATGTATTATACATGGAGCTCGCAGGCAGAGCGGGCAGGCAGGCAACATATCCACCCACGGCGTGGCATACTGTAACGAGGCTACAGTCCATTAAGTGCGTGCGGCTATTATGGCTAATGCATTACGAAGCAATAAAAAACGGGAACTATAGCAGCGTCCCGCGTGCGCACGCCCGGGAACCGGACCACATTCCATGTCGGACGAGTATGTACGCGCTGCTCAATGCATTGCCTTCAAGTACAACGCTCGTAGATACGCCGACGACACGCACGTATATGCGTACACATGGTCGGCCGCATCCAGCCGCAATGCCACGACGACGTATTCGATCTTGTTCGCTGACGTGGAGCCTCGTACTTTTTGGTCAATCCACGGCAGCCTTAGTCTGTATTTCGGGAAGGAAGGAAAATTTCGAATCCACTGAGTAACGCATGGCTATGGAAGGATCGTTGCGTTTCTCGATACTTATGTCCCTCTCGATGATTTGATAAAGGTACAAAATGGATATTCGATCTTGTTCGCTGACGGTGGAGCCTCGTACTTTTTGGTCAATCCACGGCAGCCTTAGTCTGTAGTTTGAGAAGGAAGGAAAATTTCGAATCGACTGAGTAACGCACGACTATGAAAGGATCGTTGCGTTTCTCGATACTTATGTCCCTCTCGATGATTTGATAAAGGTACAAAATGGATATTCGATCTTGTTCGCTGACGGTGGAGGTTGGCGCTTTTTGGTCAATCCACGGCAGCCTTAATCTGTATTTCAGGAAAAAAGAGGGATTTGAATCGACTGAATGACGCATGACTGTGGAAGGATTGCGATCCTCGATATTTATATCCCTCTCGATGATTTGATAGAGGTATAAAGTGGATACGGTGATCGTTGATAGGCTACAGGCCGTAAAATTCTGGCGTCGTTAAACTAAGAACTTAAACTGATTTTTTAATGTTTTCTATAGATGTATTTACGTTATATGCAGAATTGTATATGGTGATGTTGGGGTAGCGATTGAAAATGTGAGACGTATACACGGGCATGGCAATTGGACACAAAGCTGGATTGCAGCACCGGAGAATTGAAACACGTGCACTTTGATATTTGTGTTTTGTTTTAGTACTAGTTCAATATTTGCATTACTTATACAATGTTCGTATCAGACATCTTGTTTCTATACTGCATCCATTCTTCGTTGTTTAACACTGCTAGACGTGTGTTGGTATTATTATTACCATTGGTTAGTGAAAATTAATACACGAGTTAGACATAAGAAAATCCTTTCCCGATATTATAAATCAGCGTTAATACCTTTTCTAATACTACAAAAAAGATATAATTCAGCACTCAGTAGTTTAAAGCTACATTTTGTGGTAAATTTTTCGTAAAAAAGACATCAAATTACGCACAGCATACGTAATACATTATGATGTTAATATCCTCTCTGTGGATGTTAAACATTATGCAAAACTTTTTCACAGATCTTGAGATATTTTGGTAACGCAGGTCTGTAAAACGTGCAACGTGGGCCGTGCTTTCAAAGACGGAAAGGAAAAGCAAGGAAAGGAAAGCGTACAACAGCGACAGTTTCGGGTCCAGCTGGACGATCTTCGAATCCTTTTGGTGGAATCCTAAATAAGAAAGGGGCGGAGAGGCGGGCAGAGTGAGAAGAATTTAGACGCGGAAACGATAGGGTAGCATATGGTAAAAAAAGGAAGCGCCAACCCTTTCCTCTTTCCTGCCCCTCACACGGAATCACGGAAACCACCTTGAAAATCCCACTCTAAAAATACCGGACTGTGGGGTTTTCTACGGTTTTTTCGGTCGCTCTTTCTCTCTGACTCACTTTTTTGTCTTCCTACCCTCGGGAGATGAGCACCGGCCATATGGCTCGCGAGGGAGAGATAAAAAATTCATATTTCCACTGGTAGGGCTGAGACGTGATATTTTTAAACTCTGACGAGAACGAGGAGGACGTTCGGCTTTCGTAAGCCTCGAAGATCCATCGCGTTTCCGTAAATGCTGTGATTTATATCGACGAAGCAGCGGTGCAAGGTATCTGATATTGGGAATAAAAATAACAATTAATTTCACTGTTCATTTTCATCCCGTTTGAATTCATCGATTTTTAAGCTATAAGTATTGATATAACAATAAATATATATTGAATACAGTAATCACGTAACACCTAAAGAGCAGAAGCTTAGAAGTATCGATAAATATAAGCTTCGTTTGGTTTTTATATAACAGGTGCTGTGGGAATGGCACGGGAGCTTACAATTCCGTGTGTTTTGTTTCAAAACGGTGCAGGCAAACTTGATATAGTTTTGTTATTAGACGTAAAAAGCGCAGCGGTTAAGTGACGCTTTACTGTCCATGCACAAAGCTGTAAAGATTCAACAGAAACGTACATACATATGTACATACGATCTTATAATATTAATTTTCTTATAGAAACTCATAGTTGTGTATTGCGTAAATAAAATCTGTCTAATTAATGCGTACTTCAAATGTATTATTAAATCGAACTTCGAGAGATCACAAAAAAAAGGCTTAGGTTGTGATTGAAGCGTAACTTTTAGCGTATTCACGGTATACTTTCACACTCGACATTAAGCAGAATCTATCGGAATTTCGATTTTTATTACGATTCCCCGTGGAGTTTCTCCATCTGCCCATTAGCGCCTTCTTTCCTTCCTGTTTCCAACCTGAAAACACATTTCCATCGGATCCTAGCTACCTGGAATCGAAATACCGAATTTTTTTTTCTGATCCACCCCTCCGGTAACGGCGACCGAGACGGCTGCCCGTTATTTAAAGGTTCCTTTTGGCTAATGGTTTTCTCACACTGAGGCCGGTGTGGTGGATACCCCTTCTTTCCTGAAATTTAAAACCCCTTTTAAGATTTGACGAAGGCCTTATTTTTGGGCATGCGGCTAAAAAAAATGTTGGCAGCTTGACTGATGTTACGGAAAAATCCTGGGCATATTCGAACGACGAGCATTATATCGTACGCAATAACACAGCTTTTCCTTCGACATTACTTTGCGTTTCGTGTCAGAATGAGATTAGATTATTCTGTCTAATGAGCACAGCATCGTCAAATGTTCGTACTACTTTCGGTGCTATTCGATGTTTTGATGATTAAAATACTAGGTCGTAGCGTAACGCGGAGGAGAAGTCGGAGATATTTTTTAGGGGTTTAATGTTTGAAATCCGATATTTTATCCGCATCTTAAATGGCCTTTAAGGAAACGGTAAGAGCCCGCTATTCTGACCTACTTTCAAAGGGTGATGCTTCAACCCTTTTGGTACCAGTACCTAACGGGCCAGGACTTTTTTCCCACATTCTACTTTTCACGAAATCAACTACCTGATCTCCAGCAGTGCGAACGGAAGTCTCGGCCAAATACAAACCCCTCAAGGATGCAGGTGACGCAAAAGGGGTGAAAGGCTTAGATTGAATTTTTCTTTTTCCTTTTCTTTTTTTTTTTTTGCAAAATCCCGTAATTTATAATCTGTAAAAGTATGAGGATCCTAAGAATATGGCGCTGATCGGAATACCGATCTAACGTGTCCGTCTTGGCAGCCGGGTTATATAAATTACCTTGGATATAGAACTCTGTATACAATTATGGAAGAATAATTGTGATAAATGAGGATGTTAACAAATCAGTAGTGAATTCAAAAGGCAGAGCGTTCACATGATAGACCTAGTATAATCATGTGAATCAGACCCATTTTCGTTCATGACTCTTTTCAGCTTTAATCATCCTTAATCCTCGCTATAAGCTACCCGCACGATCTACGGCTCTCGGAAACGTCAATCTAAAAATTGGAAGGGATATTAGTGTTGCGTTATATTCAAAAAGCAGCAACGATGGGAGCATCCACCACGATAAAATATTCGTACTATAAAAATCTTGCGTTACCAAACATGTTTCCGCGACTAAAATAATCATTGTCCCTTTTATTCTAAACCGTTCGACGTCTTTGTAAGCGATGCATTTAGTTGCGTTATCCATGAAAATCCAAAACCGTGTATAAAAGGGAATCCCGATTAAAACGAAATGTACCTTCTTTTACGACAAGTAACATAACTCTTTTTATATCAATTGCCATTCTCCGAATGTGCGTGACAAAAATTGTTTAAATTGTTAAACCAAATATATCTATATCATCGCATAATATTCTAACAATTTGTTTAGTCATCGTTACTGCTGAAAATTCAGAACAACACACGTCCCCTGCAGAAAAAGAGGCTTTATACTTAAAATGGAATGTAATGTTTGACGCTATTGAAAACAATTATCTACACTTTAGTACACAGTTTCCTGCTGTTTATTATAAAATCTTTATTTTCAAATCTCCTTAAAAAAACAGGCCAGCATTTCTGCAGTTCTCAGTCCAATTTCAATCGCTTTTCTAAAATATTTCGTTCTCTTAACCGCGCAATACCCTTACCGAATTCTATGCGCATAGGTAGTATAATTCATTGAAATAATAAAAAAAATCAAAAAAGGAAATCTCAACAGTCCAGCCTCGGCCAATCGATAAAGCGCACGTTTCTAATTTCTTCAAAAGAGCCCTATGCATTATTGCGAGAGCCAAACTTCCCCTCTGTCCTTTCTCTCTTTCTCTCTCTCTCTCTCTCTCTCTTTCTGTTTCTCAATTAGCGACGCCGAAAGTAGACTAGGGTAATCGTCACCCCTGTGTAACGAATCGACGATAAGCACAGCCGATGTTACGAGCACCTCGTTTGTGAGGATAAAAAGTGGGAGTGTCCTTGAAGGGGTTACTCGAGTGCACCGGCCGACGTGATTGGCCAAGCCGGGGTAGCGGCGATTCTGCGCAGGGGTGAAAAACATATTCAGCTCGAATCCGCAGATACGCTTTCCTCCTTCTCCATTGCCACTGTCGAGCTCACCAAATTCTTCTGCGCGCTTAAGGTGTTTATAAAATTCATTCTGCTATGCTCATCGAATAACAAAAATGTTCATCGACAAAGGACAGATATTTTATAGGATTTATCATCAAACGGAATAATCGTGGATCATCGAATACCATATATTCGCGAGATGGCTTTACGAGGCTCCTGTATGAGACTGGTATTAGGTACAAAATTCCCAGCAACACGTCTCTTCCTTTAACCATATATCTCTCGAGAACTCCATCGAAACTCCATAGTACCAAAATCAGCATTCGTCCACCGCACAACTCGTCGTTCGCGTAAACTCTAATCGCGCATTGTTTATATAAAATACCCGATCCCTCGGGAGGTTAAGCGAGTTACGCTGACCCGACTTACGGGGGCAACGCCGATGCTCGCTTTCCTTCCCGACGAAAACAATAGTCGCCCATCGTTGCGCGCCCGCCGTATCCTACCGGTGACCATAATGACTCATTGAAACCTCGCGTCGATCCACACCTCTGGCCAAGTATAACTTAGCTCGATATTCCCAGGGCCTTGGATTCTCTTTCGAAAAATCCCTTCGTCTAGCTCCGGCGTCATACGAACTCGGCGAGCAACGATACCAAGCTGAACCACCGCTAATTCTGCCCTATCGAAGGGGGTTAAAAACCGTCGGGGGCGCAATCCGTCTTGTCGATGCAGTCATGTCGGGTTTGAGGCGGGCCGCGATAAGAAGCACGTGCACGGAGCATCGAGGAAACCCCCAGGCGGTGCACGCGGCTCGCCAGCCGGTGGACGAGTGTGCGACAGTAGACACGAAGAACAGAAGAACTCTCCGGCGGCAGCGGTGGCAGGGCTCTCTGCCCCCGGCCGTCGGAGGTCGGCGGCAGGGGAGGGGGACAGCCGGAACGCCGGCGGAGGCGGGGAGAACGCAACGTGTCGCTGCGCCCGACGGGGTGGGGCATCGTTCCTGCCTGGCGCGTGGTGGGGGGGACCTAAGATCTCCGCGGGGAGTGGGGGGCGCGGCGCTCCCCTCCGCTGTCTCTCTCTCGCCCTCCGGAGGGGTTCAGTCATCTCGCGCCAGCCGAGCCACGCGCATTCTCCTGCCTCGTATTTTGGGCCCGGCGAAAGACACTCACCACCGCGGCTCCTCTGGCGTTCTCTTCCTATGTCCCTGCGCAGCCAGCAAGACGGAACTGGACCGCCTTCTCCGGACGGAAGCCCCGTAGCACCCCCACTTCTTGCCCCTTCCGCGCGACAGGACTGCCCCCACCGCGGGTCGCGGTAGAGCCGAGGGGCAAGAGTATCGCACCGCCGGTGGAGCCGCGGATCCGTCGCGATCACCCCCGAGGAGCGAAGATCCGGTGGAGAAGACGTTAACGTTGGGAACGTGCGTTCTGAATACGCGGAGGGGGCTTTCGTTTCCTCCTGTGGCCCACCCTTCTTTCAATACGCCGGCCCTCACCCCACCATCGTGGAACCACCACCACCACCACCACCGTCACCACCACCACCACCACCAGCAGCAGCACCACCACCACCACCACCGTTGTCGTCGATTGACATGCACACCCCCTCTCCGCCCCTTGGAGAACCTGCGGCCCGTCCAGTCTAGACGATAACGCCTGCCACGCGGTGCGGATTCTACTTGGCTAGGCGAATTATTTCTTACGCGGTTCCTCGTCCCTGCGATGATTTTCGGTCAGACGGGCTAGACTTGGATCGAGCCAGTGCGCGAAAATGGGCGATGGAAGATCGACGGTCGAACATCGGTAGCCACGGTGGATTACGGGGAGAGAGAGGGACGAGTCGATGTGCATGAGGAGGAAGAAGGAACGGGCTCGTGGTAGGAAGTGAATGCGTACCTCGAGATTCGATTTTGAGGAGGCGCGAATTCCCTGAGAGTGATACACCGTCGACCTACCCCTTCCGGAGGGTGCGTTTTGAGATCTCAGCTGCGCGCGGACACGGAGTGATCTGCCGGCGACGAATGAGAGCCATCGGCGAGAAGAAGTTCGGAAGTATCGAGGAGCGTGTGATTTGTAGACGGGTGCATTAGGCCGTACGAGTTTCGCTTTGCGTACTCTTCTGGAGGAACATTGGGATAGGAGGATTCTCCGGGGCACCTTTGTGCCTGGCCCAGAATTTTTGATTGAAATTGAATTGATTGAGCCATGATGCAGTGAGTCGCAAATACAAGAGGCCGCCCCTTCGTATATTCGGTGTGAGTGAGCGAAATTGAATCTAGCATATATTTTGTTGTAAATTATGGTGCGTGGACTAATCGGAACGATTGGCTAACCGGTCCGATTTCTTCGGTGAAGAGACAGCAGGGTCGTTGCGGTGATTAGTGTGAATTAGTTACGTACCAGTTTAGAAAATCGTCGACTAATTCGTTGAGGACTATGGTGATTCCAACAGAAGTGCGTCGTAGAAGAAACGAGGATACACGCTGAAGACCCTTGAGGTAAACTTTGTTTTCGAATCATACATTCGACCGCCGCGATACATGCACGGTTATTCAGTTTCGCGGATATGTCAATGTGCGAATTGGGCCGGATGGTTTATTTATACTTTAAGGAAGTATTCCATTTTTGCGGACACTCTTGTCAGCGTGGCAGCTATGTTCGAAATCCATCAATTCGATAGATAATTTGCTGCAGGTATTAATGTGTAAGATCAACGATAGATTAATCGCTTAATAATGTCAATTATGATTCTTAGCGTAGTATTGCAATTAGACTCGATCTTTTAATTCCAGCGATACCGTAGCGCTGAAATTGCTTTAAAAGGCGCGCGAATTACATACTCTTCATGAAACTATTCTTCTGATCTCTACGTGATTTTTAAATACATTGCCATAGTCCTTCACGCGGAAAACCAATGATTTACTTGTCCTCTATTAAAATGTTAAATTCGATTTTTGTTTTTTGTCTGGATCTAAAAACTAGATTCGATGTGTTCTAAATGGATTTGTACTATTATAGATACATTAAATCAACGAGCTCTTCTATTCTTCAATCACACCTTAGATATCGTCTAGTAAATATGTATTTCAATGATTTTTTTAGATTAAAACAGATGTACGAAAATAACGATTTATATATCCATTTACAATGCAGCCAGCGATTTAAGCATAGTACCCGCTAGAAGCGAACGTGGAAGTTCCGAGCGTAAAACTAATACCCTCGCCGTACGTAATGATATATACATCTACGATTTACGTATCTACTCTACCGCGTGGATTTAAAGTTACGAATAGTTTACCGGGAATTCGTGAGACTTTAATGAGCTTCGTACTAAGCCGAGGTTTACCGGGTTTATTTATAATTTTTATGGACGACAAAGACCTCAGTGAAATTGCCTCGAAACCTCTGGCCGTGCATGAACAATATTAGCTACAAAGTATTTGAATTATGTCAGCACCGTGATAGGTTATTGCAGGAGGCGCTCTAAAGGAGTTGGCAGCTATTTCGCCTTGACTGCGTTTGAGCTATTCGCCTAGTTTCAAAACACGTCTAGAGGCCGGAATTAGATCACCGTATTGTCCCCAAAAATGTGCTCGCGCCAGTTCGCGAAAAATCGGCACGAGCGGAATCTTCTAAGACGACGAGCTCCTAAAAATTTTGCACTTCTCGTTTCATCGTGGCCCAGTACGATTTTAAGCGATCGACTCTCGAAACAATCGCTTTTCACTGTTAGTTACGTATAACTATTTCCGAGCAATGAGAAAAAAAAATTCTACACAGAAGTAAAACGTTGAGTGCATAGAAACAGTGCTTCGAAGCGCATAAGAATATGTGCGATGATGAATTTCCGTGACTTTGTATCGAGATTATCTCTCGGTCTTCACACTGCGTTTCCTCGAAAAGGAGATAGAAGCGCTGTGAAAGCGTAGCATATAAGGATAGTTAAAGTACTTTTATACTAAAAGCTTGGTGTTTAATTGTTATCCATTGGCCGAGGGCACCGCTGGCCCGTCAATAAAACGAAAATTCCCACTACGCGCTTGCCTAAACACGGGCACAACTCCGGGGATTCGATAAAACCGATCCTAAGTGCCAAGCAATAAAGGCGGGCGATATGCATTCCTTTCTTCGGCATTCCTCTGAGAAATGAAAACTCTTTTCGTCCGCATCGTCTCGCCTTTCAGGTTTGCGTATCCTTCGATTTTTTGATTTTGCGATAATTCCATCCACGTGAACTTAACACTTTGGAGCGTTACTTTTCATCTTTGGGTGAAAAAGAGGAAAAATTGATGGATTCGAAGGTCGATAAATGTGAAACGCATCGAAATATCTAGAGCATCGCCAGACTTCGGATAATTCCTCATCGTTGAACATTGATTACGCAAGAAAAAGTATTTAGGCGATATAAAAAAGGAAAGTAGTAATATTAAGAGTTGAAAAAAGCAAGGGCACACGTTAGTGTTAAATTGTATCAGAATAGACAAGATTAAAGTATATACCCGAATTTTACAAATCATAATTCATAGTACTTTGTAAGAACAAGAAAGGGATACAGTTTTTCAGTGTAGACAGATTATAAGATTCTACGTATGTTTATGAATAAGTTACAATTTGCTACACGTGCATATACAATTATCAATGCAATAGCAAATTAGTTCTTTCATAGGCTAAAATATTCTACAATGTATTCTACAATCTTTGTCCTGCTTCTTTCTGTTCTGTTCTGAAAAACGTACTCTATCCGCAAGCCAACATTCTCGTGCAGAATTACTCGTTTTACGTCGTCACAGATGCTCGACATAAATGCACTGTTTCTTTTGAGGTCAGTAATCCCTTAAACTTCGAATTAGATCTTAATCTCCAAGCGCAAGTTTTCTTCGCGCTTACGGTTACATTGTCGTCTTCGCCTTTCAACACTATTTCCACGCTAGTAAGGGCGCCTCTACCTCTTCCAGCGTATTTCCTCGTACTCGCGAATTTTAGCCAAGCCGATGCCATGACCCCTAAAACGAACGACCTGCACCAGTTTCCTTTGAGATGCAATTAAACAATTGAACCTGCCAACATTTAATTATGCCATAATTCCCGAATGATCTATTATGATTGGCG
Source organism: Ampulex compressa (assembly GCA_038496175.1). NCBI lineage: Eukaryota > Metazoa > Arthropoda > Insecta > Hymenoptera > Ampulicidae > Ampulex > Ampulex compressa. The sequence goes on along the minus strand of JBCFXI010000234.1, from coordinate 108,814 downwards.
CTAATATTTCATTTTCCCCGGAGTTCCTACGTATAACACGGTACACCGCGGTATATATTTCCAACGTCCTTCGTCGTGTATTATCGCGAATTATGTGTATCGCGTTTGTAGTTTGCAAGAACTTCCATAGCAAGATAACGACTCCCACTTTGAGGCAATTATGAGACGCAAGATACGCTTGCTGCTTTCTGCCGGCGGACTTTTTTTCTTCTTCTCCACTCCGAACTTTCCTCTTCCAACGAAAGCGCCATCGATTAATTGCCCTGGACTGAATCGCGCGTAGGGTCGACCTCGACGATCCTGATTTATTCTGCGAGTGGGAGGAAAGCAAACCGCAAAACTGGGTGACCCGAGAAGGATCGAGGCGAATGCAAGAAATAGAGAAATTAAGGAATCGAGGAGCCATGGCCTTGTACTTGTTGATACACGTAGAGGAATATCGGTGAGGTGAGGGAAGGATGGGGAGTGACGGTGGCGCGGGCAGAAGACAGAAACAGAAAAAGGGGGGTCCAAAGGGGGAAACGCGAACGGAGAAGAAGAAAAGCTTGAAACAATTGGAGGCGCGGAGGCGGTCGCATTTCATGTTGCCTGGCATCGGCTCCCTTTAAAGACTCTCTTGCTTTTTGTTAGCTCTTCGAAAATTATGATTGTTTGTCCGCGAGATTTACTGCTCGGAGACCCCCTCAGTGCGGTATATACGTGCGCAGTGCGCTGGAGGGGTTGACCTGGTCGAGACCGAGGGAGAGGGTGGTTTACCGAGATTAGAGAATCGGGAATTTACAGCAGTTGCTACCGACCTTTCTCTCTCTCTCTCTCCCTCTTTCTCTGTCTATCTCTCTCTCCGCCTTATTCTTCTAAATGCGGTGCCTTGCGTCTCACTTCGCGCCTGTCGCAATCTAGTAACCGAGATTAGCGATGTTTGAACCTCAAAGATCTCAAGTTGCCGCCGAAAATTTCCACTAACAGAGACAAATTGATTGCGAACCGGAGATTTTGGCGAGCATTAACACGTTTCGTGCCGCGTGAGACATATACGCCTCTCACTGAATTTTTCATTTAGGATAATTAGGGTTTTTCTTGCGAAACGAAGGATTCAAAGGAAATTGTTTCTTACTAATTATAAAAATCGTAAGACGTATGTTAGAAGCAAGTTGGAATAACGTGGCTAGATGTACCTCGCATGGCTTGAACGAAAATAAAAAATAAGTTCAAAAGTAGGGAAAAATCGGCCCGGCGCGGAACGTGTTAATAGTCTTTCGATGCAAATATTATCCGTATGCAGCGTTTTTACGCAATCTTTATCTACTGTATAACTCGTTTTCCGGAACACCAAACTCGTCGAAAGCACGACGTTGATCGAAAATGTTTCTCGAACGCGATTTTTCATAAACCCTTCGATGCAGCACCGGGTGTAATAAACTGTACTTCTCCTGTTTCTATTTCAGTGGTAAAATCACGATGTGGTCTAAACGCTTTCGTGAGTTACTTAAATACAACATTTGTTACATACACTATCTTGGGCTGCGATATAATACGATGAGAAGGGTATTTTTCAAGGTTCAGCATAGATCCCTTGGTAAGCTACCGCGTCCCAAGCTTGGTGCTCGATATTCCCTTGATTTATTTGCTATCTTATTGTACCTCCGAACTGAACCCAACCAGGGCGTCCCAAAAAGCGGCTGATCGTACCGGCGATCGCTCTATAAATTTCACGAGTCTTTCGAACCCTATATTTTCTCGTTATCCTCGCGTTTTGCACGACACGTTTTATTAAAGTACGATAATTTTACGAGGCTCAGACTCCCTCCTCAGCTTGCTCCTTTTTCATCCGCGGTTCGCCGTCTGACTCGAACACCACACTCTCATCGTCTTCTGTTTCACGTCCCTTCCTTCGGGTTCTACGTCTTGCGAAGATTATTACGTTCGATTGTTTTTACCAGGAACTATTCTCAAAACAGTTAATTGGTCATTAGCTTCTGTCAGGCCTGAACTTTCCAAAGAAAATTCGAAACTATCTCTCGCTATTTTATTCGCAAAATTTATATATCCCTTCAATTCCTCTTATTAACCGTCATCATCGTCAACCCTTTCTAGCCCAAATTATTATTTTTCGGTAAGAAAATGAAATTTTGAAGGAAAACAATTTAGAGGTACTCGATTAGAAGAAGCAGAGATTATACGGACCATGCCAAATGTCATCATTGGGCTGGAAAGGGTTAAAAATCATTGCAATTCGAAATCCGATATTCCCATATACCTGCAATCAGCAACGTTAACCCGAGCGTGTGCGAAAGTGCATTTTAGCCCGAGCATTCGCCGAGGGAGCGTGCAAAAATATACTGCGCTCTAAGCAGAGGCGGCACGAAATATTTAATTACCGTCGATCATCGCCGAAGCGTCCATCGGTCCAAGATCTCGCGGCATCAGTTGTTAAGATTCCTCGTGTATTTCCGACTGTACCTCTTGGAGGCAGGCCGGCAGTAAAAGGCCTAAAGTTTTTAATACTTTCAGTTGTTTTTATGGCAGCTGGCATTTGCTCTTTTTTATTGTTCGTCTCCTCTTTCCTTCTTCCTCGCCAACACGCACGACCCTTCAACCGCGATGGAAAGAGACGAGCGGGAGAGGAGGGAGCGAGAGAGGCCGAGGGGGCGGGGGAGGGAGGAATAAGAGGGATGCGGGAGAGGAAGAAAGAGAGGGACGGAGCGAGAGAGCGAGCGAGGGAACGGAAGAAGGAGAGGAGACCTCAGTCAGGCTGCCTCTGATGTACGACTCGGCGGTCCGCGTGAAAAAAATCCCATAAACCAGTAAAAAAGCATGGGGTCTCTGGGCCAGAAGGGACGTGGGGGACGAGGGAGTGGGAAAGAAGAAGAAGAAGTAGGAGATGGAGGGCCCAGTATCGCTAAAGGAATTCCTCTTATGACGAACCACGCGTGATTTTCTCTCTTTCCCCCCTTCTCCCGAGGCCGAAACTCCTGCCAGTCCGAATGTGTGCTTCTTCACCTCCCTTCTAACCGCTCCTTTATTTCTTCTTCTTTCTCCCTTTCGCCCCGGCCTTCCTCCCGCGCGCCGTTTCCCCTTGGGCTTCGACGAGGCCGTGAAACCGCGCGGTCTCAATGGGCGAATTAAAAAGCGAAGACAGAAGAATGTCAAATGACAAATGACGGACACATGTACCCGACGCTGTGTCTATTCTTCGTATTCTCCGTGCTCACGCTCGGCCAATGGAAAGCGCAGTTTTGCTCCTCGGTACTAAGCCCCTTATACTTCGCGGGAAGCTGCGCGGCTTGCGAGCACCGAAAGATGACACGCGTGTACCCGATGGGAGGTACGCGCTTGAATATAACGCTGGGGATATCGATGATTACTCATTACGGGAGTAAGTTTAACTCACTGATAGCGGTATTTGAAAATCCTGGATATCGAGGAAAGGGAGTTCAGTTTCGTAGAGATTCTGAATGCCGTGCGTTAGAGTTGGTTGATGCTGGCTTTCCTCCTGATTTTTGATGAGAAATAAGGTTTCTTAAATTATTCTGCTTTTTGACGATGGCGTAGTGATTTTTTTCTTTTTTTTCTTTTGGAGAAACTTGCTTAGCGTGTTTCAATGCGATTGTGATATTTGTATTTTTAAGGACGGTAGGTGTTCACCGCTATGAGACTTTCTTTGTGATATAAAAGACAGCGATTTAGATATAACGCTCGCAATATCGATGATTATAGTTTAACTAACGAATAGTATTGTAGTATTTAAAAATCCTGCATATCGAACAAAGCGAGTTCAGTTTCTTCATGTTCCTAAATACCATCCATTAGAGTTGGTTCATGCTGATTTTTTTTTTATTTCCAATGAGAACTAACGTTTTTTAAATTATTTTACTTTTTTGATGGTGGCGTACCGTTCCTTTTCCTTTTTTCTTTTTTTTAAGTTGTACAAACTTGCTTAGTGTGTTTTAACGAGTTTATAATATTTGTATTCTGAAAGATGGTACGTGTTCACCGCTATGAGACTCTCTTTGAGATATAAAAGACAGCGATTTAACCTGTTAACTGAGGAAGCTCTGGCCGCTTGGAAATTCCTTCGCAACGGGGAAGATAAGTTATCCGGTGACGATCCTAAGTATCGTGCTATAAAGTTCGGTGATATTCATTTCAATCTTCGGCATATTTGAGAGAAAGGTTTGTTTTTCAAGCTATACTTCCGTCTTGTTTTGGACTATGTATTGCTTGATTTTTACGATACACGAATTTTCAAACCACGTGTTTGTAACTGTATATGTAAAGCGTCTTTTTCACAAGAGCACTTATATAATCTAGTACTTAAAAATATTGCCTACGTTCGTCGCGATGGAAGATGTCTCTAAAAATCTTCAGGAAAATAAGCTGACTCTCGATAAAAGTTTAATAATCAAATACACGCAAGCATAGTGCCTGTGCTTTACTTATTATAGTAGAAAGTCAAACGATGTTCTTTTTCATCTGTTCCTGATTTTTTTGCACAAACTTCTTCATTTTAGCTTTATATTTATAATCGAGCAAAATTCTTATACAAAGAAATTATCTGAGCGAAACTCGTATCTTGCTTTTAATAGCCCTTGTTCAAAGCAGTTTTAATTTATATACAACATAAAAAAACATTATCTTAATATAGTAAAAGTATGTAACAGTATAGGTGCCTGGTCATTTCTTAAATACATCTCTTTTAATTTACACCTTTTAAATTCATACACGAATTCTCACACTTATACATAAACTTTCTTACATTCGTACACTAACTCCTCGCAGTTTCCGTATCGATCGTTCGCAACAGCGCTCGCAACGCCTTTTTTCTCCACAGACGAGCGTGTATTTCTTTATCGATGGCGATTTCAGTAATCGCATGCGCGGACATGCAAAGATCCCGGCGTCGTGCGCGTGGAAGAGGAGAGGAAAGGAAGAAAAAAAAAAAAGGTGCGCGGATTGTAGTTTTCTGCCAGACAGTAATGGAGTATCGCCGCTCTCTATGAATAGTTATGGCTCGTTTCGCATAAATTAGGCCGTAGGAATTAATAGCTAATTCAGCGGGTTTTCAATTATCGTCCGAGCGAGAATTCAACAATATAAGCCTTATAAATATGGAGGAGAAACGTTGTTGCTCTCATAACTCGGCGGCTGTGATTTTTCCAACAATAACCGCGACCGCTTTTCCGTGCTCGGTGCAACGTTCTGACCCGATACGATCGAAATAGAATATTCAAATCGCTTTCACGGTAGACTTTTTCGTAACGCGACACCTAGATTTCTTCCGTCGCGAAGATTCCACGGAGGCCTCGACGAAGTGTTACCCCCCCTCCCCTCCCCCACCCGGCTCCCTCGCCGCCTTCCTTCACCAGGGCGCTGAAAGGAGTTCCACGCCGGCGATGAATTACGATTCCGATGGTCGCCTCTATCGTGGATCTCGAAACTCGAGGAAGAAGAAGAATAAAAGGCGCCCCGATCGAAGCACCATCCGTAATTTCAGATAGAGTCGGTGCCGGGTGTTATTAAACCTGATAGGCCAGCGAACGTTTCTCCCTCGCGGGTGTTCCCCGACTTCAATTTAAATCGGTGACTCTGCTCTTCTGCCTCTCCTCTCTTCTGCTTCTCTCGCTCCGGCGCGTATCGTATATATACGCGCGCCCTACGAGCAGCCACGGAGCGCGGGCTCCCTTCGGGATTCTTTGGGACCGACAAATGCAACGGACAAGAAATGGAATAAGATCTACGAGGTAGGGCGGGGGGGGGGTGGAGTGTAGAGGCAAAGGAAGGACGGCCACTATTCGTTAGCTTTAACGATAACGACCGGTTATTAACCGACGATAATTATCGAATTTAATTATCGGCACGATTCTCCGGTAATCATCGGGGCCATACCTGTTTTGGGTACGTTGGCCGGACGAAGAAAGGGCCTTTGAGGTACCTTAAAGAGGCCCATGCTGGCTGCGAGGGACATTATTCGTTTTTGCAAACCGGCTTCCTTGTTTACGGAATACTCGGGGACACCGCGATATGCCCGCACGTTTCTTCGGTAGCGTTCTTGTTAAAAGGGGATCGGGACATTGGAGAGGAGTGTCCGCCTCATCTTCGAGGAATCGTTTGAATCGTGCTACGGCTTTATTCTGATGGATTACGGTTGTAGAGTGAATAGGAATTTAAGGGTTTGTGCGTGGAATGTCTAATTGAGTACCGTACGATTTCTTTGTACGATGATCGTACTGTAGGCTCGATCGTTTTTAGGTTACGTAAATTACACAAAATTATTATTAGGGATGATATTGAATAGTCATTGTATTATACAAAAAACAGGATACAGAGTGGGAGAATCGAATAGGAATCGCTTGAATCGTGTTATGGCTTTATTCTGATGGATTACAGTGGTACGGTGTATAGGAATTTAAGGATTTGTACGTGGAATGTTTATTTGAATACCATACCATTTTTTTTTATGTAATTATCGTATTGTAGATTTGATAATTTTTAGTCTACATAAATCACGCAAAATTATTATTATAAATGATGTCGAATAGTCAACGTATCAAACAGAAAACAAGATACAGAATACGAGAATCGATAACTTTCAGGTTAAAGAACCTTAGCAGTCGATAGGCTTAACGTTATGTAAGAAAATAATGCATGACAAATAAACAGTGCTGTTTCGATTATTATTTTAGTACAGCTTTATGCGATCGAAAACTGCCTTTCTCCAATTTCAGGATGGTACAAGTCCGTGTACTTTATTTAATTAGTCCATTGACCTACTTAACTATCTACGATTTGTTTATGTATCTGCGAGCTTAACCGTTAAAGTCTCCTCGTGGACTCGTCTCGTGGTCAGGATCGTTTGTCACGATGATCCTCCCGACGAGTCAATGCCACGTCTCCGAGTCAAAGAGATCGTCCGCCGGGTCTCGACTCGTACCATTACCCGCACGGCGTTCCTCGCAAAAAGGGATCTCGTTGAAACTTTAACCATGGAAGGCGTGTGTATGCGGATTTAAAAAACTACTTTCTTATACGCCAACGGCCTTTATACAGGCCTACGGAAACCAGCCGTCAAAAATACCCTGAAACGCCGAGTGGAGACCCATGGAATCGCGCTGACAGTTCGAAAACAATTGAATAAGAGAAAAAGGAGACGTGACTAGAATGTAGGAGACAGGGAATAATGACATTATCTCGGCTTGTCCGCAGGTTCGAGATTGTTCCACGTTTTTAAGGGACGAATTCAAAGAGAGTCCTGTGCAGATGTATTTAGATATGTTCAGTGTTATCTGGTAAATATTGTTCTTTTTTAGTCGTGTAAAGCAACCAATATTTGTATCTAAAATATATAACGCTTTGTACTCGAGAGAAATTTCTATCGGATATGTATTGTCAAATTCAGGTGGTTTACTGATAGACTGTAATGTTATGGCAAGAGTTAGTGGTATATGCGCAAGTGTATGATGTTCTAGCGATTGTCAGAATGTAATTAGAAAAAAGGAACTACGATTGTTTAGCAGATAAATACTAAGACTTTGTCATGGAAATTTGGTAGTTTTAATCCCGCTCATTATCACTGGATAATTTTCAACGTGATAGATTCTTCTGATGATTCGAAATTTACCTTAATACGATTGCTTCTAGACCAAATGACTTGAGAAGTTGTGTAAAAAACTAAATGTAATCACAGTTACAGAAAGGACTGCAGCGTACTGTATCAGGTGCGATTTAGACACCTTGGATTAAGTATTGGATGAGATACTGGGGTTTTATCTGCCCAGTATCTCAGGAGTATCCGTGTACTCTGGTATTTCACAAGTTATAGGCCCGATATATAGTAGCGACTACATTATAATAAACACAATAATAGACCATGACTGATAGTCCCTTTATGAATAGAAAGCTATCGACCACTGTTCCAAAATATCTAGTCGCACCTACTCCAAACGTTTATAAAGAGAAAAGGGTACAAACCGCGAGAAACTACAAGAATTCATTCGATCATTCACATACCGTAATAAAGTAATAGCAATTACACGAGAGTGTATCGTGTCTAATATGTTAAAGCAATTTCTCCAAAAAATAACGGACAAGTTTGATTTAGTCACTTTGGTAGTTATTGCGCACGGAATTAAGCTGCTTGCGCAGTCCTAATTTCAGTGCTAATTTTCGGTGAGCGGAACACGATCGCCATTCGCTAAATAGCCTACAAATTTGCAATCCGTACGCCGGGCCGCGTCCATCGGTGGGAGTCGAGCGACGAAAAGTAAGGTAAGAGCACCAGTAGTTGACGTTTCTTCAAAAAAAGTAAAGAAATAAAGGAACCACAAGCTGGAGTACATCAAACCTCACTAGTCTATACAGTATAGCTCTTCAGCTGCTTATCTACGAACTACTGCGCATAGGCCGCCATTGAGAAGTGTCATAGCGACCGGTCAATCAAACCCGTGCGCGGCGCTTACGATTTTTGCGTACTTATATAAATCGTTAAGGACTTGGTTGAAGTATAAGTATCATTGGTTTGTATTATATACATAACCAAAACCACTTGATTAATCCCTTTTTCTCCCCACATCAACCAGTGAAACAAAAGCATGTCGACTACTAAATTTTGTGTTCTCGCTTTTAGAAACCTTTACTTTCAGGAAAAAGAAATATTTACAACCGCCATCAGAAGATGAATACTTTCAATATAATAGAAGAATAGTTCGTGCAGGGACTACTGATCATAAATGTTCGATGAACTGAACTTAGCCTGAGCTACGTGAAGGAATAGGCAAGAAGTCCCTTAAAGTGTCAACCACTGGTACCTTTACCTTACCGGAAGCGTGTAAGGAACGGGAAGTGGAGGACACTCCTCGTGGACGCGACCGGTTCTCCCGATTGCCTCCATCGGCGCGACGACCAGCAACGGCGCTGGTGTCGCCCGAGTTCGACCGTTATTCAGGAATTAATTCATAATTAGAGCGGCCCACCTATGGGGAGCCTAACCCACATTCCAGTCACCAGCTGTCCCCGGCGGCGAGCTCGTTTCCAGCTTTTCTTCTTCATCTCTTTTCCCCTTTATGTCCTGCTTCCACGGCGCGGCGCTTTCTGTCGTTTACCTCGTCGGCTCCTCACCTACGCGCGATCGACCCGCCGCTTTGCACGGCTTTGCGCCTGTCGTCCCGCTTGCGGGACAATGTTACTGGCCGCATACTTCGCGACACTCCTCGCGAGGAATGCGTAACCGCTCGCGGGCCGATCAGCTGATTGCTTTGAGCGTCAACCCATTGCGGAATAACGTGCAAAACTCATAGTGCACGAAGCCAAAATCCGCGTGCACGAGCTGGACTGGGGTGTATGGGTGGTACTTTGTTTTTGCCTATTGGTCTAAGAATGTCGCTTTATTTATAGCTACCGATTTTACAGGGTGTCGGTTGTTATGGTTCGATGTCGTGGGAATAGGTAGGGGGGTCGAGTGAGATTCAGGGCGAAGCGTATCGCGTATTGGGTTGAATGTTTATAACACTGTTGTTAATGTATATTCCGAAATTCTTTTGAATTTATAAAGCTTTGTTGTGCCTTAAATTCGTCTTTTGTGTAATTTTATATTGCACGGAGAATGGTAGATAAGGGTATAATTGATAAGGGTCTAATTGGCTATCGTAAGCTGCTTTTTTCATTTAAGATTATCTATAATTTTTAAGCGAAGCGATGAAGGATTTGGGTTGAGACGCTTGGAAACATTAATACTCAAAAGTTATTATAGATTATAGAAGATTGATGCGCGAATGACTTGTGCATCTTGTTGATAGCGGGAACGAAATAAATGCAGTGAGAATGCGTTAACGTGAAGGGCTGTCCTTCGAATCGAATCTTATATCGAGTATGGATTGCCATCGTATTCTTTGCTATGGTTACTTTGTAACGGCCGTGCACGTTAATCAATAAACACCCGAATTCTTTTTCTTCGTTCTTAATGATGAGATATGCGCTTGTAAGAAATTATTTGGATTCTTCACTGCCCGCTGTTCAGAATAACTTGGATGTCAACTGTCGTGCGACTCGACTGCTGCAAATCGGCTGAAATTTGTTGGAATGCAAAAGGTTGACAGTTGACGAGGTACAGGATAAGGTGGCTTTTTATACATCTTTTAATGCGGCCTTGATGTAATAGATGTCCTTGTACGATTCCTAAATAATTTTGTTACGACACAAAATTCCACGAAATATATCAGTGAAATATCAGTTGAGTTTATATATCGTTTATTATTACCATTACATTATTTCTTAATTATGGATGTTTGGTACAACTTTAAAACAACATTGAAGGAAGTCCTAGAAAATATAGTTGGATTACTGATTTCAGCGTGAACAGCGATAAAAACAAAAAAAGAATAGATAAACGAAGAAAAAGACAAACTCACGTACTTTCCATACTCTCAAAATGAGTCTCAAATTTTTTGTCAGGATAATGTCCGTGTGTGTTTAGGCTTGTGCATCTGACATATACTTTGTATCAAATTTAAGACACTTCGCTGAAAATAGTTTTATTCTGAAACAACGGCAGTGACTTGAAAGTAGTCGTTTAAGGATTGACCGTAGGAAGTCTCTCGAAGTTACCATGGTGCTTGAAAATATGTTTTAACCGCGTGCCAAGCTACTTTCCCAGGTTATTAATCAGAACTAGTTTCCGATTTGAGTTGTGCCGGACTACAGACCGCATTGTGCGTATCTCAGTAAGAATAGCGTATACTGCATGGTAAAATTACCTATTATCCTACATAGTCTTGCAAACGGTAACTGCAAACAGTTATTTATCTCTTTGGGACACGCTGGAATTAAAAATATACTATATTTTTAATACACGATAATGCATGGTTGGACATTTTTATACCCATCTTGAAATATTGCAATAGCTGCATGAGCATAGGTTTATATTTAGTCTTACTTACTATCTGAGTCCCACCCTATAATAACAAATTTAATTGAGCTATTATTATTTTCTTAGGTGTACAGCTTTACTTCCGCCGTGGCCAACGATGGGCAATACTTTGAATCATAAATGTATAACCAGTTTTTTTTTTTACACTAAAACCCTATTTTCGAAGAAAAAGAAAAACGGCGGGAGCAGAGTTGTACACCTAATACGTTTTCATATCATGCGATTCCTTTGTTAATAAGAATATAACAATTTCGTTCAATTTAAGAAATAATTAAATTTCTTTGCAACACAAGCATATTTTATTTTCCGAAATCGTGTATACCGAAGAGCTCAAACATCCTGCAAAGAAATCGAATAGGAAAGATATACGGAAAATAAGTTCTACCTCAAAATGATAATCTACCTTCTCGTATCTATCGTATATGTTTCTTCACGAGACGTGCATTCTGTAAAAAGTAATTCACAATTAAATAACACGTATACAGAGGAAATAAAATAATTGAATAAGTATTGAAACAGTTTATCCGGATTGGAGGAAAATTTTCGATAAACACTGGACCTCTAGTTTTTTTTTTTTTTGCGCAATTGCCATGTGCATCGATTGGCAACCCGATTTCCCGTGTCTGCCATACGGTACGATCAGTCAGCTTCATCGCAACTTGCGGCTTACTGAAGAGAGAGTAAACCCGCGTGGGAGTCGCAGCTATGCGCTGAGACACGCATCGAAAAGGACGAGGCCCCCAGAGGAAGGATTAGAAAGTGTATTTGGTAAATCCAAATTCGAGATCCTAGACGAGCCTGCCCGTTCCCGGATTCATCGGGTCTTTGCACCCGGAGGATTCCACAGCCGTCGTTTGTGGAACGACAAGGCACGCTATTAGATTTACGATTATGCAGCGCGAGGTTTATATTTATGAAAGGCACTAACATGCGCTACCACGTGTGACATTAATCCGATCGCCCGTAGAAACTCCCGTAGGAATAACCAGTCTCGGGCGGATCAGCTGATTTACTGCTTTATTGCGATTACCGATCTCCATTTTTTCTCATTAAGTTTTCAATTTCGAAGTACATCGCTCGTGAGAGTTAAGATCGTTGATAGATTTGGTGTCGCCTTTAACCAGTTATTTATCATTGTCACTATTTCGGGACACTTGTCTTTTTATTTATTTCTATCAAAGCAGCGGAACATTTAGTTTCGATCGTCGTATCTAAATGTTCTACTGACTGCTGTAAAGGTTACAATCTCGATAATAATATTTTTTCTCTAATTGGCTTACCGTAAGAAATGGATTGATTAGTGCATTTTTTAGATTTGCACTTGCCTTTGGCATCAAATGGATTAACGCGCAATGGGTCATGGTTTTGTGTGTTTGGAAGATCTCTATTGATAGATCGCGGATATATTGTGCAAAGATTTTGACTCCATATAAATGGGTTTCGAATCGATAAAAAGAATATTTGCTAATACGGATTTCAAATAGAAAAACAAGAAAAAGCTGGTTATGAGTTGTTTTTTATAATCTTCTGCATTGCCACTGTTTTATTTGGAAGAATCACTTTGAAAAGTCACTTACAGGAATCAGTTTGGAAAAGACAGATATTTCTCATATAACCTACATAACTATATGTATAGATTTTTTTATCGAAATCATCCTTGTAAATACCCAATTAGTGTTCAGCTCTATTACCCTTAACATTACCATCCTCATTCGGACCATTTTCCTTATCTTCTACAACATCGAGTATGAACCGCGATGAAAAACAAAAAAAAATACAATGATATACAACGCTAATGTATATATACTAACCGCAAGGCGCTGTAATAAAGCACAAAAGAAAATAAGTGCTACTCCGTATTCACGCTCAACGCGAATAACGGAGACTATCGGCAACGATAAGGCGAAAGCCAAACAAGATAACGCGATCCTGAATTTACAGTTTATTATCCGTAATACGAATAGAAAAATACACACAACGGCGATGAATTTATCTGGCGGCGTTCGATTCCGCGCGAAAAGAACAGCCCGTTTGTCGGCATTCGTCGGCAGTGGATTAATTCTAGGATACAGAATTTCAGAAAATAAAATAGATCGACGTTGCGCTGAAATTCCGCTGGGTTTTAAATTAAACAAAATCGATACATTTTTATTAACAAAGGAATGACGTGATACAAAAACATAAAAACATAATAATAATTGAACTCAATTTGTCGTTATAAGGTGGAGCTCAAATAGTCCCATTATTTGCAACGTGGATATATATAGCAATATTTCGACGTGGCTTTAACACTAGAAATATTTAGAATACCACATATATCTCAAAAAGAAAGAGAGAACAAAAGGAAATTTTAAATCGATCAATATAATAATATCCACTGCATGAAATTAATCGAAAATCTGAGAAGGTGCATCGTCTTAAAACGTTATGATTTTTTACGGAAACGACGAACCAGGCTTTGTTACTGCTTCTGTAGTTTAGTGTTAAAAATCCCTCATCACGCATTACAAACGTGCATCAACAAGATGAGACATTCTTAATCCTACCCTCTCCCAAAGAGTTAAACTACAATTTCCAGTTACCATTTGCAAGACCATGTTGGACAATAGCTAGTTTTGCCATCCCGTATACGCTACTCTTACTGCGACACGCACAATGCGGTCTGCAGTCTCAGTAAACTCCCATACGTCCCTGGCGTGTTTTCGTCCAATCGATGGAACGAAAACCTAATCGTGCCGTTTGAAAATGTCTATTCCCGATACTCGATGCTGGCAAATATCCGATATATCGCCGGCGTATCGACATAACGCGCGATTCCGTGCCCGGTTCCCCTGAAACGGCCGCTGACTTTTTGGTCCCTCGGCAGTCGGACACGCGTACACGCACAAGCAGCGATCGCGGCCGGACGAGGTAGGCCGGTGAGATTGCGATTGTAAAACGCGGGATACGCGATACCGAACGACTTGGAACGCACTATCCTGCGAGCTGCGTGTACCTGCAACGATGATAGCGCGACTGGGGGCTGTCCCGGCGCGCTCCGCCGGAAGAATGCACGCCTGGCTGCAAGTAGGTCAGCTGGATTCTATTTTTAGCGCAAAGCCTCTTATCTCTGTCAAATCCCTCGTTTTCCACCCCGACCGGTTTTCTCATTAATTTTTATCGTCAACATTGTCGAATGTCGGTGCGCATTGTTACTGGAAGCGGCGCCTCGCCAATTCTGGACGCAGCGGAACTGATCGCGATTGAAATACGTCTTTCTGTTTAGCGCTAAACCTGCCAAAGCGGTTGGAATGCCTGGATGGTTGTTTTTGAGAAAAATTATGGTGCTTTGTAAGAGAGTGTTTTTTTGGGATTATCCATGCTTTTATCGATCTATTGATACGTCTCCTTAATGATGTTTTTGCTTAAACGTATAAATACATGGAGCATGTAAATATATCCGGAAAATGGATGGCAGGTTTAATGTTGATCTTGAAGTCAGCATGTATCTTGTTCTAAAGTGGTTATAGTTCACTTTTTTGACTCGTATTTCTGATAAGTATAAAGTCTATTTTGGGATTTTTGGAAATTAACGGTATTTTTACTTGTCAACCCACGCCTGATTAAAGAATAATCGTTAAAACCGTGAGAAGACACTGGTACCCATTTTTCCGTACGCTCGTCGCGTGTACTTTAATCGAGAAGCGTTCCTTTTCCTTACATATGTAAGTTTACGTTCATGGGCTATCTCTCGCACGTCTGTAAAAGATATTCAGCACAAGTGGATTACAAAAATGTTCTACTCAATCGCGAACTAAGCGTAATACGAGCGGCTGAAAACGCATTGACACTTCGAGGCACGCTTTGTCGTCGAACGTTCGATAAATTTCCTTTTTAAAACATGCACCCAACTCGGATCGGCCGGTTCTTGTTCGATTGTGTAATTTAAATTCACGTATCTGCGTATCAGCCTGCATGCCTATCGATAAATTTTTCCACGGCTTCGTCCGAAGTATTGAGCGTACGTGAGAAATCTAAAAATTTCGCGAAACCGGAAATCGCTTGCACGGCGATCGATCGCCGATCGTCGCCGTGGTGTTTTGCGGTTCGCGAGAATGTTACTGCTGACTTTGTGGAACTTACGCGGGTCGTCGCCCGGAGGTACTCGCGCCGCGGTTTACGCTTTCGATTGTAATCATCGTGCTTAACATCGGCGCATTTCGATTATCGAAGGAGCCTCGGGGGAACACTTTGGTGCACAGTATCTGGAAATAGCGTTGGTAACAGCGAAAGAAAGTTTTCATCATTTACTGAATATAGATGGACATTATATATTTTCATGATGCTTTTTAATTATGAACCAGATATACTTCGACTGTGTTTTAACCCATTATTCACCATTGCCCCTTTTTTGGCACGCTTGTTTTGCAGTGGAACTATTAGTTTTTATTATTGTATCTAAATGTTGTACTTCTGTCGTTGGCTGTAGAAGTTACAATGTCAATTACTGTAGAAAATTAATTGATTAGTGCATTTTTAGGTTTGTACTTGGCTTTGGCATGTAATAGGTTAAGGAAAGCGGTGGAAGAAATGCTTGATAAATCGATCCTCAGTCTTTATTGAATGTTAGGAAATTCATTTTCGTCGGGGAAGTGTTTAAATTATGAGTGTAATTTAACAATTTAAACACTCGACTAGACGTTTTTTATAATATTGTAAATATCTAAAAGCGTGCATTCATATTTTCATAAGTCTTTCAATTTTCATAAGTATTATATTACATTAAGATCATATTCTATGCGGCGAATGAGACCCGTACTTTTTGGATTTAGAAAAAAAAAAAACTGGATCTTAAATTTAATTATGAGACTTCGGAACGACGAAGTTGGTTTAAATTTAAGGAATATTCATCAGAATCATAGCGCAATGATCGAATATATTATTACAGCAGGAAGAATTTTCATTTACAGGAAATCAATCGAAAAGCATCGATGTATTAAATTATTTATACACGTTCAATTGACGTAGGAATTAAAAAATACGCAATGGTTGCAGTCAATTTTGTTACGCCCAGCAACAGCAAGTAACAGAATGCGTGTGCTATGCTTTTCCTTTATTACGTATCACGTCGCGTTCTTAAGCTCCTAAGAATAATTTGTAACGATGAAAGGAGAGGTTAAACCGTAAGTCCCGAAACAAAGTGCTACACCCGTTTTATGTCGAAACGTGTCACCCCATCGCTTGAGTGGATACCACGAACGTTACGCTCGTCCTCTACCACGACTGTCAGAATTTTATTATGTTTTACTAAGTCAAGGTCTTCTTTGTCTTCTGTACAAAAAGATCGTAGGAATTACAATGTAGGATATCCTTGCAAAAACCCATCTTCAAAAGCGAGTGACAGAAAAGAAGAAACGTAGACCAAGAGAGATAGCACTCTGGCTCTTTGTGAGCATCTACTTCTGTGACCACTCCATACTGTTAACCCATTGTATGCCAAAGCCAAGTGCAAACCTAAAAAATGCGCTAATCAATTTATTTCCTACGGTAAGCTAATTAGAGAAAAAACACTTTTATTGAGTTTGTAATATCTATAACGGTTGGTACAACATTTACGTAAATCAGTAAAAACTGAATGTTTCACTGCTTAGGGAGAAATAAATAAAAAACAAACGTCCCACAAAAGGGACAATGGTAATAATGGATTAAAGAAGTTTTTGCAAGGACTATACGTGTGCGTGATTTCGCTGTTCGATGGTTATCGTCGGTGTCACGCACTAGTGACATACTACGATTCCCAGATTTCGCACTGGTAATTTCTAACGATAATAAGTGACAATAATGGAATTAATAATATTGCGTTTGTGAATTTATTATTTCTCGATACATCAGCTGCGGTCTTACCTAGCAGCCTATTCGCACGCATATCATTTAATTCTCCATCTGCTCTTTGGGAGTAGAGTTCAGTCGATCGAATAGACATTATATAATTTTTTTCCCACCAGTACGTAGCTCAATAATTCATTAAAAGGTTACTAACAATAATCAATATCGAACAATTAATAATACGAAGTTTGAAGAAATTAAGGTCGCGAGTGAATCGAAGATAACAGAAAAAAGATATATTAAAAAAATGCGACAAGTAGACTTCATTATTTCTCCACGAATGCATATCAATCTCCTTTATTCTCGTTTTCCAATCCTGAAAAATTCCGCGCTTCTCAATGATCCACAGTACTCTTTCGTGTTCCACAAATCTCTCATAATTACACCATAAACGACCGTACAAAAATCCCAATACACCCAGGCGATGGTCGAGTTGAACTTTTGAGAGAGAAACCACGGTAGGGCTGTAACCGTCTTCACCGCGCAACCCTTTCCCGATTTCCGGAGAGATGCTCAGGCCGCGGTCGCAGCAAAATGAAATGAAGACGAGCGAACGCGGAGACAAGCGGCGGTCGGGCGAATCGTAAATTTAAATTTAGAGAGGCGCGCACGTGAACTCCTCTCCGCCCTACCTCCGGCGCCCGCGCCGGGACTCTTTCCGCTTCTTCTTCTCCAACGCACAGCCGCCGTACGAGCAGCGCGCGCCACGAAAAAGTGCCGGCTCGGACCAACCCTCCAGCGACCCCTCCCCGCCCTCTGCGATTTGAATTTCAGAATGCAGCGCCGATTGGCCGGGTTTTGTCGTAAATTGTCGTGAGCCAGCGGCGGAAAAAGTTGTTCCGATTTTGAAGTCGATCCTTGGCCGGACCCAATCGCGGCCCTCAGCGCTCGTCTCAATAAGGAGAGGAATAGCCGAGGATCCGGGGTGAGCAGAGGAGTGGCGAGGGCCGGGGAGGGGTGTGGCAAGGGGATCCCTGCAGCAGAAGAGCTATCCTCCTAAGAAAGCGGTGTGGAATCGCCTTTATTCCTACTCCTTTTTCCCCTTTTTACCGGGATGTCCCTCGAGAAAGTGGAGGAGCAGGAGGGAAGAGCTCGATGGCTCCTCGAGAGACGAAATGACAGCGTAATTCGAGCGATCCTCGTGGCCCCCGATTTTTGGCCAGACGACCTTCCAGAGAAGAAGCTCCTCCTCGGCTCGGAGAGGTGCGTTGGAAAAAATGCAAGGAGAATTTTTAGCGCATACCGTGGTTTGAATAGGTTCGATCACTGGGTGAAGGATGGCGCGCAGGCCTGGCGTACTTGTTTTTATTAGCTATCCGGCGAGAATTTAGTGGAACACCTCTTAATCGTCCGTGTACGCGGACCGCGTTGCCATGCATTCTCGATTTAATTTAATTCAAGTTAACGCTCGCGCCAACCGCCGCCTGTTATTTCGAGGCGATAAACCGCCACTACGTGCCTTGGAATAAATGTGAAAATAGCAGGAGACAAAGCGTTTGTCACCAGCGTTGTGATTTACCGCAGTTTACTTCTTCGAACTGGTTTCGCGCCGTAGCGTGGAAAAAGTAAGATCGAAAGGCGGAGTGATCGTACATAACGTGTACGGACAGGTAGGTAAAGAGTCCGGGGGGACAACAGCCGATAAACGGGCCGTGATTTTTCATTGGTTTTTGTCGCATACCGCGGGAAAAGCATTTCTCAACCGCTTAAGCTGTTCTTAGTCGCTTATCTGCGGCCGGTGGCGTTAATTGTTCGATACACGCCCGCCCACGCACGGAAGTCTACTTCCTTGTCTAATCTCGAGGCGGAATTTAGGTTCTTGATTTAAAATTTACGTATATTCGCTTTTTAGCGCGATTGTTAAAGCGCCAGGAGGAAGTGGCTTCGGATAAAATAAAACTAACCGCGTGACCTTACAGTGATTAAAATTAAATATCTCGGAAATGATCGCGCTTTGCTAAATAAAATTTGATCTTCCACGTATACCTTTCGGACGGTACAGGATAAAATCCGAATATTCGCACTGCGTATCGATTCCATAGAAGGGATAGAGAGGTGTATGTAAATGAAGTTCAATATGCAAAAGATAAATCCGTCAACTGTAAGCAAATCCAATTCGAAAACGGAGTTGTAACATGGAACTAAAAAAAAACTCGTTTCACGGATAATTCTTTCGTTCTATTTTATTAATAGTTTATTCATATAGTTTCATTTAGTTCCGTTTTTACGAATATTATTCAATAACCTACCTCTGCGAAAGTCCTCCCCCTCTGTAGGACTGACAAAACTCCGTACATATTTTCCACTTTCTTATTTCTTCTCCACTTCACTTTCATTAAAAGTATTAGCTTGCTGTTAGCTATAAACTCGATAAACAACGCTCTGAGGCGTTCGAAGCGTCGTTCTTTTGAATAAATATCTATTTAACGTGACACAGTATGATATATCCCTCATCAAGACCACGACTTCATTTGCACCAAAATATTTATTTACAAGAAAATCCGCTCTTCACCCAAATAAAACGTTATTTCAATCTTGAAAAAAAAACTCGATCTTATTCACTGGGCGGCACTTTCTTATTAAAATTCCGTCTTCCTCGGCCAAATCAGCCCGCGGTTACAAGATCCTTTAAAATACCGTGCACACGTGCGCATCAAGTAGGTGTAACAGACAACCCGTTGGTTAATGCCATGACGTGCATGTATCTAGGCCGTGCCGCGGTTCGGGTGTGGCCGTCGCGCATTGTTTCTGAAATTACGATATTGTAGTTATTAATATTTATACATCGGTACTGGAGGATCGTCGGCTGCTGGCATCGACGACTTTCTAAAGCGGTCGAATGCCATTGAGCGGTGACTCCCGGTTCCGGGGGAGGAGGCTGCGGGAGCCGAGAAAATTGGATTCCGCTTGGTGTTAGCACCTTTCGAAAATAAAATGACGAAGCTCGTGAAGCGACACCGAGCACTGTCGAATCCCCGAAAGAATGCCACGGGCCTCGCAGTTGTGTCGAGCGGACCGCGCTCGCAATAACTGTGATGCAAATTGCGCTGATCGGTTATCGAGCTCGCCCGCTCGAGTCTTGATCGTATTAACATTTTGGCCGACACGTCACCCGCCTCTGAGTGACGCCTAGATTTCGCCTTTGGCCACGTTACGTATGCGGGAATGACTGTATTATCCGTTCTACTTCGCTAAGCACCGCATAATCAAAGAGCTTTGTGGAAAGAGTGATAAGTGTAGCGAGCGTGTGTTCCTGTTTAAAGCCGTTTTATGCGTTAATTGGAATGCGATTAGAATGAAATTATCGGAGCAACTGGAAAGTATGGTAAATATGGGGAAACGAATGATTAGGAAGTGGATTATTAAAAATTTTTTTAGTTTTTCTTATATCTTCGATTATGTTATATTACAGATATACATTTCTAGGATTAATCTATGAATAAAATCTTGTACAGTTTAATATATTAAAAGAAAACTAGCAGTTCTGTGGTTTATCTTAGTATCGGAAACAAATTGAGTTTCTCAACCGTAATTGCGTGAGTAATATATAATGATTTTCCTTTTAATAAATATATGTAAAAGTAATATCATCAATTTCTTAATTGCAAGCTTCGTAAAATTAGTCTTGTAGAACTTGACCGCGCGTTAATGTATTACTTCCTTCTCGTGCACCGATTCGTGGAAATCATTGACAACAGCTGCTCGATATCTGGTCCTCCAACCAAATCAGGTGGAGCGCCTTGGAGTGTAGAGTACGGACGGTTTGATTGACATTTCGGGGGCGCTCGTTTGTCACAGAAAAGCCCGAGTCCATTTGTTCCTCCACGGTCGTGCCTTCCCTCCCTTTTCCCTGACCGGCTTGCCATGTCGCCCCTTTTACCTGGTTTCTTTTTACCTCCATCCCGACGCTTTGGTGCCTTTCATATGCTTTTTTTCGGTTTTTAATTATTCCATTTTTTTATGTACATTAAGATAACGGCCGAACCCCTTGCTGGGCTATCGGTCAAAGTCACGTGAAGTTCTAGCCGCGATACGCCTGGAAAGGATGGCTCTCCCATTGTTTTTTTCTCGTTTTCTTTTTTTTTTCGGTTTCTTTCTCTGATCCATCCGTCTGCTGTGTTCTAGGCGTCACGTATCGTTTATCTCGCGTCTCGGCCCGCTCAGGGGTTTCTTTTGTGTGTTTTAATGTAACGACAACGGGGCCACGAGTGGACGGAACGCGTCGAATGTACCTCGAATCTCGTACGAGACCCTATCAGCGTGTAAAAGCTTAAGGATGCGAGGGGGGAATGTCGGTATCGACGCGATGCCAAAAGTTGCACGATTTTGATTCTCAAACCCCCCGCGTTATGGTAATCGGAGCCATAAAAATTCCGGGGCCGTTTCCAGACCTTCGTAATTATCGGATTTCAATTCCTCATATCACTCGCGATCGACTCATTGACATTTTCGTCGAGTTTCACTCGTTGGAATTCCGCGTCTGTGCCCACGTTGCAATGTTTCTTATACAATGAGGAGATGTGTACGTACCTTACCGACGCTCGTACGTAATCGTCCGTTTGGCTTTACGGTGCTTCGTCGAATTCCATTTCCTGACTCGTACGATGTCTCTCTTAAATCGACATATTCCTTCACGCTACAATATTTTCGCTCGAATGTCGAGAGCCTACGCGTACCTCTGGACAAACTGTGCCAGCTTACCCACCAAGAGTTTTTGTGTTCGTGTAAAGATCAATCGCAAAATACGTGTCCGTATGTCTACAAGAATACCGTAGTCGATGGATACGCATAGTTAAATTTAAATAATCAAAAGTATTACACCCCTGAACTATTTCAATTTCTCAACCCTTTCCAGTCCAATGATGCCATTTGGCATCATTCATATAATCTACTTGTACTAATCGAGTATCCTCTAAATTATTCTTCTTCCAAATAAATCTTACTAAAAAATAATCGTTTGGCTTGGAGGGGGTTAAAAATCAGAAGGCTTGGCCGTTGGGGCGGTTAATCGGCGGTCGATCTGCGAGTCGAGCGTAGGTAGGGATTCGTAGGGCGTTCCTGCGATTACCGGAACTCCGGGTGTCATCGAGCACGCGACCGCGGACGACCCTCCTTTCCCCTCTGAAATGTTGGCTCGATAACAGCTCCAACGAGCACGCGAGTTGACAGGCGGAACGGCAGCCCTCGATAGGCCGACGTGCTGCTCTCCGTCACACGGTAACCCGATTACTCGAAATTCTGCTTTCGTTCCAGTCCTGTATGGAATTTTGGAACCTGCCATCGCGTGGACTCATTGCATGCATTGCTCGACGGACGCATCGTCGATCTATGTGATCTATGGGATCTTCGAGAAATCACGCCCCACTGCAAGGGACTGTAAATTATTCGTCCTGACCCGATTACTCAAAATACCGCAACTGTGGTAGTATTTTACGGAATTTCAAAGTCGGTTGTTACTGTAAAACAGGTGGATAGTCGATTAATTAGAGGATTGATTTTGAAAATCGTATGGGAGTACTCGTTACGATAAGAACTAGCATCGATACATTGACCATTGATATTAATCCGATTATTAAAAGTTCGTATTTTATCTCAGTCTCTTGCAAAATCTCCTTTGCCTTGTAATTTTATTCGATCGATATCCCCTTCATTTATTTATTAAGCCACGCAGCCGTGGTCTAATTATTTAATTCCTACACGCAAATGTCGAACTTGTCGACTGAATTTTAATTCTATAACACCAGATGGAGAATAGGGTAAATCTTGTGCGGAAAGCTGCTGGCTAAGACCACGTCTTGTGTTATTAAAATTTCTTTACACCGTTTGCCTAATTGTTTTACAATCCGCGCCTGTTCATTCCATTGTTCGACTTTGCGAACTCTAAGAATGTCATCGGAAAGTAGTATCGATTCCACGAGTATTTATGCTCAACCCACTACCCGAAATTCCGTTCTTCCTCCAGACCTGCGCGGAATTTTGGAAGTGCTACTCGCGACATCGCCACGGGCACTATTGTTTAAGAGCTGGAGGTACGATGAAACGATAGTCCTTTCAGAATGACGCGCGATTTTCCGAGCGCTTGTGACATCGAAATCGAAAACCGGATACACCAGCTGCACCGGACTCATTGTCATTTTCCTTGGGTCCGAGGCGGCGATTGGCGGAACTGGGGTCGTCATCGGGCGCGTGATCGGGACGTGACTTTTCCCTCGCTATAAAAATGCGCGTCCGGTAGCAATTGTGGGGGCATTAGTTAATAAACATCACGAACGGCACGGTATCACCGAAAAAGGCCAGCCCTCCTGGGCTGGCAAAAGACAATGGAACGCACGAAAAAGGCGCGAAATCCAGAATGTCGACGGACGCGATTGCGAAGGTGGAACACGTTCGACGCACGTCTTTCAAATAAATTATCAACACCCTGGCATTCGCCGTGGAATCGAGCCTCGATGTATGACCGGAGTCGGGAAGGCGGACAGACGGACGGACGGACGGATGGATGGATGAATATGCTGGATATGGCGAGGACACGTGGAACATGCCAACGCCATAAGCACCGTGCTTCATTCACCCACTTTGTTGTTCGCACGGGGGAATGCCGTTCCCTTAGAAGCGAATCCGCGGAACTTACTCTTATTTATGTCGTCCTTCGTCGCTAGTTTCAGCCTGAAGCGCGCCAGGCGCCACTGCGAGACAGTAGACGTGAAGCAATCCTCGGGGTCTCTTTTGGAACCATTATGTCCTGTTAGGTTCTACGCGATACGCTCCTCCTGAAATGCTCGAAGTTTCCTCGAACGTGTTCTTCTTGAGGTATATGATCGTAAAGTCGGTATTTGATGCTGTTAATTCGGATAGGGATTAATTATTGAGATTTGTGGGGAACAATTATTGGGGACTGGTACTATTAGGGTGAAATTATTAGGAAATACTGAGTGATGCTATAATGTGGAATTAGAATATTATCTTGTCAATAATGTTAACTAGGTCATTTTTTGTCACAAACGTTATGAAGGTATTTAAATAAATATATGAACAACTGAGCGGAGTAGATTATGAGACGTCTTTTCATAACGGCTTGCAAAGTGAAAATGTTATTAAAGCTTTGCTATACCTTAACTGATTTAATACATCAGAGAGATATTGCTGGAGGATGATTCTTTGCACAAATCATTTCACAAGCTAATTTTAAGAGGACAACCAAATTCTTCTTACACCTATGAATTACACATTTTAACAGCAGTACTTACATACAAAAATCAAAACAATATAAATGCAATATATATATATTCTATAAGGAATGCTTTCTACGCAAAACTGATATCAAAATTTCACGTGACGTCTCGCGCGTAGCTTCGACGAAGCAAATCAAATAATACTATCCACGAGGGAGTATATTTGACAACGTAGGTAATTATTAATTCCAGGGCCGTAAGAGATTCGAGAAAATTACACGAAGCGAGGGATTTACAATGCCAGGGACGAGTATCGTTCACTGTGTTTGCAGAGAAGCCTCGATCGATTTTGATTGGTTTTCAGTGCCGACCGGTATAGCAGGTACGATCGGTGTACATGGGTGATCGTTTCAACGCCATAAACGTTGGTTCGCCCTTCGTCTCATATTGCTCTCGCTATCCTCCTTCCACGTTGTTCCTCGTGTGCTTTGCACTCTTTATTTTCGCATTCCACGAAGTTTGTTGCCAGAAAATAAAAAAAGCAATCTTCCCTTTGCCCGCCGCGGCAATTTCGTTTTCCGAGGCCGTAAAATCTTTAGGCGCACTCAACGATAAATTCGTCTCGCCGCCGCTCGAGCGGCCGCGTTAAGTTTCAGGCCAATTTAATGATTTCTTATCGACCATAACGCCTTGGGAACTCGATGGAGCGAGCTATCGGTAGAAATATCGCGCGTGTGTAACTTGCGGGAAATCTTGGCACGGAAGAACGCAGAGAGAGAGGCGCATTGAAAAGTGTTATGTTAATGATTTGATAAACATCGGAGCACTGCTGTAACACGAGCTTCCATGGCGTGGTATTTGAGTGATATCCATTATTTATCGATTTTGTTATTCGATGTTTACATCGCGGCCCCGGCTTGCGGAGGTTTAATATAAATAGACGACGGACGTTGAACTAAGTAACACCAGAAGATTATGTTAAGAAAATAAAGGATTAAAGGGAGCCTAGCATCGACTCTCGATATTCATAAATGCACGTATCGTTTTATCTCAATGGTTCGATTCAAGGATAATTTTACACGCTATACAGATAGGAAGACAAATATCGTTACTAATCGTTATTAGAGGAATACTGTTAATTTCTTTTTGTATGTTCATTTTGTATTAATTTCTTTCAAGCATAAATGTTATCACGTGACGGATTGTAATACACGATAACGTTAATTACCGAAAATCATTTTGAGCTATAAGTCTATAACAGCCAATACTCAAGATTGGATAAAGCGAGAGAAAAGGAAAGATTTATCGAAAGTCTGGCTATATCGGTTCTACATTTTTCACGCGGAATAAGCAACACAGTATATCGAAAGCAACGAAGATCTGAGAAGTTAACCGCCGTTGCCGAAATTCGAAGAAACGAACAAATAAGCATCGAGGGCACCGTCCGTCGAAATAGCTCTCGCATCCAATCGGCGTTAGGAAAGGCAGATCTCGATCGTGAACGGAGGAACCGCCATGGAGGCATTATCTCCGAAAGGGGCAGTGTCATTATCCATCGTCCATTTGAATTTTCAGCTCTCGTAATAACGACTAATACGAGACAAATGAACCGCGGGAGCGAGAGGGAGAGGGAGAGAAGGAGAGAGTGAAAGAGGAACGAGTAGGAGCAGCGGGGAGACAGAGGAGCGGAGAACTCGTGATTAATGGAGTCTCCACTCCGAGCGAGAGCTCACCCGGATAACATCTCCGATGGAATTCCCGTGGCTTTTATATTGGATTTCTTTTAAATTCGTTACTTTATCCGGCACTATGTTAATAGTGCCCCGATATGAGAACTCTCCGTTAAGAGGAGTTCATTTATCATTCCGTATTGCTTCCACGACCCTGGAGCCGATCCCTCGAACTGAAGGGGCTCCGGGTACAACCGCGGTGTTCCGCGCATTAGTCGCGATTCGTACCAAGCGACTCGCGCCTCTTTTCAGCCTGCCATTGTTCAGGACATCGATAGGACGCCGAGTCTATCGCGCAATCTGGAACAGGTCTCCCTGGTGCAGGGTGACTCGGAAAGGAATGTGCTTTCTTTGAGATTTTTTCAACATAAATATGCACTTAAAGAACCTTTTATTCGGAAGAAAAGCCTTTTTTTTTTTTTCGAAGAAATGGTTATTCTAAAAGCTACGTTCTGAACGCATCTGCGCGTTCCTTCTTAAGCCGAGGAAAGAAGGAAATACAATGGCAGACAGGTGGAGAAATGAAATGTACATAAGGATGTATAGCTTATAGTTAATGGTAGCAAACTTAATGAGAATGTGATAAGAAGACGGTAAAATTAAGTATAGAGTTCTAAAAAAAATACAATTCTTTATGCGTTCACCAGTATAATGGGAGATTTTTATAACGCACTTTATGATAATATTATACATTATATTATAATGCAGAAAAGGACTTCAACGACCTTCTATGATACGGTACTGCTGCAATGCATTCTGACTACTGGAACAGCTGAATAATATAGCTGATGGTTAAAAACGTCGAGCTTTTTTTGTATGGAAGAGAAAAACAGAGGAATTAATTTTCAACCTTTCATGACTTTTGATATGAAAGACAAGAATTTTTTTGCAGCTTGATATATTCATACTTTTTATATCTGTATACTAGAGTTATTCAGAAACTGCGCTGGTGACTCTTACACGTTGGATTTAATATTCTTTTATACTTGACAATTGACGGTGCATTTAAAGACTATTGGAAATTATAAACATCAAGATGTACTATAACCAGGGGAATAATTAACCTTATTACTGGTATTAACATACTTTTTTTTAATACAAAGAACATTCCGTCGATATGCGTTATTGTCGTGTTTAAAAATAGCGCGATACCTACCTTTGATATTTCACGGGTCATCTGTACTTATACTAAGAAAGAAAAAAAGAAGAGGAATTGGTAATGGTGCACACAAGGAAGAATCTGTCAGAGAAAGGCACGGGGAAAAAAATTACCTTCCCAGTTAATAATCCCCGATATTAAAGCCCCTCGTGCCAGATTTTACGTGGAAGATTATTTACCTGGCGTTACGTTAACGTCTATCCGATACGAGAGATCGCGGTTAAGAGCAGTTCATTTATCATTCCAGTTTACTTCCATGGTCGAGCTGATCTCTTGAACCTCGGCCTCGAACTCGGCGCTGTTGGCATAAAGCACGATTTGTCCGATCTTTCCCGTATTTCAGCTTATTCGCATACTACGCGGACATTCTCAAAATAAATCGAGGGTATTGCGTCTTGAGATTCACGGGTAAATAGACTCTCTCGATACGGTGCACTAATTCCAACCTCGACGCTTCCCTGCGAAAAATTCGAAAATTTTTGGAATCTTTATCTCCATGATAATTACAGCTATTTCCCATACTATTATAATATGTTCAAAATTGATTTTAAACGGTTCGTCTCTGACACCGCATGTCACATTGGCTTAACTCGTTATCGGTACAAAAATTCGAAAATTGTCGAAATCCCAGCATGTACGGGACTTTAAATAGCTCGACAAACGGCAGAGTTCCAGACTCCGTAACAGAAACCGTTCATCATCGGCGTTGCAGGGAGCTCAATGGAGGAAAGTGCCAGCGGATAACGCGGGAACACGTGTAGATGTCAAGGCGTTAATCCCTCGAGAGACGCAGAAGCGTTTTGCCCTCCTCATTCGATCGAAGCAAGTGCGAAGCGATTCGCATAGTTGAGCCGCCAACGATAACGCATTCCCGATAATCGAGTGAAAATAGCTACCGTAACCGCGGTCCTTTATCCTGGAATTAGAAATGGAACTGGGCGACCTTCGACGCCGCTATCTCTACGGATTCTGTAATGCCGGTGCAATGTTTGCTCTCAGATCTTTGATCGACACGGCGATCGCGGTGACCTCGATCGAGAATAGCACAGGTAGAATGCGGATGGATATTGCCAGATCCTTCAGAAAAATAAGCCTTTTTTACATCGTTCGTCAAAGGTGAAAAGCCTGCTCGCGTATAAACAAGACGGATATAACGAAGGAACTCGTCTCTGGACGAGTACGAAATAAAGCGCGAAGACTACGATTTTGAAACTCAGTCCAGTTCTCGTGGTATGACTTATTTACGTAACTATGCCAATTTTTCCGCTCGACGTTTCGATGTAAGGTAGGGCAACGCATTTGATAAAGTTCACGGTCTCCTTTCACGACACATCCGCGAGGACATACCAGACTTCTGAAACGTGAAGTGTCTATTTTCAAGCTGCGACATTGCGAGCACCGAGGAAATGACCGCTTGGCGCGGTATTAATGAGGCCGATTAATCACACTGGGAAGTGCATTCTAATGGGAAAAGGCAAAACGTCGCGGCTCCATAGGCGCTGCGTATCGTTCCAAGGCGAAAGTACTTCCGTCCGGTTCTGGTGGCCATCGTAACCGATCGTTGGCGGTTGGCTTAACGTCTTCCTCGTGCTGGCCAGAGATCGTTGCACCAATAAACAAGATCGTGGAGCGAAGAATATGCTGCTCTTAGCCAACGACAATCTTGATACGCAAGGCCAGGCATGCCGACATTTCGCCAATTCCTTCCTTCACTCCTGCTTCTTTTTTGCCTTCCGCGTAGCTGTTATCCCATAATTAACCCCTGGGAATTAATCACCGCAACACGACAGCTGGCCACAGGCCGGACCGGGGTATTCGTTTCGCGTTCCCGGTGACGTTTGGCGCGTCTTCATCGGCGCGACATTATTCCGCCTCGTTCCTAGTTTTCGAGAAACGGCCCGCGGACGAGGAACACTCTTGCCGCCGACTATACCTCTTAATCCAGATTGAAAATATGTAAATAAATCCACTAGCCGCTCTGCCAGCCGGATGCCCACTCTGTATTCCCCGTCGAAAAAGTATTTTAATAGAAACGATTCATCATTCCGCGGGGCCCCCGACGCGCTTCTTTTTCTTCGGCCACGACGAACCTCGCTTCTTTGGCCCGGTGCGCCAAACTCTCCGGGACGATCGTCCTGGCCGCGCCGCCTCCCCTTTGTCGAGCGACCTCAACGTGTTTTCAATTTTACTGGTTTTCGCTGAATTTCGCCCGAACCGTTTTGGTTTATCTCCTCGCCCCTTTCTCCCCCCCCCCGGCCTCCCTCCTCTCCCCCGCGTCCACTCTTCGTTTTCTCCAGCCCGCCGGAATTATGCGCCCCGGGATTCGCTGGATTTCGGGGAATTCCGTCGGTGAATTTTGGTTTGTCCTTCCTACGACATTTTTTTGCAGCTTTGGAGGATTTACGGTATAATCTTTCCGCCTCCCCTCCTCTCCCTCCACCAACGTCCTCGTGGGTAATAAGTCTCGCTGGCCAGGCCGGCCGGCCCCCACGGTCCCTTTCCTCTTCTCCTTTTTCACCCACGTTCTGGAATATCCGAGCCGGCCGAAGGATTTCCTAATGGCTGTATTCATCGATTCGCTTGCCTCGGTTTAATCGGTCAATTCCGTTGCGATTTGAAATTCGGGCATGCGCGAGCATCAGGCAAAACACGTGCGAATCATGGAGGGTGGGAGGAAGAGAGGGAGAGGGAGAGGGAGAAAGAGAGAGAGAGAGAGAGAGAGAGAGATTCGCGACTCTATCGAGCCATAAGGGAACTCGTTCTCCATTCCTTTCCTCTTTTTCTGCGTCTTCTTCAGTTTCTTCTTTTGTAACCGGGCGGTCCGTGTGCGCACGAGGTCTCACGGGCACGGTGGAGTTCGACGTCTCATTATGTCAGAGCTCGGAGATTTTCGAGGGAATTCCGCGGCGCGCTCGCCTCTTCCTCACCTCTCCGACCATTTCTGCGGATCTTTTCCTCGGGCGAGCTCGAGTTCCTCCCTCGCTTCGCGAAGGATAAAGTAATCTTCTGCGCGGCAATGGCCGTTGAAAGGACGACCAAGTAAGGTTGACCGCTCGAGCGTTACCCTACATCCGTTTAGCGTTGAAAAGCGCCATTCTCCCGTAAGAGCGGCTCCTCTACGCTTACCATGATCACGGGATATTATTAATAATGCATGATAATGGCCATAGCGAGGAAATGCGTACGCTTATATCGATACTCCATCTGAACCTCCTGGAGTTGAAGTTCTGTCGACGAGACCGATATTTGCGAGTGGGAAATAACTTTGGCCACGGTTGTGTGACTCGAATAATTAAAGGGATAATAAGTAATTGGAATGAATGTTAGGGAGATTTAAGAATTATATTGGAGAAGAACCGTATATAAGAGAAAGGCGTGGAAAATAATCGGACTATTGGATAAGTGGACTCGAATTCAGGGAATATTATTTTCTATTAAATCAAGTCATCCTCCATCCTTTTCATTACTTTTTCTTCCAAGTAGTGTTAGATACAGTGCGCGACATTTATACTAAAATCTTCTTCAAACAGAGATCTGCAAGCGCGAATGAAGGAACGAAGAAAGAAAGTGCGACTCTGTGCGAGTAGGTATTTCTCGAGTAGAAATTGTCGTCGCTATCCGATTAATGTGATGTCACTAATACAGCATAAACGCTTAAAGGGAACGCGAAATAAGTGAATTAATCGTGCTAACGAATTTATACCCAGAGCCGTGCATCTGTTTGTACCCGGCAAATCGAAATCATTCGTATTTTTCCATTATTCATCGGGCCGAATCCAGCGCGGCATTTCGATCGATTTCTTACGGATCGCTATTAAGAATCAATCGAGCTCGCTAGAAAAGACTCATTGACAATGGAAAGGAGAGTTTTCGTTGGTTGCTTTAAAACGAAGAACGTTACTCGAGATTTTTCTTCGGTTTAATTAACGTACGCTACCGGTATTTGCCGGGCGAAAGAAAAAGCGATTAATAACGAGACTCGGGCGCGGTACTCTGCGTCGGGTAAATGCGAGAGAGTAACACGTCGCGAGGCAGATTGAAATATGTTTGGCCTGACACCCCGAACCCTGGAAGAAACGATCGTGTTGCGACGCGACGAAGAAAGCGGGCATTCAGCCTCTGTCGAGGATCGTTTCTTCGTGCGGGGAGTCGTTTGGGCCATAAAAAGGGGCCCCGTTGGAAGAACCGATCGTTTTACCGCCTAAGTGTAACGCTCGCAGGCCGGCTACTAATTGGCCTTCGACGGCAGTGAGCGCAAATCAAGCGGCGAAAAACAATTTTTGATAATCCCGCACTTCGTACACTCGTCGAACTACGCAACACTCGTGGCGCCGGTGCGGCAAGAAAAGTCGGCAGCCGAGGGACATATACGGAAATATTGCGCAGATCCTTCGCGGTTGCGTAGCCCCTCCCCTCCTCTACCCCTCCCCCCCTCCTTTCTCCGCTTGTTACCAAAAAATATGACCCCCTCTTTTGGTGGAAGCCACCCCGAATCGAGCACAGGCCAGACCAGTCCAGGCTACTATAAATCTCGGAAGTTTTAATGCTTTGCAGCCTGCACGGCAGTCCCCTCCCCCGATTGCCTCCCCCCTCCTCCCCTAAAATGCCCCTTCCCCTCGTTGTACCTTACGTCCGCCCCTTCCTCTCTTCCATCCTCCAATCCATCCGTGACCCCACCACCCTTTTATGCTGATATTTGCATACGAGCATAATAGCGCGCGTCTACTGCCTACCCTTTACTATTAATTTTATAAAATCATTCAGCCCGTCCCGCCGGCGGTCCCTTTGGCCTTATTTAAATAACGGATTTTCGAAATCTCGTTTTCGCCGAGATCACGAGGGTCCCGGCGGCTGGGCGCGCACGTGTTCGCATCTGGGGGAGGGGGGGGGCTGGATTTTCCGCGCAGAAAGCGCGGCCATTGAAATTTATCACCGGTCGTCCGCGGGAATGAATATTCCGTTTGGATCAAGGTGACGATCCAAAGGGATTACGCGCTGCCCGGCCCTCGAGAATTACGAATTTGAAGATAGGAAACCGGTTGGATTTTGAAGAAAAGCATTCTGATTGCTCGGCGATGAATGTGAATAATAAGCGAGGGCTGAATTGGGTTATGAGGATGAACTGTAATTTGTTCTCGATAATGTTTGATTTTTTGTTCGGCTCTTTGGATCGAGATTTAGAGCGGGGGGCTTTGTTTGGCGATGGAAATAAGTGTTCTTTTTATATTACACCGAGCTGATGGTACGTGAATGAACTTCGATCGACGTTTCGGGGGAACGTTTAGTTTTGATGAAATCGAGCATGAGAAGAGCAGATTTCTTATACAGATCCTAGGACATTTGTCCCTCGTGAAACGTATAATAGTTTCTCCTCCCGAACCGTTGAATACTAATCCCAATGAAACCTTCTTAAAAGTAACGCAGTCATTTTGATCGATCCGAAAATACGAAGGGCAAGCCGTCGTTCCCAGCACGTGCAAAGCTTCAAGTCCATCGGAGCCCAAGGCTCGAAGGGAACAAACTAGGAACGTCAAATCTGCGGTGCCAGAGATAAAAGCTTTCTCCTGGGAGGTTCGTATCGGCGAGCAAGTGTTCCTTGTCGGCATGTCGCTATCCTACACGGAACGACTCGACATCCATCGATTAATTACTCGGCGCTCACTCGTTAATTAGCCTTGAAGCCCGCCGAGGTATCGTCTGGGACGATAAACACCGCGTACGTTCCTTTATTCCTTTGTTCCTTCTTCCAACGCTTCGCAAACCGAGAAAATTCAGCTACCGCATTTTTCCACCCCGCTGCTTGCCCATTAAGACGTTTTAGCGCATTTCGTGAAACCACACCGGCCTCTGCCGGTCCATCGGGCCGACGTTGGCTCTACTTAGACCCCATGCTAGCCTAACAACCGTAACCGTATCCAAGTCTAAATAGTTGGAGTTACGCTAAGTAGCCCTAACCAGATTAGTAAGTCGTTGCGTGCTCTATTTTTAACGACGGCCCGCCGTTCGAGGCGTTTTACGTGGAACACCGGAGTAAGATACCGGCGAGGATGAAGAGGAGAGCTAAAGAGGGAGGGAGAAAAGGAGGAGGACGCGGTACAGCTTTATTCTAATCCCCGTAAACGAAATCCCTACTCCTCTCTTCTCTTCTTCCTTTTCCATCCGCCTTTGGCCCTGCTCGGTTATCTCGCGACAGGGCCGATCGAAGATGTTAATTTGCATAAAAATTTCATCCGCGCAACGGCAGCTGTATCGTTCTCGTCCGAATTTCGTCTACATCCAGCACGACGATGGTCGTTTGTGTATCGCCGAATGGACGTGTGTCCGGCAAAGCTGTTTACGCGACTTTCAGATAATGTTACCACTGTGTGCTTTGCATGAGTCGGATATTGTTTTATTCCCGACTCGTGGTCTGTTGCAAAATAAGGAGTCACTGGTCAATTGTGAAGCGATCTATCGTTTATATTCAGAGGTGGCTTTGCCTTTTAAGGACATGCGAAACGCGAAGAGTGAAAATGAGGTATATCGAATGCGCTGAAAGGAACAAATGTCGGTTATAGTTTTTTTTTGAGTTGCCTTGAAGAATTCTTGTAAAAGTGTAATAAAAAGATATTGGTATCAGAAATGCATTAACTATATATAAACTTATAATACGTAATATCCTGGGATTATTATTTTTGTTTTACCTTTTATCATTTTATTTTGTAAAAAAAATAAAGAGACGCAAATTACTACATATGCCCCTATGATAACTCATCCGTTAGAAAGATAATATCTCGAAGATCGCAACTCAGTGCTTGCGTCACTGTTGAGATGTAATTTGAAGACGAGATATTTGGTTGTTATTAATATTGATATCCATTGCTGATATTATTCACCCTTCAATACTTTTCCTAGTCTAATTGTTAAATCCCCCAACAAGTCTTCGTATTTTCAATGCGCCTTAATGACAGTGAAAGAAAGCTCTGAATAATAACAATCTTATTACAATCAGATAAATCTGTTGACGGATAAATATATTTACAATCTACAATACACTTTGCCCACTTGCTATCGTCTAATAATTATTCATCTTTGGGGCAATCGTAGAGTAAATTTTTCTAACATAAAACAACGCGTTGCAGGAATTAACGCACAGCCGCGTGTCCCTCGAAAGTCAGTTAAAGTTCTAATTACGAGGAAAATTAACGCCGATCGAATTTCACGGTGGCACGGTGTTAACCGAGCATGCGAGAAATTTAAATATCAGAAGCAAACATCGTACGGACTACCGAGGACCGAATTTATTTGCACGGTGCTCACGACCGTTAAGCGCTATCCACTAGTCGGTGGTAGCGCCGAGGAAAGCGTGTCGACGGGAGAGGCGGGGAAGAAAAGGGAAGGAATTTTATTTCCGCTCACATTAATTTCAACGACGCAGAAGACGGTCGCCACAAGGCGCGGCTTGAAATTACGAATATTATGACTTCAACCAGTTCTCAGAATTCTATGTTTTTCATTCTTTAATCTCGGCCTCTCGTGTTTCACACCATATCTTATGAACACATTTGCCCTCTTTCTATCCGTTTCTCTCTTGCCTCCCCCTTCGCGACTACCTTCGCACACAGCTCGGCTTAGCACGGACGAAGACGAAGTGTCTAACGTGTGAACGAGCATCCTGCGCATCGAGAAAATCTCGCCAATTTTCTCCTTATGGAATATGATAGAATTCACCGTGTGTAAATTGGCCGTCGTTGTCAACGCGTTGAACGATTGCCTCGATTTCCAGGTAAAACGCTTCTTCTACCCACTCGCACGCTGCTCATGGCTCGCCATAAATATTTGAAATGGGTATCTGAAATGGCACGATCGACATTGTCGTATAAATCAGAGTATAAGTTGTAGTATCAACCTTTGCTCGTAAAGATCGAAGCCTTGAGCGCCATTGTAGTACGAAAATTTAGAAAGGTTCACCACTCGCAGCATAAGCTGTGCCATGAAAAAGAATTCGGGAGACTTTTGTCGCCAGTAGATTATATCTTAGTGTGAAAATATTCAGAGAACATCTGGGAACAGTGATGTAAATCGTTACTATTTTTTGAACGAGATTGCATTCCTGATATCGTACATGAATCGTACTATAATCGCAAGTATTTTCCTCGCATAGCACGTTATATCGGATTGTACGAAACATTAGTCGGCGAACTATTAAAATTCCTTATCAGGGAATCTGATCGAATGATCGGTGCACTGCCACTCGCGCCGAAGGAATTGCTAACCGTTGACAAGTTGTCGAATGATCGCCCCGAATTCCAGGGAACGTGCGTCTATCTCTTCGCGCACTCCTCACAGCTTGCCTTCCCAGAAGATTAACGCGTACTCAGAATTCGTCTGGGCGATAATCTACATTGTCGGGGGATTATCGAAGATTCGTGACCGGATGCAGAGATCCTTTACTCCCTTATAGACCATTGTCTCCGTGCGATGGTGAATTTAGCAATTTTTGAAATCAACGGGATACCAGTAGTGGTATACGCGAAGCGAAAATAGAAAGTCGATAATGTCAATTTTACACTTGAGAACCGTCCGTCTATCAAGCGATCAGGCTACAAAATGTTGAATTCTACTCTCGCTGCCGATTCTGACAGAGTCAGGTTTCTCCGCGCAGAAGCATGTCCGTTCGAAACTGCGATTATAACGCGCAAAAAGAACTCATTTCCGCGGCGAATCATCCACTCGAACGCGTAGCCGGGCGCGATAAATAATATATTTTAAGCCGTCGGTGGCAAATTTGAATAATCTCCCGGTATTCCAACAGACACTTCAGCAGCCACGAGGCCCCTCTAGGCAGGCCTGGCAACATTACATTCAAGTGTTTGACGAACGAACGCGTTACGTCGCCAGGTTTTTTGTTTCCTCCTTCTGGCATCGGCATCAGCGTCGAGCTATGTCGAGTGCTATCCCGCTCTCACGGACCAACTACCGTCTCTCCTCCCATTCGCTTTGCCAGAATTCGTGGTTCATCGTTTTTGGTCTTAATCATTATTTGCGAAGGAACGTTGACCCCCTCTGTCGCTTTGCCGCGAAAGCGTTAACACGGCCTGGCTATGCTCTCATGTTTCGCCGACTGGGCTTTATTCGTCGACTATTTTTGGAATTTTATAATTCCAACGCTGAAACTCCGCACACCTACGTTTGTCGGTTATTGACGAGACGAGATGAAGGTACGTACGTTTCGTTTCTTGGTGCATCAGCCTTTCTACGTGTATCGTCAGGTTGTTCAATATGTTCGCGGAGTGTCATTTATTCGTCAACATTAGAATTGAGACTTGGAGATCATTTTAATATTTCACGCTTTATAAGAAACTTGGACCGAATTTTCAATATTTTTTTGCAATATTTGAAATAATTCTTTGGATTTCAAACACAGCCGTGTGCACAGTGGGTGCCGCATTCGCTAATGATGCAACAAATACACATTTGGAGCGTTTTTTAACTTTTAAAGACTTTTTAGTTTCAAGTCTTCGGTTAAAAACTTCAGTTTAGTCTTTAACTTTAACAATTATTTTTACAACTATAAATTCGTTTTTTGATTTCCGTTTCGCGAATTTATTGAACAATCTAGTAGATTTCACGATTTCATTTTGTGACATAGGTTTCAAATTCTCGATCGACGAAGAAGCATCGATGCTCGTGGTTGTTGCAAATTTGTCTACCATCCGGAACGAACTCAGTCCTATGCAGGTCCGCAGAAATTATAATTCTTATACGTATTCCGGCGCGACAATGGAATTTCAAGGTTTTTGTGTGTCTGCCGTCGGGATGCTCGGTTAAATCCCTTTATTTTCAGTGAGATCAACCCCGGCACCCTAAGAATCTAGGCCAACGATTCGAGGATTTCGTAAACTTTCGGGGTGAGACGCGAATCGCTGGCTAAGCCTTATTTTAGGAAGCACGTAAATAAACAGGGGTTTGAGGTAGAAGTAAAGGGGAAACAAGCTGAATTATCTAAAACGGCGATACATTCATTAGTTGTGGCTTTTACCGAGCAGCCTATTCGCACACATATCATTTAATTCTCCATCTAGTCTTATTATAGTAGAATTCAGTCAATCGAATCGGAGTGCATAATGACAGTTATCTAAAACAGGATTATTAAGGTGTACTTTAGAAAAGTGTGGAACAAGTGCTTAATCATATCATACCTCGTATACTGTAAGAAAGACAAAAGTAGAAAAGAAGGAAGCTTTTTTGTTTATTCCGTTTACAACATAAACGACAAAAAATCGAGTAAAAATCTCAACGCTTAATATTGATCGTTATTCATTCTTAAGTTTTTCCTAATTGTGCAGTACACGAAAGAAGAAAATGTAAAGCGAGTATAAGATAATACGTCATGACTCGTAGAAGTGAAATCTGTACTATCACATTTAAAAACGCGACTACTTTCTGCTAACTTCATAGAAAGCGCCCAAGAATCTTTTCGTACCAACACTCTAAATCCTAGCAAAAAGCAACTTGAACAACGCGCAGCAACCACGATGTAAATCATCACTACCATTCGATCCAAATCACGTGCTCTTAACATCATATACTACTATATTTCATCATATATTTCTATACCGCATTCTACACTACATTTCATCATGCACCACAATATTCCAAATAATTCGCACACACGTGACAAACTAACTTGGCGAAGGGCAACAATCGCCGTATCGGCTTTCAAAGGAGCGTTAAATATCTAACATCAAGAAAATAAGCTCGGCCTATAGACCAAACTTCCTTCAGCAAGTTCACTCATGCGCGAACACTGGATCCTTCAAGCGCGAGTCCAAAGCTCCATCCATTGGGGAACATACATTTCAGTTCTCGCTGACGAGCGATCGCGGGCATTTCCATGCAACGATTCGGTATATGTACGTACATGTGCAAAGAGGGTGATAATGTATTCAAGGTCCGCCCCGTGACTCAGTGGTGGGGTGAAACGGGGCGGCCCGCTCGCTATAGGTACTGTAACAGATGTTAATTATCCCTTCTGTATAGTCGGCAAAAAAAAGCTTGGTCTCGCTCGGACATATCGTCCGCTCGTACATCCCCGTCGAGGCTCTCATATCCTCGTTCCGAGCGGTCACGTTGCCCGCCTAGTGCGCCCGCGCCAATCGCAGGGCACGCTCGACTTCAACCGACCCCACGGGGGAAATATGCGGGAATCTTGCCATCGAATCTTTGCGCGGACCTGTCGATATGGATCACGAAAAAGTCCCTTTTGTATAATTGACGCGGTAGGAGACTGTAGAGCGTGATTCGTCCGAGGAACGGGGCCCGAGCAGATGTGCCTTAAAGATGGGAAAGGAGAGGGGCGCCGGTGACGTAGCGGACGGAGGTTTGTACTGGTGCTCTTCGATCTTTCCAATCCGTTTTGGAAGAGAATTAATCGTCGAGAAACGACGGGAGGAATAGAGAGAGCGTCGTTGGTTTGAATGTCCTCTAAAAATTAACTTTGGTACAGCGACCAGTACAGATTTGTGCTTGTTTTATTTGTACTTCTTTACGCGATAATTCGGCATCTATCTCGATATGTTTAGTGTCGGACCGATTTTTGATTATTTTTGGATTTATTTTGATTTTCGTTCGCGTCATATGAGGTGTATGTTTCTATTATTCCAATTTGCTTCTAACGTATGTCTTACTTTATACTTGGTAAGAAATAATTTCTTTGCGATTTTCGTTTTGCGAGAAAAATTCTAAGTAGTCTGAATAGAAAAGGCACGGAAGGTGTTAAAGAGTGATATGTTTTCAGAAAATCATGTTTTATCATATATTTCATGATATCATTGCACTCTTGTTCTACAGCTTTTGGGTATTTACACTCGACATCCTGTATCGCGATATCCAAAGCGTATTTGAATCTCTTTTCCCAACTTGAATTTCAGGCCAAGCAATCTCTGGCTTCAAGAGCAAGTGTAATAATAGCACAAAGCAAAAGCGAAAGTATTAATATTATTCCTGCTCTCATGTAAATTATTTTTTACCGGTTAAACTGTCCTTGCCCATGACAAATACTCGATTTTACATTAATAACGATACTAGCCGATATAAAAATTAGACGAATAATAAGTAACGATTTAAAGTTTCTGACGAACACGTAGAATCTGGTATATGCGTACACGACGTGTTCCAATGAAGGACCGATAGCTTAAGCTTTAATGAAACCACCGGCGAAGAGTCCGAGCCATATAAGTTTGTACGAGCGATAGATCACTTGACATTACTTTGTTGCTCGCGCAGGGATGAGATAGACATCCTTCATGTATCAAATCAACCCATGGAGGCTTAGCATAGCTTCGCGCGTCTCTCTCTCTCGACGCACGTAGTAGACTTATCCAGCTTCCCTGCATAAAGATTAATTACTTCCGACGTAACCTACGAGTTTTTGGTACAGGATTAACGCTGGCCTCTACATTATGTGCATTCCCAAGCATCGGATAGCTCGATCATCCCGGAGTTCTTTCGAATCCTCCATTCGACGCGTCGGATGATCTTCGACTCTCCTCCATCGAAACCCCAGTCGCATCG
Source organism: Ampulex compressa (assembly GCA_038496175.1). NCBI lineage: Eukaryota > Metazoa > Arthropoda > Insecta > Hymenoptera > Ampulicidae > Ampulex > Ampulex compressa. The sequence goes on along the minus strand of JBCFXI010000234.1, from coordinate 69,412 downwards.
CGAAAAAAGAGGATCACATAATACGACGCCCCGCACATCCAAACGATTTGCTTTTTCTCGGCTCATTATTAACGCATTGTTCCCCCATGGCTGACCCATTAAAAGGCTTGACGGGATACGAAGACGTAAAGGGCCTCACAATGGCCACCGAAGGGAATCCTTCGAAGGCGCAATAAGAAGTCATTTTCCAACGGATTGAAATTCCATTCCATCATCCTCATTGCCGAGCCAAACCCGAGGAGCCGTGAGCCGTGGGGCCATGAAATGACAGTTAGTGCAGGTATAACCCCTTTCGAGATAAACCCTTCCGATTGGTCGAACGTTAATGCTTATCACCGCGCGCTGCTTCGGCGTTGTTTTATCGTCCTCCTTCCTCCTTCTCATTTTTCCTCTCCCCCCTGAGCCGCCCCATGGGCCGCGCGTGTAATGGCCTTAAATGCCGCATTCCAATAACCGAGAAACGAATTGTCGTCCGCCGTTTCGCGTTCTCGCCTTATCGCGCTGCCGGCTATTCGCCCGGCCTACCGCCGCTCGTATATCACCCTGGCTTTTGTTACGGCAACGTGCCTTTACTTTCGCCTTGTTTTCGCGATTCCTTGACATTGGACGCCCGAACTCCTCTCTTTCCTCTTCCCTGTATCACGTTGTGGATGAAGGGAACCCTTCCACGTGGAGGAGGCCAGGGCTCGAGTCGTACTCATCGCCTCACCATCATTGCGTACATTGCCGCAATTTGGAGCTAGCGACAAATAGCGAGTTACAGCCATGTCCTTACTTTCGCCTTGCTTTCGCGATTCCTTGACATTGGAAGCTCGATATCCTCTCTCCCCCTCCCCGGAGCCACGCTCTGTGGATGAAGCGAACCCTTCCACGCGGAGGAAGCCAGGGCTCGAGTCGCACTCGTCACCTCTCCATTATTGCGTACACTCCGTGCTGCGCACGGGCGATAATTTGGAGCTTGCGATAAATGGCGAGCTACTGGCATGACCATGCTTTTGGTGTATGTGGTAAATGAAGGAAAAGGGGGCAGAAGGATAAACGAGCTACAGCGGCTAGCGAAATCGCTATTTTTATGCACAGTAGTTTTTTAAATACACTCGGGGGCGATGTGGAACTTATATGAAATGATAAGTTTCTGTGAATTCCAACCGAGCTAGAATACGATAAAATCGGGTAAATGAAAAAGTACAAGAAATAAAGGAGCTATAGATTATCGAATTAGATATTTATATAAAAAAAGTTGGTTTTTATAGTTAAATAGTGGGTCTTAGGCTGAAGGACTTTAGTAATAGATATTGAGGAATCGATGAAACGATATGTTTCTTGATAGGTAGCGTTTCCGTTATAATTTCGATACTTCGTTTCGATGATCAAATATGTTATTAGTTATTATCTAGGCTATGGCATTAACCAAAGTGCTAGACTGTCGTAATAAAGCGATGCATATTGGCTTACGGTGTATAATTAGAATTTGAAGGGAGGGCATATTGATAAAAGCAATAATGGAAGGGCGTGTTCGAGGTGTTGTCCAGTATACACGATGTTCGATAAGTCCCTTTCTATTTTCAACTGAGTAGAATATTAAATTGTAGCTACAGTTTATGCGGAGTAGTTCACCTCCACATGCTGCAAACGATTTTCGCAATTGGTTGCGCGAGCACTTCTCAGTTCGATGGATTATTAGACGTGGCGCACACGAATGACTCGCACGCATTAGACATCTGACTCTGCAATTTGCGATCTGCAGGTTGACCAAGGAGAAGGTGTACCGGGGTAAATCGCAAAATTTAGTCGAATTCGAAGCAACAATCTCCAATCTGTTTAATAATATTACGAAGGTACCTTCCAGTTTATTTAAAAGGATACGTTGAATACTGAGTCTCGTATAGAAATTTAGATGACGTTAACAAAATCTCAGTGGCGGGACAAGTCTTTTTAGTAAAATTGGTTTACAAGTAAAAAAATTACGATCGTTTAAAAATAGAAAGTAAATTATCAAACATTCTGTACATTATCAGCACACTTCTCCGTGCCCCCCCAAGAAAGAAAATGGCCAATATTCTGCGTGTTATTCACGCCTTCTCTAACAGCAAATATTTATCAGCGATTCGTAAAGTAATATCCTGCACGCTTCACATTCCTTTTGGCAGGTATATCTGCGCAGATGTGATCGCGACGATATGAAATAAAGTGCGGAGGCGGCCTGACGAGTCCTCGTATTAATTGAATCAAATCTGCGTCGGTACCAGAATCGCGCGAATATCTCACAGAGCGAAGGTGCGCCTATAAACATGGTTCGATTAGAGCTGATGGTGAAATCTGTGCTAGCAATAAAGAAAAGACGTTGTGTCTTTTGCTCGACGTAATCTGAACATGCTTTGCATTTTTGTTTCAGAATGCATTGACGTGCCGGCCAGTTTAGAAGAATCGAGATGTCCGCCGTAACCAGCCCGTATGGCCCTAGTAAGACACTCTCTTTTTATATTGGGGGCGATTAATTCGGCGATAGAGGAATGGAAACGATTTAATACATTACAGTGCGGGAAATAATCGTAGTTTCTTTTTGAAGTTACACATTATTAACGGATTAATTAAACTATGTGATATATTCTTACTTAGAATTGCAATATTATTGATTATAATTAATTCCAATATTATTAACTTTGTTCAAGATAAGAACGAAATTGCACGAATATATCTTTGATTAAGATCTATTTTTCGTAAATTCATTAACACGTCAAAAAAGGTCTTATTATATCGCAATGGAAGAACAAAATTGCATTCCTTTTCCAAAGTCCTAATTGACATGCTGTGCTCTTATTAAAGATGAAAGAATACCGTTAGACTTTCGTCAGAACTAAAAATCGTTTTGCTATTTACATATTTTGAGATTCATTGCTACGATCAATAGAATACATTTGTCGGTGCGAGAAAGTAAATACATTGTCATATCGCGTTACGAAAGAGAAAACGCGTTGGCTTTGTAGAATCCCGATAGGCGCGCGGTTAGCCAAGCGATTCTGCGAAAATTGAATCCGGTTGCACTTCGAGTCTTTCTCATTAAAGCTAAAAATCAACTCGCGGACACGATCTAGTGAGAGCCATTTTTGGCCTTCGCGTTTCTATACGAGAGCATAAACACACTGGCTTTGTAGAATCCTGATAGACACGCGGCCATTTAAACGATTCCGCGAACTTTCAATTAGCGTCCACTTCGCTTAATTCTCATCTAGACTAAAAATTGATTTGCGGGGAACAATCGCGCGATTCGACCTCCCTCGAGTATGAAAACCGGTCAGTAAATCATTATCGTTCGGAGGTATTGGTATTTCACGTTTCTGACTTCAAAACTTCAGGTTCGCCGCGATCCGGTGACAATGGTGCTCTGAATATTTATCGCCGGCCGCTTTCGCCGTTCCATCGCTTTCACTTTTCATAACTCGCGATAGACTTCGCCACGGCAAATGACTTATCATAGGCACAGGATTGAATAGGCGTCAATCCCACAGGAATTCACATTGGGAATCTCGTCCTGAATAATTACAATTCTGATTTCGGGGTTACGACGACCTTGGAAGCACGAATTTCTAAGCCGAATGAACGTGTTTTTATTCTTCCATTATTTGTATAATACATAAACCATGCGTAAATTTGAAACCAATTTTATTCCTTCTCGTTTTGATCCTGCTGTGCTTAGAGGTTATATCTAGGAAATAACGCAATAATGGTGCTGAATATTATTTTGAAGCAGGTATTCTTTTATTAACATGTTAGTGCAAAATTTGAAAACATTAATGAGCAGTGCGTTAATTATAATGTATGTGTATATATGTGTGGAAACGTATTTACGTTGCAATGCCATTTGGCTTGATAAATCCCAGAATATTTAACTGTTTTTTCAATTATGTATAACTTCTGTTTGAAAAACGTATTTCTTGTCGTAGAATCAATGATGATTTGTCTTATAGCCTCCGTTCTTTACCGATATTTTGATTTCTTTCGATTTTAACCAATTATTCTAGGAATAATTTCAAATCAAAGGAATGAGTCAGAATGCTTACCTACGATCGATTCGATTTCACGCATTACCAAAATACTGTATGGTACAAAAACAAATTATTACATAGCATTAGTACAAAGTCCAACGCGCTCGAATAGAAACTGAAAAACAAAGATTATTAAACAGGCTTAGACTAAACTTAGTTTAAACACCTCAAACCATTTCACGCGAACGACCAGTTTTGCACAATTCACGGGGACAGAAAACAATAACAGATAGATAGTCGAAATAGATGGACACTCGGACTTCCATACGAAATATCCTGATTCAAATCCGATTCGCCACCTCTGCAAAATTCCCCACGTAATACGTTCACTGTTGCTTTATTCGTTTGCTATTCCAAGATAAAACGATAGGTTTGGGCTAACGCTCTTAGAAGATCGACGCCCGTTAAATTAACAAAAAAAAAAACGTAGGTTTTACGTCGAAAGACATTAAGAATCGATACCAAATATCAAAGAAATTCGTGAAATTAAAGAAGGATAATTCGTGATTTCCACGTTTCTCAGCGGAGATGCTCACCGACTCGGTCTACAACTACACGACGACCCGACGGGGCGCCGCCGACCAAGACAGCGACTCCCAGTACGAGGCCCAGGCCCAGTTGCAAATCACGAGCATTCAGAAGCCACGTAACAAGCGCAAGAACTTCAAACCCATAAGCAGCCGGATGGCGGAGGTGTCGGACGAGTCCGAAAGGGACGACGAGGAAGCAGAGATCGTGGAGGAAAGCTCCAGCGAGATACTGGAGTACGAGAGGAAGACGATGCTGCTGCCAGCAGAGGACAGGACCAAGCAGAGGTTGAACAACAACGAGGTCAGTCCGATGGACCTGTCGGTTGCCACGAGGCTGCCATCCTCGGAGGCCGATGACGACAGTGCCGACTCCCTCAGGCATAAGATCATTCTGGAACAGCTGAGATCTCAGAAGCTCTACTCACCAGCTACCGAGGTGAGCGTACGACATGCGCCCCTTCCTTTCTCCTTTCCGTACCAGATTGCTGCACGTGCTCCCTCGTTCGTGATATTGATATTTTTTTCAAGTTCATTTCTTTGATGTTCCCTACGCAGAGCGACTTTGTTTGTGATTATACATATGATATATGCGTCTAATGCTGCAAGTGTACGAGCCACTATTTGTTGTTTCGATCGATCTGACGATGGAGGAAAGGGCGATTATTTTTATCATTTGTTTAAAGCGAAATTAACACTAGATCTACCAAATCAGTTAAGATGACTGATGAGTGATTTATTTTTAAAAAATTGTAGTACTTTGTGACGACGCATTTTCTGAGAATTTCTATGATTTTCATGCAGTATTTGGATGATGATATTGGTTTGTTCTAATTTCTTTTTTGTCTTTATTTTTTTTTGGTGGTGTATGTGGTGTTCTAAATATCCGAAAGTGATTGGTGGTTCGAGTGTTAATGTTATCGTTAATGGAGTACAGCATAAACATTGGATACAACGATTTCAAACAGCGCTTGATTTGTGCCTAGTATGGTTTTCTTATTTGCTAAAAAAAACGGAAAAGAATACTGTAACAAACTCAAGATCAGCGCAATACAAGTGCACAGCTCAAACTATGCTGTATTTTTATGATTTAGGAATAAATATTGAAGTACATTGCTTGCTAAATACTACAGCCATTTTTTGTATTTGTCATGAAACAATTAACTCTATTAACGAAAAATAATTATTCATTAACTAAATGTTCGAATGGAATACAATGAAAAATGTAATGTACAGCTCGGTTCCAAATCACGGTTTGGATTATTAGCGATTAACACGTTTATTAGCGAGAAACACTCTTGATCAACGTCGTGATTTCGACGAGGCCGGTGCTTCGGAAAACGAGTTATACAATAAATAAAGATTGCGTAAAAATAGATAATATTTGTATATAGATAATATTTGCATCCAAGGACTATTCGTTAACGATAACGTTCCATAACGTTTATAACGTTAACGATAACACGTTCCATGCCGAACCGAGATTTTTCATTACTTTCGGACTTATTTTTTATTTTCGTTCAAGCCATGCAAGGTGCATCTCACCACGCTATTACAATTTACTCCCAACGTATGTCCTACGATTTTCATAATCGGTAAGAAACAATTCCCCTTTGACTTCTCGTTTTACAAAGAAAATTCTAAATAGCCTCAATGGAAAATTTATACACGCCCCACGCAGCACAGAACGTGTTAAACTTCTTCAACATAGGACATAAATATTATTATCAAGAAGTCCGATGGGAAAAGTCTTAGGATCCACGTTTATTTCTTGCAGGCGCGAAGTCCAAACTCGGATTTGTCGGAGAAAAGCGGATGCGGGGCACTCGACACGGAATCAGGCCGGCTCGACTATCAGGATGCGCAGTTCGATGACGAGCGGGGGCAAGACGTCTACGGTGACGCCGAGTGCGAAGAGAGAAAACCTTTCGAAGGTATGAGGGAGTTCGCTGAATCGACGATGCAGGAGCTTTTGGCGATTTATGGCTTAGCCGGAGGTGAATTGGCCAAGTCAGTTAGCAGGCAACTGCCACCCACTTTCTTGAACCCAACCACCGGTCAACAGGCGCACGGTGAGTCCTTGTTCAGACCTGATGCGGTATCGTCGCGCGGATTAATTCCTACTGATCACACAGACTACAGCCTACCTTCGTTGAACGCTCGATAGATACTACCGTCGACTATGGTCCTCCTTCGCTAAACGAGGTATAAGCCTCGATTCTAACTCTTCACGTCACGAGACATGCGTGGTCTATATGGCAAAACAGTACACGTACCGCAATAAGGTCAACGGTATTTCTCGATCCATTTCTCAATCAAGAGTATTTTTTCTTCGTTTATCGTATGACTTCTCGAACGCTTGTAACTGGAGATTTACAAAGTCGTACTCTTTTTGGTCGAATTCCGCTAAAGTAAAAGGATTCGTGAAAGTCTGTCGAACCGGATTAGTACTTTTTTTCGTACGAGGATATGTAAGACACTGCAGAATTCTTTCTTCAATGACGCGTTGCGTCCGTGTACCGTACGCTTTCCGATGGACCATTACTCCGAACATATCGCTCAATTCGCAGGTTATGTCCAACCATTTTGATGAACATTTGCATAGGAGTGTGTGCAAGGCGTTATTGGTTTAGCAGAGTTATATTGGTTTATTCCTAATGATACCTGTAGTTATTAGATCCATTCCACGGATGTAGGCTAGGCTAGGCACGGTCTTTTTGTTGGCTATTCGTGACGCGACGTTATTCCATTTGTCGTTAATGCCTGGATCTACGACTTTGAGTTTGAGCAGCTTTGCTCTCGAGTTCGCAGGGGCAGAGGCTATTGGCGAGTAGCCGTCGCGTGAAGCGAAGAAAAAAAAGCATCCTCGGTGCACAAATAGTGAAGTCTCGAGTATTATATATTCTAATCTCAAGGATTCAGCACGGACTCTCGTTGTTTCGATCTTGACTTTTTCCACGATCTACATCATATTTAGAAATAACTCGGATGTTACTGACGATTTGTTTTCAATTTTCCACGAGGTACAGTCCCAGTTTTCATCGTATATCGATGCGTCTTTCTACACGAATGGTCATAGTGAGCGCTGATGAGAGATGAAGGTTCGCGCTGAAATTTCGATCGTGATATAACTCGTCGATATTTCACACGGCATTGGCCAGCGTCCCTATTCTCTGACAGTCATCGATGGTATCCCAGTATCGACGAATTAGCTTGATCCACGAGTGCAAATATGCGCTGAAACGGAAAGAAAGTTTTTAGGCACGACTGTACGTGCACCAGAACAGAATGTGGCACTTACATATTGCCAGTGCATCGCATATGTGCGCACGTGAATATGTGATGGCTCTCGCAAGATGGCCGACTTATAACTCATAAAGTCGGTCGGTCGGACTATGCGAAGCGTTGACTGCCTTGCGATCGATGGATGCCTTTGAGATCAGCCAGCGTCATCATTTCCCGTTGCTGCTCGTCTGGCATGGATTGACAATCCCACAAATTCTCCCCGCGGTGCCGGACCGCGGCTCTTTTGCGCAGCTTAATGCCAATCCGATTGGTCTGCACGCGATGTTTGTTGGGAAATTGAAAAAATCAGGTTTTTTAAACGACGAAGACATTGATTTATGAATAATGGATCATCGCGCATGATATCACGGTGTTGATTTGAGATTTTTATAGAAACGCAATATCGTTTTACGTTTACAGACTTCGTTTAGGTCTTCCTTTAGACTATAATACACTTTAGCGGATGATATCTTATATTAGAATTTTAAGCACACGTCGAATAGTTCGTGTATTTGTATTGTTATATTTTATATCGTTGAATATGTTTCTCTACAGGATTTGTTTTGTCTTGGTTAATAACGTGAATTTTAGTCTATTTACTTTATGCATCTTCGCGGTTTCTTTATATTAAAACGTAAAGTCGTTTTGAATGTCTTTGGATATTATACCATCAGTTTCTTACGTAATTGTTTTATGTATCAGCTGACGGGCGCGACCTCAGTTTTTGCAATCGTTTAATCCATCAATAAACCAACTCGTGTGATATTGTTACATTTGTAGTGCAGCAACTAAGTTTCTAAATTTTGCGAAACACGAATCACCGCATGTACTTCCTCCACTTATTTTTTTTTTTTTTTCGAAAAATGTCATTACATCTTTTACGCTTACATCCTTTAATCGTTATTACCGTACGTTTATATGCTGTGGTCAAGACACCATTACTCAAGCAAAAGTCTCGATTAGCATTGCCCGCAAAGTAAATCGTGAAATTAGACATTTTCCATCGAATAAACAGTTTTAAAAGCGTTGCTTCCTAAATTGCTAGTTAAAATTTCTCCTGTAATGGAAATTAAATTCGTAGTTAAACGAATTTTTCCCGCGATAGGAATAGACGAATGAACAGTAGCGGGTAAAGGAATAATTGAACAAAGATCGTACATTTCGATAAAGGTTGTCGCTCTGGCAGCATAATCGATCTTTCCGTGGGTGAATAAATTAACGATGGCATTTTAAGTCGTGCACCTTTGTACGAATTTCATTGGTAGATCACGTTTGCGTGCCAGCAATACACCGAGCGCCCGAAGGAACGCGTGTTTCATCGTGCGATAAATGCCGATTACACGGGGACAGCGGTAGAAAAAAGTATCGGTTACCGGATTCAAAACGTGTGCCATCGAATTCCCTGCTGGTGACTCATCGGCATCGTTTCAAGCTCCCTCGCTCAATATTCGTACATTATGTAAGTTAACCTCACGTCGATGTAAAGGGGCCCTAACGGGCTTTGCAGCCGCGGCCCCATTCTTACTCGATAGAGTCTTTCGGTGCTGTACTACACATCGCCAGAGAAAAGTCTTTGTCCGTACGAACTTGAGAAGGATCCCTTTAGATTTGATTAACGCTAAACCTACCAGCCACTTTCCGGATATATTTATGTATACCGAGCTTATCCTTAAAGAAAAAGGCTATTTAAAAGAGATATAATTGATCGATAGAATGATTCACGCTCTGCGGTGGAATCATGGAAAGTCTCAAAAAATGTGCACTACAGAAATTTTCTAAACTTCGACTTTTAATAAAAGTACAGGAATTTTTTTTAAAGAACAACCGACCGATCATTTTGACCGCTTTGGTAGGTTTAGTGCTGAATTCAAGCGCTTAATGGCCCGCTGTTCGTCTGCCACGTCATTAATTCGTGAAAACTGAGGGTATGAAATCGAATACGACATGCTACGTAATCCTTGCGTGTCTTTGTTCGACCCTTGCTGGAGGAGTATGGGATTCAGAAATCTGGTTGAATCCTTTGCTCGGGGCACAGTTTGAAAGTAAACGTGGCCGCGATGTGCGGGTGGTGATGCCGGCAATTGTTCTACATTGGCTTATGGGGGTTATTATAATAAATCCAAGAGGTTTGTTATTGGCGGATAAAAGGATTGTTACGTCATAAATAAATGGGAACGATTTAATACCCATAGATATATATTAATAGCAGTATATAGGTGAATGTATTAAATTTAAAGTATGTCATTGTATAAGGCATGTATACGGACTTCTTATAATTATATAAAAATCTATTTAATATTAACCGAGTTTTAGCGCTACAGGTTTGTTACATATTGTTGCTCAATCTATGTATATTACGTTTATTGGAGACTTATCACTGATTTCAACACAAAAATCTTTACGTAAAGAGAATTCTCTAAATCTTGACGAGTTTCGAAAGGAATAATCGTGAGAACTAAACGATGAAAAAGCACATTCCTTGTCCATATGTTCAAGCGCTGAGGCAATCAAGCGTATTTTGGAAACCATTTGTGATAAATTGTGAAAATGCGAGCCCCGCATTATATCAATGACGTATAGAGACGGTCGAACATCGCATCCCAATAAGAGATTAAATAACTCCATACAAATCAAAATTTAGATACTCTGATATATAAAAAGCAGATGCATTAGAACATATATGAGATATACAGAAGAGAACATAAATTTAATTAGTGGTCTTTACATCGGGCAAATAATAATATTAATACTACTATTAAATAATAGTATTATTATTATGAATATTAAATTAGTTTGCTACTTGTCTGTGGAAACGAAGTGCCAGAGGCCGGTTGTGAATTAATTTAATATTTATGATAATAATTATATTATTATTATCTGCTCAATGTAAAGATCACTAATTAAATTTACGTTCTCGTTTGTATGACTACCAGGCGCGTTCCTTGAAATATAGGAACACCTGTATAGATATATATAAGATATATTTAGTAACGAAGGTGAAAAACGAATGACGCACATGCTCTATCTCTCTCTCCCTCTATATACTAGGTTGTTCAATAAATTCACGAAGCATCGTCTATTCGTCGAAAGTAGGACTAAAACTTCGACATCATTTTAATATTTCATCTTTCACAAAAAACCCAAGCACAATATCAATATCTCTTCGCATACCTTACATAATGTTTTACGTATCAAACAGCTGCATGCCCAGTGGATGCCGCATTCGCTAACAATGCAACAAAAACACAACATCCGGGCCATATTTTTAACTTTTAAAGTCTTCAACTTTTGGTTCAACTTTTTCGTTTAAAGCCTTTAGTCTAAAACTTTAGTCTCAAGTCTTAAACTTTGGTCAACCAAAGTACTTTAGTTTAAAGTCTTGAATTTCAAGAGTCATTCTTACGATTATAAATTCCTTTTTTGATTTCCGTTTCGCGAACTTATCGAACAACCCAATACGGGCAAGGTCCTCTTATCCAACACGAAAGCATTCTCGAATGGTGAGTTAACTCGCCTTTCCCAGTTAACAGGTTAAAAGCACTTTCGGCGGAATCAGGTCAACCGATGAGTTTCGATAGGCGAGGGCACCGGGGCATTGGTTTTCTTTCTGCCGCGATGCTCCTCGCGAAAACGCCAGAAACATCAAAGAACTGACTGGCAAGTGGCCGTTTCGCGTTTCCGCATCTCCAGCCCCCTGCTTACCACCACGCCTCTTACCGCTGCTCCACCACCTACGTGCGCCTCGCCGCTGAACAAAAGACGGCCTCTCGTGCCGCGGGGTATCGCCGCGATTGATACAAAAAATCGCCCGTAATTTATCATGTAAAAGCGTTTAAAAGCAAAAAGGACTGAGCAATAGCTCGGCTCGCCAAAGGAAAAAAAAAAGAAGAAGAAGAAGAGGAGGGAAAAAAGGCGGAGAGAGAGAGAGAGAGAGGGAGAGAGAAAGAGTACTTCACCAACTCTTGAAACTTCTATGAACCTTCTCGCCTTGACAGTTGGGCGAACAAATACACTGCGCATCGAGTTCTTTCGCCACGAATATATTAGCATTCTTGCTCAACCTTGTCGATTTGCGGTTACATAATTATACGGGTATATATATATATAATATGGATGGCAACGTGTATGCATGCTTATACACAGGCGGTACTATGTTTTATGCTACATAGATTTATTTGTGCGGTAAATGTATTTCTGGGCCGCCTATACGCTGGGCGCAAGCTTCCTCGTAGGCTCGATACTTTGGCCACGGCACTGAGTCGATAGTCGGTACACTTCGGAAACGAATAATATTGGCATGCTTACAGGTATCCGTGGGTCGAAGAAGTATGTTACTTCTGTTTTTTTCTTTTCGAGTCGGAGCAGGAGATCGTCTCACTCGAGTCGTAATATTCAACCTACATTTTGGATCATCTGAAAGGAATTAAGCAGCGTTCCCCGAAGGGAAAGGAGAATATTTAAATCCTCCCCTTCCCCTTGCTAGCTTCGAATGATATTTCTTACTAAATCTATATAACCAATTCCATGATCTCTTATCAGTAAACTACACTTTGAGCCTCTCATCTACCTCTTCCATTAACGAACAAATATTCTATACACAATCATCTGCATCCTTAGGACGTTACTTATCATCTCTTTTGCAGAGAAAAGTGTCGTGCGCGCGCAATTATGTTTCGCACGCTTCCGGGAGTCCGGCCGTTAAACAATTATCTTTACCGTGTCCGCGCATTTTTCTCTATTTCGTTCCCTAATCGGCCGATTTTACGGCTCCGCGGTACGAAAATAATATCCTGCCCTGGGCGCTTCTGCGGGAGAAAGGACGTCGCCCGTTGTAGAATCGTTCGGGGGCGATAATTCGGCGCGAAGAAAACCAGAAAAGCCGCGTGCGTGCGCTCACGGTGTGGCGGGTGAAAGGGTGGGCTGAGGGCAGAACCGTGGCGATGCCTCCGTGAACCCATTAATCATTCCACCCGGATAAAAGGCAGCGAGGATGAAAAGAGAAGACGGACAGTCGGACGTACGGCGGGCAGGCATGCAGGCGGTGCTAGAACTGGAAAGAATAAGGAGAGAGATACACCTCGCTCCCCCCCCCCCCCTCCCCCTCCACCCTCTCTTCTCGCCGTAGGATCATTTTTTATTTTCTCCTTTTCGAAATTCGTCGGAGGCTCCCATTGTAAGACCCCGGAGCGGACGGAGGAGAAGCTCATACTCTTCTCACCCAAGACTCCATTTGGTGGGGCGAGATTCATTAACTGATAGCGCCCGATTCTCTTCTTAGAACGGCCTCTTTTTTAAAAATGATATCCCGCCTTGGAATACGCTTGAAAAAGAGGATCGTTAGGCGCCACCCGTCGTGGCGGAGATGCCCTATTGAATTACCAAATCGGCTTATCCCCGATGGCAGTTGACGAAACTATGAGATCCATCAATGGAAACCGATATCGAGATATGCCACGGTATTCCTGAGAATTATCCCGGAGCTTTGTGCTGTAATCGCACGGTGTGGTATTTGACCAATTTGTGCGGCGAGTAGTATTTTTGAAGTTTATTGAAGTCTGGACGTGCCGTCCTGCTAATTCGTTGTATTTTAAGTGGAGAAAATCATTTTTTTTTTTCAACGTGTACGTAACATTTAATGTGTACACTCCTAACCTTATTGCTCGTGACACTATTGAGATAACTTGCGTGAATTGTATTGGTCAGTAACCAGCAGTTTACTTTCACACTTTCTTCAGAATTTTTGAATTCTTTTCCTGGTTTTATTGGAATAAGAATTATAGTCGGCAGGGCGACATTGTGTGTGAGAACGACTCTAGCCACTAGAGCGTGGCTTAGATAATTGGAGGTTCTTTTTTATTTGGTTTTTGATATTAGTATATATTTTTTCAGATTTTAAAACAAGTTAATCTTCAATTATTATCAAAATATATGACAAAATATATTTCTTTCCCGGAATAACACCAGAGAAGTCATACGAATTATGGTATTCGTTGAGATATAGTATTTCTTGAAGTTGTGCACAAGTTTTTATACAATTGTGGTGAAGAAAATAATTGGTTTATTTTTCTCGGATAATTAATTAAATACCAAAAGGTTACCAGCAGCAGGAAAGCGTTAATGAGAGTCTTTACGACTGCATTTATAACATTGTGTCAAAGATACTATCTTTTAAACTAGATCGTCACACTTTGCAAACGATTATCTACTTCTGATACGATAAGATTCTTTATCTTTAGGACCGGAAATATCCAAGTCCACATTCGTAGGATCGGCTATAAGTGTTTTCACTCAATAACTTACTACTTTCGACATCACGATTCAAGCCGTTTGTAATTTTTTTAATAAAGTTATTCACATTATTTTACGTCCACTTTGTATAAAGTTAGACTTAAACAATGATATTTCATGTTGTACTTGTGTTATTTGTTCGTCCGAGTAATTTACATTAACTAATAGATAGTTTTCTATATATTTTAGTTTTATATTAATTCGAAAAACGTTTCCGCTACATCAATTCAAACAACTCTCTTTGAGTTATCAACATAACACCCGATGATTCTGAAAGAAAATCGAAAACATTTGAAAAAGAACGAAATATGTGATCAAAAGTTCATCAATTGCATTTAATATTTTCAGAAGCCTGTATATTACAAAACGGGGACATGACGCAATAGGTTTTTGTCCGAATTGCGAAGTAAAAGCTTCAACGTTACACTTAAAACCTCTGCCGAGGAATTCCCGGAAGTACAACTAATATATTGATTTTTGGAAAAGTAGGACGTAACAAATAACACGAATCGACATTTTTTCAAAACATTTTATCTTATCTCGAAACAACTGGTCCGAGCAAAAAATATATTAAGAGTAATTACGTCTATGAGTAACATTTTATTTTAATCAATTTAGCTGAAATCTAGATAAAAATACTTGAAATGTATTCACAACTACCTGTCTGATCATAATCCACAGCTCTACAGCACAAATTTAACCTTGAATAAACGATATGTATCGTAGAACGTAAGCGTACATAATAATCGTCGAGAGTAGATACGCGCGCTACGTCAAACTCTCAAGTTTAGTCTTGTATGGTGTCAGGACTGCACGGGAGAGAAAATATTAAATACACTGAAATTTCGTACACTAAACTATTTCAACTTCTCAAAGAACATTTTTTTTTATGTGGAGTCAATTTTAGAGAATCGGCATTTAGCCATCTAAATCAAGCAAATAAAATCCCATTATAAACCGGATCTCTATTCGACACATTGACGGCCACGCGAATTTATAAGAAAATCTCCGTCAGGCTACGCACGCTGCTATAGTATGCGCCCTTCGCAGATTGAAACTTGCTCAATGCAGGTGTGTAAACATACTAGGTCCATTGTTTCTTGTCGTAGCAGAAGACTGTCACATTTAAAACGAAATATATAGAGATTTCCATCAAGCTGAAAATTTATATTAGAGAATCTTATTGAGTTTATTATTTTTTCTATCCTGTTGTTGGTAGCAGATGATCAGTACGTTTAGAACGAAATTTTTCGGGACGTGCATTTCATTGAAAATCTTTCTTCGAGAACGCAGTATCTAAGCAAGCATGTGAAATTCGAAAATCATTTCTTCTTTTTTAAATATTTTTTCTGTAGTGACAAATGGTTAAAATTTGTTTGAGTTAAAATTTGTGCCCCCATTTTTTGGAGTGTCAAAATGAAATATGCAAGAGTTATTTCTTATTGAATCATGGTAGTATAGAAGAAAAAACCTGTTGCGAGGCCTACTAACATTCAAATAGTAACTACGATGAAGAGCTAAGATTTTTCAGGAGAAGAACAAATAAAATCACATCATCAGATTCTGATTCCATCAATAGTCTCATCATATCCTCTAAAATATCTTTCCACATACCTCCCAACTCACGTTGTAACTACTCAAGTAGACATCACCCAAATACGGATGACGCGACAGCCAACGTGTAAACTCCCATCTCTTTATTATCATTGCGCAAACATCGAGAATTGGTTCGCAACAAAATTCCAGAATTGGCACATTTAAAACATGTCACTAACTTGCACAACAGTCAAAACGCGCCCTATTCTCATTTACAATCCTATTCACAATATATGATTTAGAGAACACTCAGATCGGCAGTTGCGAAAAGACGCTTACACTGCTATCCCGTTCAGTTCACGCTTAACCGTACAAACAGCCTCCGACGAATTCTCGGCGTCCTCCTTTAAATCCAGCATGGATTTTTCCAAGACTCCTGGGAAGGACAGAAGTTCGAAGATCCCTGTAACCCGGTCTGATTTCAACGAATGTTTCGAATCTGTCGGCCGAGTTTAATTCGAGACTTCGGCGGTCGGGCACCAGGGATCAGGGGTATTAAGGAGGGGAGCCGGATCATTCTGGTTAGGAGCTTTTATGTCCCCACGTGTACCCCACTTGAGCACGTAGGCATTAGGTACGAGGAGTACCGACGACGGAGGTCCATAAGATCGAAATCGGAGCTCCTACCACGTTGGTAGACAAAAGACGTACTCGCCGGATGACGGAGGTGTCAGGAGAATCTGGGATCGGCGACCTGTTGAGCCCCGTTATCCTTCGACGAATTTTCGAGGAAACAAGCTGCCGCAGAGAACCTTTGGGGTTCGATAAACGGCCCTGGTTTTCGCGCTGCTCGTAACGAAACTCTCGGGGGTCCTGGTCGGGAAGAGCCGCGGCAGCGGCTCGAAGGGAAATTAGCATGGTGGGTTACTACCGATGCGGCGAAATCGTGAGACGTTTTATGAAATCTTTTATGAAAGCCTTTACGAGTCGACGTCCCGGTTCTGCTACACACGTGCTACCGCCGTGACAGGGCTCTTCTCCTTTCTTCCTCCTCTCCTCGTTCCTCCTTTCCGCCGACGGACTTTTGCGACGTATTTTCTGCGACGAGCCGCCAGGCCGTCCCCGTTCTTCGATCCCTTTCAGCCTTTTCGCATGCATTTACCAGGACTAATTGAATCCTCTTTCAATTTTTTATTCGATCGCCTTCACATTTTTCCAGGCGATACCGCCTTCTCGTCGCTGGGGTTTTTCCTTTTTCTTTTTTTTTTTTTTCTTCTCGGAAAGGGCCTCGCCTTTGATCGTTGGCGTATTGGTCGTCCTCCACCTCGTTGATGTCCGCTTCCGGGTCAATTGGATCTCCTTGGCTTTTTTGTTCGCCAATTAAGTTCTGAGTCAGAGGACTGAGCGAGAGGGAGACGGAAGGAATGAGCGTGGCGGAGGGAGAGAGAGAGAGAGAGAGAGAGAGAGAGAAAGAGAGAGATGCGGGATATCTCTATTGATGTTGGACGTAATACAGTCTTGGCGTGGAAGCATCAGCCGTTTGCACGTATCAGCGAATTACATGTAGCGGTATGGGAGATCGAGAAAGCGTGGATGTCGGTGCCTGTAAATAAAGGCTAAGATGGAAAGATGGAAAAAGGAAGTATGGCGTTTCTTGTCCCCGGGTCTGTCTTTGGCCAGTAAGGTCGGACAGACTCTGTCTCGGACAACTTGAACGTTTATCGATACATGGAGGTTGTGCATATAGGAATGTCATAAGGGCAGAAGAACTTGCGTGTAAAGTGAAAGTACTGCCCCCCTATCGCATGGATAAGTTAAGTCTCTTATATCGCAACGGACGTATAACGGTCATTCGAGAACTATTAAACGTTTTTTATCATTTTCGAATAGCAGTGAAACGATGTATGTCCATACTCGATGAAATGCTTCAAGAATAGGCGTTGTATGCGACGAACGATTATTGCTCGTGGGAACGCGGCTTTTTGCGAAAGTGCTCATCGCGGTCAATTTCGGTGTCACCCTTTAGATGCCAATGATTATAAGGCGGACATCCGTAGGCGGCGAGTAACGCATAAGGTTGGTTTTCTCGCAAGGATCAATAAGTTTTATTCTTCATGACTGTTATCGACGATTGCATCGAAGATATTGTACTACTTGGTAGCCCTTTTTAAATGGAGAATTTCGTACAGTTTTTCTCTCAGCGAAGGTCTATTCGATTAAGTGCTTGAAGTTATTCCTTGTTTGATATGTCTCTTACAACACTTTTTTCTTTATAAGAACACTTTTTTACTTTCTACAAACACTTTTTTATGTTATATTTTTTGTCTTATCTCTATCTATGAAAGATAACCTTTTTCTTTTATTTGCAGTTCACTCATCACCTTCGTATACTTAAAATTTTCATATTATCAATTATTCAATTTCAATGATTATTATTAACCTTTAAACATTGAGTCGCGCATTAGTGGTCAAGAGCGATGGGTCCCACACGATAATGTCCATTTAATCGACTGAACCAAAAAGACCAGACGGAGAATTAAAGAATAACAGCGTGCGAATAGGCTGCTCGTAAAGGACCACGGCGAATATATCGTTAGATACATTCTTCATTCAAATCGCACATTTGCCATTATTTCAGAAGTCCTTCCAGCCAATTGCTCTGAATCTGTGAAATGACGCGCAATCGGGAGATACATTTGAGATGCTTCCTTTGATTAAAGCATCGAAGGCGATCCTTTAGCCCTTCGATTCTCCCCGCCTCCTACGGTTTATCGGAGAATCTGTGATTTTTTGTGCAATCAACGTTGAGACAGAGACACGGAGTCGAGGAGTAGGGTGGAAAGAGAGTCCTCGAGCGTTCCACAAAACGTGGCGGATCGAAGTGCTTCGTGAGATCGCTGCGCCTTTTCTATGCCCATTCGTTCCCCCTCCTTTCCACGCTTTGCTTCTCCTTTTTTTCCTTCCACCGTGGCATCTTGTTTATTTTGCCCGTCAGCTCGCTGACACTTGGACATTCGTTTAAATTTAGAATTCAATGGGATCCTTTTACCGGGCGTACTTTCGTGCCTTAACGGATTCCCTCGCTCACCACAGATTATTTGTTTAATTCCAGCTCAACGTCGATCTCTCAACGTCTTTCTTTCCTCTTCCTTCCTTATTCTACTGCAAATGCCGTTTCCTGGAACGTAATTCGACCTCCATAGCCCGCCTTACACACATTTGTCATTAGCGCGTTCCATTTTTATCCAATAATGCATTTACTTATTTATATATTTGTTGGTCAGAGGAGATTTCAGTTCCGCGTTATGTACATATAAGTCATATTGGATTCTAAGTGGCCTGTTGGATTCACGACTGTACGACAAATCCAGTTTTAGGCTGATACGACTTAACCGTTTGATCGCTAGGATTTTACACTTATAAATAAGGTTTGTCCGTACGATCAAATTATATCATTTGATGCGGCTTTCTTTAATGATTATTCTGCCATACTATTTAATAATCATCAGTTATATTATATTCGATTAGAAAATTCGCGAAAGGCTTAGAGGAAATATACTGCGTTAAGAATCATCATTCAGATTGACATTAACACTAAACCCATCGGACCAATAAAAATGGCCGCTCGGTCATTTCTTTGAAATATTATAGAACTTTCAGACTGGGTATTTTCTAAGATTTTACATGACATTCTCGTAGCGTATGGATCGATATATTAATCTATTGAAGCCTTTCCTTCGTCCTATTTTTCTTTACAGATATATTTAGTGCACCTAAAGATGTCTGGAAAGTGGCCGGTAGATTTAGCTTTGGAGGGACGCGAATAGGAGAACGCTGATATTATTCCGAGATTGATATAACCGACTTGCAATTTCATCATTTTGTTTCCATACGTCGTGGCGGTTTCCTGATTTTGTGCGCGTCGTAAAGTGAATAATTCTCTAGTGTCGCGTGTTTTGATAGCTTTATTACCGTGTTCCCCGCCCGCGGGTCACTGCCTTTGCGAGGCACGAGATTTACGACCGTCCCTCTATTCCTACATCCCAGTCGCCCTGTTATCGACCGAAATTTAGTCGAGATACTCGATTTGTAGGAGATCTAACATCTTTATCCTTTCCAAGCACTTGTCATGGACTACGTACGCCGATCACGAATACCCCAAAATCGGCCTTGCTTTACACGAAAAAGGAACCAAGAGTATCCCACATGGCACACACAATTCGGTTCTTGATTCTTTCACGAAGGTCAGGCTTATCGATTGATCTAAGGAACATACAGCGTCTTCCATGAATAACAATAGTCTCTGCGGATGCGTTTCTCGTGGCTCTCCGCTTTCCACGGAACAAACCGTACTCGCATTTTGTCAGACTCCCCGCACAATGGAAGATATTCATCACGATGCGCCCAATCCGTCGGTTATTCCAGAAAATTGGCCTTAGAATGAAAATCGTTAAATCAGCCTCGCCGCCTGGCTTTCCATTTATTTTCTCTCCCCTCCTCCTCCCCTCTTCTCCGCCATCAGCTTCATTGTTTCACCCGTCCGCAGGGATCGATAATCGATGGAAAAAGGTGGCCGCCCATTAGCATTTCCACGGAGAGCTAACGGCGGGCTCGATTAATTTTTCAAACAATCCCACTCCTTGATCCGTCGATTCGTACGGCCAGATAGGGCCCGAGTGGTCGGACACACCGTGGCCGAGAGGACCCATTAGGCCCCGCGGCGCGGAGGCCCCTTGCGCCCCTTGTCAGTCTCCCAAAACCAGAAAGTCAGCTTGTCAAATTAATCACGGATGACCAATCCATCAGGAGGCATTCCTAGCCGTGGAAGATCTCCTTCGTCGTTGTTGTCCCCGTCCTCTTCGTTTCTGGCTACCACCACCGATCGTCCCCTTCGGAGGACAATGACAGGGGAGTTAGCCATGGCGGTACCGATCGCTTCGTCTTCGTCCCTTTTGGAAAGGCGCGGACACTTGGCCGCCGATCTGGTTCTCCTCTGACGCAAAGCTATCCCTGGATTCTGATGTTTTAGCTCCATTCCGGATATTTCGACGAAACGGGGACGGCGAATATGCTAATGACGGATCGGCAACGGGCTGAGATATAAATTGGCCGCAAGTGCTAATAGTCTCGTGAATCTCTCCAATTCATCTCGCGCTTTTGACCGCGAGACTGGCTCTCTGTTCTTTCGCGAAACGAGGATCGGCTTGAATATGAGAATTGCGAATTGTGTTTGGATAATTGTTGTTGGAGTGTTGATAATGTTTTCGGATTTGTGAATTCGTACTATCTTATATTGTGATATGTTCTATAATGTTATATGAAGAATATATAATGTATTGTATTGTAGTAAATTGGAGTCGCTATTGGATATTCATTTTTTATATAAAATTGAGCATTTTTGTCTTGCACGGGTAAGTTTTTAGCATGGATTTTGTATAGATGATTACATAAAATGTGGAAATATATCGTAATTTTGACGATAATGCGATGTCGGTATATTGGAGCCTATGTATGTTCTTAGTAATCAGCGCTTCAAAAGACCCTTCGTAACACAGTTCTGATCAAAGCCGATCTAAAAAGAATCTGAACCTAATTTGGCAATTGTACAAAATGCTACCTGGCATTTGCCAAGTATTTATTATAGGCAATTGCCAAACTAGAAGTCATGCGTCGATTTTAGAAACGTTGGAACAAACGACATCGAACGGAAGCAATGGGATCATGGTTTATATTTAAATCGATGACTTCTACCTTGATTGTCCCTGTACTTTTCCCACGTATGCCAGGAGGGATATGAACAATCACTTTTATCGTGGGTCATTTATGATACAGCTCGATACATTATTTCGGCGAATAATAGCACAAATAGTGTAAAAAAAGAAATAATTTGTGCGATCATATGCATGACGAAGACACACCACACAATACTATAAATAACACGAGAAATCCTGGTAGCTACAGAAAAACTTAACTAATCGAGAAAAAAGCACAACGCAAAAAGCCTGTGCTAAAATAAAACTAAGAGTAGAAAATGAATTAACCATTCAAAATTATAAACAATACAATACACTCTAATTACTCGTATCTTAGAAGTCCCCCTTTCAAATATAATACACCTTCAAGCACTTACATCATTTTCAAATAAAGTAATACTAAATAATCCATAAGAAACGTATACTATCCTTATTTAATATTCTTCCACTTACGTGAGAGGTAGGCTTGGGACCTAAGATGATGACATCTTTAAATTAATTTAAAAAAAAAACTATAACTTCTCGCAAGACCATTTATCTAATTAAAAAAAAAAAGATAATTTGGGCCATTCGCAAAACAATTCTTCTTTATTATTACTCCTATTGTTATCATCGTCTTCATTTTGTTATTATAAATATATTTATTATTGTAAAATCTGATACACCGAAATGCGTACTTGTGGTTCCTCAGAGCACGATTTCATGGAGAAAACGTGCAAATGGATGATTTTCGACGCTCCCACGACCGGACTACGTATAACGTAGAGAAATCGCACTGCGCGAGGGCGACATTGCCAAATAAAGGGTTAAGGACTATGCCGAATCCCAGGACTCTTTTATCCGAACCCGATGCGCCGGATGATGCAGAGGAGAGAAAAGACCCGCGAAAACCAGTTTGTCCAACCTAATACGGTGCTCGTGGCTTCGACGATCTTAATGAACTTCTCCCTTTCCTTTCTTTTCGTCCTTTTTCTCTCTAAATCTCTTCCGATTGAACGAAAAAATCGCGTACTTTCCATTTGGTTGTAACGCCCTCAATCCTTCGTATTGGAGATTAATAGTCAACCATGCACGGTTGGACGCGTGTATGTAATATTACGACCCGATCCAAATATTTAGCAGTGACCTTACTTGGATTTGTTTTTTTCTACAGGAATTTTTAAGAATTTTTCAATATTCTATATTGATGTACATTGCCATCTGTAGCGTCACTATTTTGAACATTGATAAGTTTCAATTATCATCAATATTTGGGATTTCTTATTTAATCCTTTTTCGATTATTTGGGAAATCGCGAATTTAGATGTTGCATTAAAAATGATTGGTCTATTTGTTTTAAACACTTTTTATTCTTATGCAGAATTCTTTTCGTTTTTTTTTTCATTATATGACTTTGATATTTTTGTTACATTGGTAATTATCTAATGCGGTATACAGAAGTCATTGCCCGAAGTTTATTGATTATTCGTTGAATTTTTAAAAACTTATCTCAGTGCTTTTATCTTAGGAGCAGTTGATATCAAATATGTATAACGCATGGAAATATGAGGAGGTGATATTCATAGCCTTTCTCGTGAAAGTCTTAATCATTAATCGTGAAATAACTTTATCTTTAACTTCACGTTGATCCCACGAAAGTATTTTAGACTAAGACTACCAGTTACTGTCGACATATAAAAAAATATTACAAATATCTGCAACGGGGAATATGCAATCACTAATACATTACAACAAAACTGTAAAGTTTCTCTGAAAGTGCAATATAATTAACACGTACCATGCTGCGTGGGGCGTATACGTCTTATATTTCCATTCAAGCTGTTTGGAATTCCCGTTACAAAACGAATAATTAAAAAAGAATTCTTTCTCACCCAATATAACAATTGTAACGCACACGTTGGAAGCAAATTGTAACAGCGTATAGGGAGATACACTCCACGCGGCTCGAATGACAACCAAAAATCCGCCCAGCATGGAATGTACTAATTTGGAAAACTCTATTTTCTATTTTTTCATCGTCGAAGAAAACTTTATTCGCATTTGCCATTTTCATTTCGCGCACAAAGCACTTAATAATGGAATCTCCTTTTGGAAAATGCCATTTTTCATCGTTGAAGAAAACGTTCTTCGCGTCTGATATTTTCACATCGCGCACGAAGCCAATAATAATCGAACTTCCTTTTGGAAAATCCCATTTTTCCAACAATGGAATTTCGAAGCAGTAATTCCAAGCCATCCATCAGTCGATGGGAAATTTTGTCTACGACCTACGGAAACGCAGCGAAGCCCAGGGCGAAGCCTTCCGCGCGAGATTTCGTCCAGAATTTTCGTGAAACGGTTCGTAGGCGCGGGCCGTATCGGCGGGGAATACGAGAGGAATCGCATTAAAGCTGGCCTAATCTTAATATTCAAATTCTGCGGCGAAGCCTCAGTGGTCGGACAGGACCGATGGGGTGGGTGGGGGAAGGATGAGCGCCGAAGTGAACGAGCATTCCCTCCAAAACGGAGATAGTCGGCGGCGGCCGACGAGGAAGAGCAACGAAGAGGAAAGTCGGGCCGCGCATAACTGATTCTCGAACTCATAAATTTTAAATTATGTCAAGCAAAAAGAAAAGACGCGCGGTGGGACCCGACCTCGGATAAAATAAGAGGAGCAGAAAGAAGGCCCCTTCCGCCCGCTCCTGAAGAAAGCTGGAAAGCTAGAGGCTTTGAGAGTCGTCGCGAAAGTTTCTCGAAAACCGCCATTGCGCGAGATTCCCTTTCGTTTTTGTTTGAAATAGGCGAAAGGATAGACGAAATCGTGAGCGAAAGACTGAGGAGAGGGCAGGGATAGTGTCGAGCGGAAGGATGAGCGCACGATGGAAGAGGTTTACGCGATTAAAATATACAAAATCGGGGCAAACAAGAGGGTGAAACGAGCGATAGAATCCAAGCTTGAATAAAATAAAGGGAAGGTGACGTGCTTGCCTTCTGTGGTGGCCTTCTATTGTAATCAGAAAGCGGGAAGGTACAAAGCTTGGAGCAGTAAAGAAAGCTTCTCGCACAACTTGTATGCTGGAAAAGATAAAGGGAAAGCAAATATAAATAAGTGCTCAAATATCTTTCCAAATAAAGATTATAATATCCGCCATCGAATATTTTTTTTTTACTTTATCATTAAAAAATTGCACAGTATTAAAATTTTTCGAGAACTAAAATTAAAAGTTTTCCAGAAGTACAATGATACTTTTACTTCAATTTCACTTTTTATTCGAATGCTTTACGACTTGACAGAGTTCCCATGCTGCAATTGTTATTGCAGTCATATCAATATCGCTAAACAAAAATAGGGGTTATCTTTTTTATTATAGTTATTGAAAAGTATGGTGTAACAAAAACTAATGTTTCCAGAGTTAAATCACCGGAACTAAGGGCTTTTATTTCTAGAATCGTATTCGACGCGTAAGATTTTGAATCAGGGTGGTGAAAAAAAAAAAAGCGAAGGCGAACGGGCTCCAATGGCTTACTGCGTTTTCCATACGCCAAACAATTTTATGGGGGTCGTCGACGAAATTTCGGGCCCATTACGGACTCGCGAGGGGCCCCACCGAGTCGAATTTTCGGCATTAATTCGACATTATGCGATATTCAAATCGGGTGCATGGAATTTTTGGCTGTAACGAGCTCTCACCCCTTTTTTCCCAACCCCCCCTCAAGCAATATCTTTAGAATATCGTTATACCTACCCTTGAGGCAAGACCTAACCAAAAATTTGGATTTTAAGCTATTATAATGCGCAAATCAGCATATATACTTTATCTTCTGCATTTATTCTCTAGTTTATCATAACACGTGATTACTGTATGGTTAATTTCTATTAGTACAACGATATTACGCTAACATTTCCATCAAACAGTAAATTTCCTTAAATAAGAAGCAAGATAAGCAGCTAACCGTCTTCCTTGTACGGTACACCCGTAATTGGGACTTTTGACTAATGTTATTTATAATATCCTGATAATTCGATTAATACTATTTTAGAATATCGTTATACTTACCATTAGGTCAAAATCTAAACCAGAAATTCGGATTTTAACCTATCATAACGTACAAATCAGAACGTATACCTAAAAGCCTTCTGTATTTATTCTATAGTTTGTCCTAGGACATAATCACTGCATGGTTCAATTATCATAACGATATTACGCCAACATTTCCATCAAACAATAGCTTTCCTTAAACGAGAAGGAAGATAAGCAGCTAACCGTCTTCGTCGCTCGATGCGCCATTACGTGCCCGTAATTGGGACTTTTGATTAATTCCAACTACCCCCGAGCCGCATTAGTCCCAATTACGGGGGATTTACCGTAATATGCAGAACCGAGATGCGAGGCGCGGATTGGACGACAGTGACGCCGAACGCGGCAAATCGGCGGGCCCCGCGGCTCTCCTTTGTTCGCGGCCGTTTCATTTTTCGAGTATGGAGGATAATTAATCTTGGGTGGGCATAAAAGGGTTTTCGGGTTCGGCCGCGAGAAAAAATGAGCGCAGCTCTGGCTTCGGCCGCTGCCAGTTGTTCGCTCTGCCCCCTTTTTTTCTCCTCCCCTCCTCCTCCTCCTCCTCCTCCTCCGCACCCCCCCCCCCCCGCCCGCCCCGAACGTTCCCTTTTTCGTCTTTACATTTCTCTCTCCTACTCTGCACGTGCTTTTCCCATCCTCCGCCGCCCCGTCTTTTTCTATCTCGTTCACATCCACTTAACCGCCTCCCACACGTAGCACCGCGGGACTCTAACTGCCATTTCGTACCCCCCACTCCGCGGGCCCAACCCCGAGGCCGTGTCCCTTTTCTTCTTCTTTTCCTCCTTTCTTCTTCCTCCTCCTCCTCCTCCTCTGCTTCCTTTTTTTTCCAGAATTTGAGTCAATAAAAAATCGCCTGGAACAAAGGAACGAACGGCCGCCAATTTCTCACAGGATAATGTCCGGGCCCATCGGGCCCCGGGAGAAGGCTAATCACGGCCGGGCATCTTGACTTCTGTTAGGTGTTAAAAATGGGCCCCGCGGGGCCCTTCGGTCTTTATCTCTCGCGGGCCCCGGCTTGACCCCCTCCCCACGCCGTTAAATATTAAAATTTGGAAACGTTACACCCGGCCCCGCTCCGAAACGCTATCCTCCTTTTGCTCCTGCGATAGGGTTGGGTTGGGGTAAGACGAGCGATAGGGTGTGCGGGGGGGGGGGGCTAAAAAATTACGCAGATGGCGCATTAATTTGAGCTCGCCTCGGCGAGCGCTTGCCTCCTTTTATTTCGCGATCGGGATGAAGTTTTTTCTCCCGTTTATGTAAATAAATTTGCCGGAACCCCGGAATTTTTGCGCGATCCTATCGCCCACCGATCATCCTCCCCCTTCCTCGTCCAATCTCCCTCCCTCCCTCCCTCCAACGTTTCTCCGAAAAGCCGCGCAGAGAGAGAGACGAACGTCCCTTTCGGGATTGCCAATATGCAAGAGGGCTTCTGTAAAAAAAAAAAAAAGGAGCGGATAAAAAGAAAAAAGAAAAGAGAGAGAGGAGGCGGATAGCCATTGCCGTTTCTAAAATTAGTTTCCATGAGAGGGCGTCTATTATTACGCGGTCGTTGCCGATTTATGTATCTCTCGGACGCACGTCCCGGTCCCGTGGGATTCGTAAATCCTCATCGTGCGCACAGAAGTGTGCTATTTCGTGTCATAAATCCCTCCGTATTTTTCAATTTCTCCGAAGTTCATCGGATTTATCAGGCTCCCTGCGTTTTTTGCCTCGCGAATGAAGGTGCGGGAAGAACGATCGCGAGGACGAAGAACCGGCTGAGAGGCTTTAATGACGCGAGTCGATTCGTCTCGGTCGATATATCGTCGTCGGCGATGACGAGCCGATGGAGAATCGACGATTTATTACACGAGATTCATCCGAGGTCGACTTTTCCATCGTGAGCGTCTTAGGGTAGAACGCCTGTGCGGTACCGATGGATCGGTACTTTTATTGCGCAACCTTCAAACTCCGACAGGTGTTCGTGTCGTCGAGTTGTCGACTGATTCGTTGATCCTACGACGTGGTCCTGCGTGTCTCCGAATTTTCAGACGAATTTCGGGGATACAGCGATTCTGAGATTATGAACTTCCAATTCTGTCCTTTCAACCGCGATTCTTTCTCAACTTTAGAAGTACTTTTATTGCGCAACCTTCAAACTCCTACGGGTGTTCGTGTCGTGGAATTGTCGACTGATTCGTTGATCCTACGATGTGGTCCTGCGTATCTCCGAATTTTTAAATGAATTTAGGGGACACAGTGATTGTGCTATTCTAAACTTCGTCCTTTCAATCGCGATTCTTCCTTAAGTTCAGAAGTACTAAAGCAGTTAGAGTGACAAGTGTGTGATCAGTCATTTTCATTAGTAATTTTGATATTAATTTTTAAATGTTAATAGATCAAATTGACGAACATATTTAGGGAAATTGAGATAGCATGACAATAAAATACAATTTCTCTTGAAATTTCACATTATAGTAATGAGGTGGATAAGAGAAACTCGTTATAATCCGAATAATAGTTATAATTTGGCCCAATTGTAAATTAAAGAAATATCGTTCCTATTTAGCAAATCCAAAATCATTATTTTGTCTAGTGAAATTTGATTTCTGATCTGTAACGATGTAGAGCATTTGCATTTTTCTTCCATTGCTCGCTGCAGAAGTTTCCTTCTCTTTTTATCGTCTAATCGCGTATTCGATACCGTAATTTCCACGTATGCTCATTAGGCATGCGTAACATGAGGAAGAACGTATGAGCTCGAGCGTTTCGTTACAAGGCGATACACACGAAATTCGATTCTACGAAGAAACAAGAAAAATGAACCCGGATCGAGTAGTGATCCGATGTTTCGACGCGCTTAAAATTCCTAACTTGTGAATAGCTATTTAATCTTGCATTAAATAAATGACGAAAAACACTTTTGCATATTTGGAAAATCCATCGAGACTTTTTAAATACTACACAAATTACCAATGGTAATTATTATATAAAACAATAACCTGGTTTTAGCAAGAAGAAATATACAAACAATTTCATATTACAAGTTTTAAAAAGTAAACAAGATCGATACAACATTCTTGTAAATTATGTTAAACACAGACTATCTGTCGACTTCAGGAGAAAATGTGGGCTAGAATTTTTGTATTTTAACAACGAAAGAGATATAAGTATGCATATAAGTATGGTTATTATACACGGTGCTCATCCGTTTTTTTTTTTTTTAATACAGATGTATAATATCATTTTTATATTTATATATGTCTTAGAGTGATGTTAATTATGCTTACAAACTGTTAAAATCTCAATATTTTCACCTTGTTCATCAACGGCTATTGATTCATCTCGAGCAACGGGGTTTTTCTTTTTATAAATTGGAAAGCGCCGACCGCTTCTTCAAAAGTCTTTAGCCTGGAGCGTCGGGTTTCACAGGTTTTCCACCGGTCGAAAAGTTCACCCGTTACTCCCATCGTGGCCATCCGTTTCCTTTCTCTCACTTTATCTCCGATTCTCTCACGCGGAAATCCGAGCAGGTATGCATCCAAAGGACCTACGCCCTTCCTTCCACGTCCTCGGGGCTGGCTGAACGATTACTCAAATTTCTCAGCGAAAGGAGTGTCCTGTGTCTGGCCTCTCCAGCCCCGGAACACGCGAGAAGGGAACGATGATCCTCCACCCTTGGCTTCCCATCCCTTCGCAGACATTCTCTGGAAGAGGAACGACCTACCAGGCGCGAGGAGAGGGAAGAAAAAAAAAGATCGTCCCTAAAGGAGTACGTAACCCCAATGGGTCACGGGGTGAATACCGTTTTACCGACTATTAACTCACTTTTACCCTGTTTTCTACCCCCGGAGATCGTGGAAAAGGAAGCAACTCCGTCATCGGGATGAAAGGGGAGGGTGAGAGTGCGCGAAAATGTTTCGCCACCCTTCGAGGGTGAATTCGACCGTGTGTTTTTCTCCCTCTTCCGTGATTCCTCGCGTAATCTTTCCGTTTTTTCTTTCCCCCTTCCCAGATCGTTTCCCTGCCCTCGCCTTCCCATTTTTTTCCCTCCTTTCCTTCCCCAAATTTCTGGCGGTCATGCGCGTGCAGGTAGCCAGGTACCTGCGGATCTCCCAAAGGAGGATGAGGGTAAAAAAACGTGAAATTGGGGGCCACGCTCGATTTAACCCCTGAGAAAAATCGCGTAACCTCCCCTCCTCGGCCAAGGATCGTTCTGCGTTCGAGGGTTAACCGATTTCCTCGCGAAATTTGAAATCCGAGATCCGGTTTTTTTTCGAGATTTTTTTCCCCTGAAGCGACGCGGGACCGATGGCGCGCCAGTTTAAGGGTTTAAGTATCTCGTAAAAATGGGCTGGAGTCGCGGTGCGTCGATTTCTCTCTCCTATCCAGCGACACATGGGTTACGAGGTCGGATGTTACGCGGATTTCCGATTTTGACGGTAAGGCACTGGCTGCGGTTCGGGAGACGTTTTTTTTCTTGTACAAATTCACCAGTGCCAGACGGTGGGCACTCATCGTCTCCTTGCGTATTTCTGTATTATCGTAACAAAGACGAGAAAGATTCAAAAATAACTCCTAATTTCCAAGTTTGTTCTCTTCGGCCAATCAAGCTCGACCTTGTTTTCAGAAAAGCGAGGAAGTTGTGCGCTTTTGTGAAAGCAAGGTGGAGCTCGATTTGTCGAATAGAACAAATATATTTATAACGTCTTCACAGCCGAGAAAAAGAGGTTTTTCTTTACTATTCCGTTTAAAAAAAGATTCATTATCGTTTAGTGAATGAATGCCGTCATTTTCACGACATTGCAAATATTCCAAAAAGATCGAATGCCACCGTGCAGGCGGCATGACGTGATATTTGAAAGAATTTGTTAGTTTGGTGGTCGTTATGCACACTAAAACTCAGGGCGATTGGCATTGTATCTCGATGTCGCGCACTAGTCTTTACTACTCATATGCTCAGGAACGGATAAATTTGAAACCAGTTTCCTATTTGATATTTGGAAGAATATTGATAGAACAATTAAGAGGTGATTTTAGAACACCAGGGGAACCTCAACGACGGGCGTTAAACTTACGAACAGAAGACAGGTTAGACGGAAAATTTCATGTTATTCGTACTGGTTCGAAAAAAGATTGCGTGTTTGCTGGGCTAGAAAAACGCCAGGATGAAGGCGGCAAACGCGTAATTATTTCGATACTTGTAATAAAAAACCTGGTATCCATATAGGGTCTGTTGGGAAAAGTAAGACACCCAAAAATATATAAGTAATCGTTTACTTGTTTACTCGCATTTTCTATTTTGTACAAATACATTGTGAATCCATAAAACATAAGTTTATACGAATTTATGCATTACATATTGTACATATATCTATTCGTTTATTTCAACCCCCATTATTGTTCTGCAATTTTCATTTTGTTCATATACTACCTATTATTACAGAAAATTCCCATAAAATCCAATAAAAACGATATTCATAACGCACGTTTTCTCGCTCTAATAATAAAGCACTCAATTTATAAATGTTCCGTCGACGTGAAAGTTCACTGGTCATTGTTCTAGAAAAATGCGCTTGTTCGTTAAGGGTTAAACGATGACGCACGAAGTGGGTGTACGCTGCTTGCCTCCCCCATTGAACATCTTACCCTTCCATCTACCTTCCTCGTGTCTTCCCTCCTCCTTTTTTTTATCCCGTGCCGGGGCACTCTTTCCTCTCTCTTGATTTTTATCAATCGGGCACGACTCGCCGCGGCGCGAGACGATGTGGAGCAAAGATGAAAGGGAGAACGTTTCGAGAGGGAGAGAAACACAGGATCCCCGCGGCGCGGGACCTTCTCCGGGCTGGACCTTAAAAATCGCCTCGATTTAAGGATCCGGCCGTTCGCGGGATACCACGTAACGTGTGTATGCATGTGATCCTTCAGAAATATCTCTCGCAGCAACGGGGATTCATTCTCCGTTGAAACGTGTACGAAATCATTTTAAGCCAGTTTTTCGGGTAGCCTCGCCCTTTCGATCAGCCTCGTAATTCCAGCCGGCCGCGATTGTGGATGTTCCGGATGCCCCTCGTTTTGTTCTATCGACGATAAAATAGAACTCAGATTTATATTTAATATCGTGGATCTGGCCCGCTGATGTGAGGCACACTATTGGCTTGGCAAGAGTGTATTTTGGGTTTTAAAATCCCACTGGGTTCAATATCTTGCTCATAAGGGCCGGGAGTTTTATGATCGTGGAATGATGGATTTGTTAGAAAGATGGCGAAAGGTTGTCGAACAAAATGGAAAATACATCCTTGATTAAACTTTATCCTTCGTATAGAAATGTGTTTCACTTTACACTACAAAGTCGAATTTATGTTCCTATCAACCCAATATGAATGGACTGTATGCAACATGCAGACGCGTATTCTCGTAACGCGGGACACGAGTGAAAATTGCTGCTACAGTAAAACTGTTTTAGTAACAAATCCATTGTGTGAATTATAAAATACATCAGGACAACGTTAAAGAGACATATTCATAACCAAACCTCATTAATAGACTATAAGCAAACTACAATAAACTATAAGGCTAACGTTCATCGCGAAGTCAATAACAATACGCAAAAGTATTCGAGCAAATACACACACGTATACCAATAGTAATCAGAGAATTCTCATATAAAAGGTAGATCGAGACCGCATCGAAATAGAAGTACACGATGAACAGCGCTGTTACACAATTACAGATCAGAGCAGGGTGCATCGTAAATTTACAAGGAATTAACCGTTTTCTGTCATGCAGGAAGGATTTTCTCACGCAACACGGCAGCGCGCCATTTCTCGTCGATAATCCAGACTTACGACGGGCGGTTATTTTCCATCGTGCAATAACACGGACCTCTGCCTCATCTTATTAAACGGTGGCCGGATCAGCGCGATGCTAACCTCGGTGTCTCTAGAAAAGTAGGAACGCCGGATGGTGGTGAACGGTGGGGGGCAAGCTGGTAGAAAGAAAAAGGAACGGAGAACCCAAGGGGTTACGTAATTTTTGTAGACATCATCGACCTGAGGACACCCTTGAGGGGGGTCCCAGGGATTCCCTAGAAGAGAGCAGGCCTCGGCTCTTTTCCAATTTCAGAATCTCCTTTTTATTGTCCTCCTTCCACCTCTTCTTCCTCTTTTTCTCATTCCGCGACCTGCGGGCCCGTGTGTGCAGGTCGAAAGCTGCAGGTAAGATCAAGGCAGGATCACCTCCTCCTGGGTTTGATGTTCTCATGGGCCCTTCTGCGCGAATAAAACGCTGCGGAACTACCTGGAATCCGGAGACTATACTCCGAGGGATATTAAAAACAACCCTAACTCTTTCCACCGGTTTAACCCTCGTCATAACGCGTTAGTTTATTTTTCTTCTTATGATTGCGCGAAAAATGAGCAATATTTCGCCGCTCGCCACGCCCCACGAGTTTCGTTTTCACGTTTCGGGATATTATTTCTCGCGGCGACCGCGTGAGAAAGTGGCGAATACGACGATAACCCAACTGGACGTTGGCGCAATGAAAATTCGCGACGCTCTGGTTGATCGAGGAATATCCGCTCGTGGATTCGGAAGCGACGATTCGCCTCTTTCTATTCCTCGCCTCTCTAGGCCCGCGTGCAGAGCCGATCTTGAGCAGATGTACCTGCCGGTAGTCGATTACGGGACTTTCAAAAGTCGAGACGTCTCAATTTCACAACTCCCCATTCCTGTTGGGGAAAAAAGTCTATCCCCGGTTGGTTTTTTCTCGGATCTACCTTGACGCCGCTCAAACCCCCGTCGCGCTTCCGCGTGAGGCCTATCCCCGTCGGGTGGTTTTTCCACCAATCGAGGACTTTCTAGTCCCCACTCTGGATTCTTTCCGAAAGTACGGAAAATCTCGAATGTCCAAGATCAGTCTCGCCGGATGGCTGGCGAGTGGCGGACATGAAGTTTCTCGAGGAGTTCGCGCTTGGTGGGTAAATGGCAAGTCCGACGGTTCAACTTATAACGATCGATCAGTATTTGTATCGTGGTTCTATGTTCTTCGTATTTCTTTTCCAAGTTCGATTGCCCTTGGGAGGGTTCAAAATTCTGATGTATTTTGTTGTTATGTTATGCACAGTACTTCTCTACATCGCCCTTTTATCTTTTCGCGCACAATGGAGGGTGTCTGAGATTATTATAAACACTCGTAGTTCTTGTAGTATACGAACACCATGGCGCAATTCGCATATTTTTTTCAAGCTGAAATAAAGCTTTTAGTTTTGAGATTGATATGCTTTGTGATTGTAACCTTACTTTGTAAGAAACAACGTACAGCGACGTTATTTATATTTATCCCAACTGCGCAAAAAGAATAATCCTTTAAACTCAGAAGCGACGGTACGAGTCATGAGATAAAAGTTAATTATTTTGTTGATCCAACGATAGAGCAGAGCTTTGTTGAGACTCATCGAAGAGCATGGAAATACGGATATTCGAAGGCACTAAACTATGTTCAGATACAAAATTTAAAAAATCCCCAATTTCAATGTTACATCGATATATTTCATACGAAATCGTACAGTAACGTACTACCACATTTATATACACGTACACTCCCATAGTTTTACTACTAAAATATCACTATAAATATAGATGTAGATGGTACTCTTCAACTAGAGATGCCGTCCTAAGGGGCGCACTGTCATATATTTCATGAACCACGGCTCGGTGAAATATGCTCTATATCTGATGCATTATTCACTTTTATTTTACAGGGAAGGTCAAGGAGGAGGTCAAGGTCAAGGAGGAGAAGGACGCCTCCTCGATGGCGCCAGGAAGCCCTCCGACGCCACCGCACACGCCGCAGAGCCCACCTCGGCACAACCCACCTCCCGGCAACCTTTCTCAATCCTGCCAGACCTCCAATGCAAATTCGCCGAATCTGCAGCAGCAACAGCAGCAGCAGCAGCACCCTCAGCAAGAACATCAGCAACCACAACCGCAACAACAGCAACAACAAACGCAGCAACAACCGCAACAGCAGCAGCAGCAGCAGCAACACCAGCAACAACACTCGTTGCAGGCCATGACAAACTCGCCCCTGAGCCAAATTCTAATTCAAAATCCCGCCCTCGCCCAACTACTGCAGCAGAATCCGGCGATTCTGTCGCAAAATCCTCAGCTGGCGCAGTTGTTGCAGCAGAATCTTCAGGTTCAGATGGGCAGCGTCCTCTTTCAAAACGTCAGAAGGGAAGAACCCGAGGAATCGAGGGTGAGTCAGCCTGGTAAATTAATTAAAGGGGCAGGAGTGAGGGGGGGGGGTGCTCGCGTCGCGTCCCTCAGTAGAAAGTGAGAATTAGCTCGTTGATTGTGTCGTTTTATCTGGATGCCGCCCTCGGGAACAGCAAAACTGCGATCATTAGTACCTTGTGAAGTGACGTTAGTAATTACGTTTTACACGACTGTGATATATATTTTCGATTTCGTTGGAGGATTCATAAATCAAAATGCGGACTTGAACGAGAGGAATTTTGGTTTGAGGAAGAATCTGTTAGGATCGATGCTTTTGACCCATTACATGCCAAAGTGCAAACCTGAATAATACACTAATTAATTCATTTCCTACAGTACACTAATTGGCGGAAAAGTATTTTTATCGAGTTTGTCATTTTTATAGCAGTCGGTATAATATTTAGTTATAAGTAGAACTAAAGGTTTCACTGCTTAAAAAGAAGGGCCAATGTTTAATTATGGGTTTAAAGAGACGCTTGTCGCTATAATCAAAAAGGCGGCAACCCAAAATATAAAATAATCCAAATTCCTTTTCCTCAAGTAACATCATAACTCGTTGAGTACTAAAATATCTAAGTAGTAAAACTATTGGAAGAACTGTACAGATACGATACTATAAAGTAACAACGAAGAAGAATCTTTATACCGCATTGTCAAATACAAATAAGCAATGTGCTCATTCCGAAAGAGAAATTCATAAGTGAAGCTAGAAGTTGAGGTCAAAGCAATGATGCAAGATTTCGCTATTACCGAGCTACACGTCGGCGTCCACGAGAATTTCATGCTAAACTTCTCTCCTTAAACCGCTCGGAGAACGTTCCCGATACATCAAGATAATTATGTTGATATAATTGCTGCCACGCACGCGCCAAGCGGGACTCGACACGTTGAGATCACTAACCAGAAAAAGTTGAACCGAATCCAAGTGAACGTGTAATGTATTAATGACACGTTGACAATGCGTTGACACGTCATTATCGGTCGTCGTACCACTCTCATTAGACCGTAATTAATGCATTATGTCTTTATCGGGCAGTCATCCATCTCGAAGGTATCTTCGCGCACCCGAAAAACTCCAACGCCTTGGTTGCTCGTTGAAATTCAGCAAGGTACACACGCATAAAAAAATGGCCGCGCAAAAAGTTAAACACGTACAGCAACAATGTGTAACATCGCAATCTGACATCGATGTCTTGATGAGAGATTATCTTCGTGCAGCAATCGCGCCCTGAGAATATTTTTTAGAAGCTAGCGATTGTATATCAGGATGAAGCTTGGACTTTTCTACGAAAAATCTGATGTAAAATGCGCCTTATCATCCGAAGAAATGTTCTATACGATATGCACGCTCGTATAGTGGTTCTATACGATACCACTTTGCAGTGGTTTGGAGTCTACCTCGAAACAGTAGATTATACATCTAGAATCCTTGGCGATCGGTGCAGAAATGTCGAAGAAATGAAATTTCTCAATGTGGAACCAATCTATGCCCGGTGTAATAAAACAATAAGAGCTCCGAAAACAATGCATCCTCGTCAGAGATTCGTACTCTGGGAAATTTTCTCGTTTCATAAGTGGTCCGTATCCGATGCAACGTCGCCAGAAAATAGTGAGAGCGCCAAAAACAATGTAATGCGATTCAGTCCTCGGATTTTGATGACGCGACGACAATTCACCGACCGAGATCGTAAAGCCAGCAGGAACCGAGCTAACCAATCGCGCTGGAATAATCTACTGATTCTTAGAATCGTGAACGATCGAACGATCTGTCGCAACGGACAGTGCCGTAATTAGGATCAAAAGCTCTGAGGTTTCACCGTTTATCCGTTTGAGCGCTGGAGTAAGTTTCTCGGTTTTGCAACTGAAAAACGTCGTCGAGACGCTGTAGCCGCGTAAATGAGCCCTAGAAGTAAGGTTCGAGATAAAATCTTGCTCATGATCTTCGGACTTTTCCGTATAAACAACTCGTTTGTCAAATCGATCATCTCTGTAAGAAACAAAATAAGGAATATTGACAAAATCTAATACAGTTAATATGGATATATACGTTGCATTCAAAAAATTAAGTATCCAAATTCTTATAAGTGTTTTATTGGCTTATAATGACAATCTTTATCAAACAGTGTTCATACAAATTTTTGTCGTTTAGTGGTGCTAAGCCTTGATATTAAGAAAATTCATGTTAAATTATAAAAGATTCATCTGGTGTAATTAAATACTTAGTCTCGATAGACTTAAAATTAAAATCTATCTTAAACGGCACGTTCTGGTAACTTAATTACAGTTACTTCCGAAAAAGTGTGACAGAGTGCTTCTATATATTTCATTTTATTACGTTTTATTATATTAGATAACATTGAGAATAACGATTTTAATGATACAAGATAATAATTTTAATTATTTTATGGCATCTGAATATTATGTAGTGTACTATACAATGCCATTGGTGCGAATTTATTCCATATTCGATGCCACTTTTATTTTAACGTAGGTTGTAGAAGGTTGTATAAGAATGTAATCACTTTAACGTTGTATGGCGCCTCAGAACGTTCTCTATGATATCGTGAATCCACTATGAGTATTCCTGAATTTAATGATTATATGTACATCCACCAATTCTCGCGATGTCACGTTTCGATGCTGTGTTATTCAACATTTTAGAATTACATAAAATTATGCAGTGCATAAAATAGGCTCAAACTCAAGTTGCCAGTGCCAACTTTCTTTGACAATCGCTGCATTCATTTCTTTTGGTCGCTGAAACGCATAGTGTTAACCGAGAATATCGTCACAACCTCGAGGATTTTCTAACAGAGCCGACCAGTAAAGAATCAACGCGCGCAGAAAACAGCCAAAACTTTCCACGTTGAGACTTACATGAAATTTCGCTACCTGCGCGCGATTTTTTCAAGGACCTGTTTATATTGTAATTCAAAATATTTTTTTATATAAAAAAAATAATATAATTTGAATTACTCCGTTTCAAGTCTCCAAATACCTGTAATACTATCCATCAATCGTTTAAAACTTGTCAGGCCTTGCCCGTTTGCGATGATCCTT
This sequence comes from Ampulex compressa, assembly GCA_038496175.1. NCBI lineage: Eukaryota > Metazoa > Arthropoda > Insecta > Hymenoptera > Ampulicidae > Ampulex > Ampulex compressa. Next base: position 31,601 of record JBCFXI010000234.1, on the reverse strand, counting down.
AAAACTTTTTCAATTATGGAACACGGTTTAATTGCAGACCGCACATACGAAGAACGAGTCGAATTTTATTCGAAATAGTTGGATCGATGTTGATTTGTACGGGTAGAGAGGTAGACGATTGGCAGGGTTCCACAATATCTTATCGCATTGTCGGTAATGAAAATTTCCGGTTGGCACTAAAAATCGGCACGATGCACCCTACCACCGGTCGCGGGAGCGTGATTGGAAGTCTTATCGGCCGGCGGTTGAAGAGTGGGAGCACGACACACGGAATTGCGAAAAGGCAAAGGCCGATCGGTCGGATTTTACCGAGCGGTCCATTGTTTCGGCGTTAATCGTTCATAGCGAATGAAAATTTAACAACCGGCAGTTAAAACCCTGAACGAAGCGGCAGCTCCATCGAGCGAGCCTTACTCGTTGACTCCCACATACTGATTTTCAGATTCAAGCCTCACTGCTTTTCGATTCGCTTCGTGGTTTAAATATTTAGCCATTTGCATTTTTAACATTTCTATTGAATTTCTCTTTGCCGATGGATAAGCTACTAGGTTGTACGATAAATTCACGGAACGGAAATCAAGAAACGAATGTATGGTTGTAAAAGTGATTTTAAAAGTTTGACTTTTAACTCGAGAGACTTCAGAAGTTAAAGAACGCTCCAAATGTTGCTGAAAAAGACGTCTTCGAATGTGTTTTTTTGCACGCTGCACCCACTGAGCACTCAACTTTTTGAAACCCAAAACTTTATTCTAAATATCGCTAAAAAAAAATATAAAAATTTTGGTTGAGTTTCTTATGAAACATGAAATGTTAAAATGACTTGGAAATTTTAGTTCACTGTTGACGAACAGACGACGCTCCGCGACTTATTGAACGATCTAGTATTTTTGAGAAACTCCAAGGCGGATGGACATATTCACTAAATTTACAAACGTATTGTCCTTCAAATATAGAGATTACTATGCTTCGAAGCACGTCGTACGCAAAATCAAGAAAAATCCGGCTGCAATAGAAAATTATGCAGGTCGATTAAAATGATTTAGTTAAAAATAAAGAGACATTAATATAGGTCGATTAAAACGATATGGTTGAAAGTTTACGGAGACATTAAAGTAGGTCGAGTAAAATTATATGGTTAAAAGTTTGCGGAGACATTAAAGAAACATTAATATAAGACGATTAAAATTATATAGTTAAAAGTTCCTGGGGACACAGCGATGTTTCATTCGAAGATCGATCGATCGATATTCCTCCTGGACAAGGAGTAGTGGAGGTTTCGTCGGTTACGCCGCAAATGCGTCCCGATTACGTCGTGATATCGGCTCTTGCGTATCCATCTTGACGTGGAAAGTGTACTATGTACTTAGGTACGAAGCAGGAGGCACGAAATGGCCCGGTACTCGTCCCAGCCATGGGATCGCTGCCGTGGAATCCCATACGAGGAGAATTGAAATTATTCCCCCGATTTTTGTCGTGTCGTTTACATTATTTTCGCCTTTGAATATTAATGGGCATATGCTCTCCGGCGTTATGGCACAAGAAGTAACAACGGCGTATAATACTCGACTCTTAACGTTATTCTATTGTTTGCAAATCAGCTCTATTGTTTTCTCATATACCTCTATACTCTCCGGTTCTCCCCTTCGCCCCGCGGACTCCCTTCTCCATTGCCAACGCCGCCACCTCCTCCCCGAGCGCTCTTCTTTCCTCTCCTTCCTCGCTCCTTCTTGCCTCACCCCCTCCTTTCTCCTTCTATCTCCTTCCCTCTCTCACCGCGTGTACCTATGCTTTATATACATCCTGCAAGAGCTGCATTTTCTGGCCCCCTTATTTCCCCAACTTCGGGAATCTCCACCTCCGACTTCTTGCGAAATATGCTTTTCCACGATAAATTTAACATCGGGCACACCCACTGCTATAATTATCTAACGTAAAATCTGTCACTCGGCCTTTTGGAAGGAGATCGTTTCGAACGTGAGGTCGTACATTTCTACGACGAGACTTCTGATTTTCGTTTATTTCTAAATTTGAATAAAGTTCAATTATCGAGCCACGCGCCAAGTGGCCAAAAATGATTGCCTTTCTCGAACGCGCGTTGTCGTTTCGGCGACTGGAAATTTACTCTATTAAAACCAGATGGAGAGATTGTTAAGTGTGTGTGGAAGGTGATTGCCCGCTAAGACCACGTACGCGAGTTGTCTTCAACAAGAGTGTTTAAGATGTTTCGTGCCAGATTGATTTTTGACTACTTTTGGACTCATATTTGGTTCTCGTTCAAGTCGCGCGACGTATATCTTCCCACGCTATTACGATTTCCTTTTAACGCGTGACTTATAATAAGTAAGAAACTGTCCTTTTTTAATCTTCCGGTTTGCAAGTAAAATTCCAAACAGTCCGAATGGAAAATTCGGAGTGTGTTGCCGAAATTGTGTATAATCCGAATTATTTTCTCCTATACCTTTTACACCGTTTCTCATGGTATTTCACGAAGCAATTTTTCGTGTCTAAGAAATAAATTGCTTTACGACAAAAACATTGCGTTCCAAAGTGTTGGGGTAAATTCCAAACCATTAGTTATACAGTTAGATATCGAATGGAAAAGAATAAGGAACGATGAGCAGGATCTGAATCGAGGACTTTCGCGTGAATGCCAGAACCATTCTGTAGCCTAAATGCCGTGATGCTTGCTCTTTTATTTCATGTTTAACCGAGTACGGCCGTTGGCGTCTCGAAACGTCGCTACGAAGCAGTTCTGATCGAATGAAGGTAGCGTAGTGGCTTTTAAGCGACATCGTTTTCAGCCAGCATAAGATTTTAAATACCCCCAGTTTAACTCTTGATACAGGAGTACTCGTGAATGTCGAGTATGCATTGTTTTATTTTAAATCTTTATCCCCGTAAATTTATAGGCGACTTTCTGACTCGGGCGAAAAAACCTATTTGTGGCCCCGTTCGTTATTCTCTACGTTCTTCAAATGATTAATGAATGCGAGCAATGGAATTACCGTTATTTGAAGCTGTCTATTGTCAACTGAGCTGGTACAACGAGCGGAATATCCGAAGGTCTAAAGCCAACCCAAATGGCAGTTAGGGCGTAAGTGATTACTATTGAGCACGTAAAGCTGCTCCGTTCTCGACGATGGAGGGTAATTAAACGCGTATATTTAGTTTCGCGTGTCGGTGCATAAAAATACAATAGGGACGTTATGTTGAAAGATATCGAAAATATTTAAGCTACTACAAAGAGTTCCTACGAAAGTAGAACCACTCGAAATTGTAGTACTCGATTGATCGTAATACGCTGATAATAATAGGGATATATCACGAGCATTATAGTTTGATTGCAGCATTTTTGTTTAATGATTTATAGTGTTTAATATACTGCGATTGTGTGTACGATGCAAAGGGAGCTTCGTGTACATTTATATATGTAAAACTATAATACTATATAAGAGATCATTATAATTTTGAAATGATGAAGGTGGTACTTGCGGTAATAAGTAAAGAATCGCAATTTTGCAACTTTTCGTTCGCAAACTTAAACAAGATGACACTCAGTTGGCATATACAGATACTCAAAATGTGTATAACAATGGCTATCGTTCTCGCCCAATGATTAGAAAGGAATCATTCGACATTCAATTTTTCATGCATGACGTTTACAACATAACGTTTCGATCAAAAGTTTATCGATGACAAACATCAGGTCTTCGCCCAATCAGTTTACTTAAACAACCTCGAGAAAAGAGTTTATATTGTATTCGAATTTTGATTCTCACCCTTTCCTTCTTATCTTCTAAAATGATACCAGGAAAAGATATAAATCCACTCTAAATTTCAATTTACATATCATACCCTCAAAGACGATTGCACGTAAAGGTAGAATACATTTGCTTCGTACATAAAGAAGATTTCATTCCCACTATGGCGCGGAATTCTTCAACGCTCGATTATGACGTTCAGACCCGAGGACGAGGCTTCAAGGTACTAAGAAACTCCCGTGGACACTTCAGGCCCACATCCTACTCGATACCGAGGAAAGATACGAGAAAATTCCTCAGGGTATAACCAGCGAGCGGCATTGCTATGCGCGCGACGATGTAATCCGTAATATTGGGCACCGAAGGTCGGCGGTAATTATGAACGCGGAATATAAATGCACGATTAAAGATCGCGGAATTAATGGGCTGCGATTGTCACGAACGTGAGGTGAGTTCCGTTGCGGATACCGGGAGAAGAAAAAACTCGATCTGCACACTTTGAACCGATCGCGTGCTACCGGGAAATGGAAGCGTACCTTAGCACCAGGAGGCTCGCGGGGAGGGGGAGGGGATGGCTCGTGGCGGACGATGTAGCAACCGCTTCATAAATTCAACGACGCTTCGGATCGGATCTCGGATAGGGCTTCGGAAATCGTACAGGATTCGAATAATTTGAACCGCTATGGGGCTTCCGGCAACTCTCCTATCGCCTCTTCCTCCTATCGAGGCCATCATACTGTTATTCTAATTTCGATTTCCTCGCTCCCCAAGTTAGACGCCGCGACCCTTTCGTCGGGAGAATTTTGCTGGATCCTTCGATCGGCCCTGATCGATCATCGAAATGTCAGGTGTATACGTAGAATTAGGATTGCTGTTAGTGTAGGAAAGGAGCACGCTTGATTACCAAAGGGATAACAATTTATTAACTATAATTGGTGGTGCGGGAAAGGAACAGGGATACGTAATATGAGCAAACTGAAAGATAATAATATGCCAATAGAAAATTCATACCGACGTGCCACGACGCGACTCTCTACACACGGTTTGTTTCTTTACGCTTGACAATCCAATTCTTTTGTCACTGTCCTCAAACCTTTCCAGCCCATTCACGTCATGTGGCATCATCCGTATAATCTACCTCTATTAATCAGGTACATCTAAATTGTTTTTTTTATCAAAGTTTAATATTCTTAATAGTAATAATTTGAATTGGAAAGGATTAAAAACTCATAGCCAGCTACGTAGCGCTATTACAATTAATTACTTTACTGTACCACATATATACAAAGATACGACTAAGAAAGTGCCAATCGGTGCGATCACGCTCCCTTATTTCGCGCTTCATCAGTTTTTGGCATTGGTTATTTGAACATGGCTTTTCAAGGATCATCGTACAGCGTAATCCTTACGACCTTTCACAGGGAAGGTAGACAGTGTTACGATTCAGTGAAGCATAAGAAAATTCTGCGGTTTAGAATAAAGTTCGAGAGCTCTTATTAGAAATACTGCGATGATGGCTAATGGCACTATTGATACAAAACAGGATCAGCGCGGTAATGCTGCGTAACATTCAAATACTTTTCTAGTTATCGATTATCCGCGATAATTCAATGATTCCTATGTCGCCTCGAGGATACCCAAAGGTCCTTCCGTTCTCCGAGGAATTTTGATACCGGATATCGTAACAAATAAAGAGCGGCTCTGGGTTGTCGCGACGGCGGGAAAATTTTAAAATGCGCAGACCTTCGACGTGAATAAAGGTTAACGCCTCGAATTCTGCGCAGGATCGTATCACGCTTGGGTACGCTAATGAGATCATAACTTCCAAACGTCCATCGCGGCTCCCTCGGAATTAATCCTCTTCCATCGAATTCATCGATGCTCGCGCCGCCAACGGGGGGGAAAAAAAAAACATCAGAACAGTGGTGCGATAAGGTAAACGAAGAGAAGCGGTATGTCGAGGCGATGATTTTTTGAGAATCGAAGCGCATAAAGGACACGTGTAAGCGAATCGAGGAGCCACGAATGGAATACCAATCGTGGATTCTAGGGATCGTTAAATTGCTCGATGACACATCACGATAAACTCAGGAAAGCGGTTTCTGTCCTCACGTAGGCGCCCCCTTTTCCGCCCCGTTGGCGTGTACGTTCCTGAACATGCTGGTGTATTGTACATCGTAATGTATTTCTTTTAGGTACCGCCGACAATAGCGAGCCTGGCGGCGATGAAGGTGGAGGCAGCTGACCCGAAGGTTTCCGGTGAGTTACTATTTCCTCCTCCTTACGGAATTATCGGGATCGTAATTAGATTCAAATCGAGTCTCCGCGTTCGACGACCCTGAGCCGGGGTGAGGAACGCAGAAAGGGAAAAAGTCGAATCGGCGTGGGTCGTCAGTGCAGCGGCTTGATTCCCCGTGAAATCGGCAATGGTGATTCAATCTGGTCACAAGGCCCGATCTGTATACGTCCTTTTAATTGTCGCGCCGACGAAGCCGGTTATTACGATCTTCGATGCACCGACAACCCGACCTTTACTCCCCTCGGTGCGGGCATTACACGCTTTAGATATGCCGCGATACATTAAATATACCGATCGTATACATAAGCAATCGATGAGTCACAAAAGGTTTCCCTTGGCGGTCGTCGATGCTCCGCGAACTCGCTTGTTTCTTTCTTTTTTTTTTTTGGAAAAAACACTCGGGGATAGGTTTAGCGCGAGAAAGTGGTGGACAGCGAGAACTTCAGTTTCGAGGGGACGTAAGACCGAAATGTACTACTTTTTCTTTGGTTTATTGGGAGAAAAAAAAACATGCGAGTAGATTTAGTGCGAGAAAGTGGTGGACAGAGAGAACTTCGTTTCGGAGAGGACGCAGGTCCAAAACGTAGTCCGAGGTGGTTTACGACAAGCACAGTGGTCCCGCATGTTCGAGTAATTATCAAACGAATTCCCACGTGACAGATCTCATCGTGCATCTCGTTTCCTCCCACCGCCGTTCCTTTTATTTATCCAGCCGAATCGGTGTAAGCCGCGTGTGCAACCTGACGAATCGAATCGGCCGTGCTTTCAGTGTTTTGTGGCCAGGGGCTCTTCCCCCTTTATTGAAATATCCGCCCACAGCATTATGGGAATTATCAAGGAAATGGGATGAGTACGAGAGCGGGTCCCACGGGGGATAGGATGTTGGGAGCGAAGGGGGGTAGCTGCGTTTGGAAAAGAAAGAGAGGAAGAACAAGCGTGAAAACGGATTCATGCAGCTTCCTCACCCGCTACCCTTGTCGCTAGCTCGAAGGGAAGACAAAAGAGTGCGCTCGAAATAGATCGAGATTCGTCGAATTTTGGTAGGCGGCCTAACTGAAACCGACGGATTGGAACCCGAGTTTAATCTGACATGCATAACGGGGGTCATTTCATACTTCCTACATCGGTGCATATTTTTTCGTATGATCAGCAACTGTAGCTTCAGTGGACTCTTGCCTTGCAAGTTCACGCGTGTATATGCGCAGTATGTGTTGCATTATGAAAATCTGCATGAATCTTTTTCGATTCGCGTAAACTTTATTAAGGAAATGATCGTGTATGTCAAGTTCTTGAATGGTTGCAATACTGCTTGAATGGGATCCACGTTCTGTCTTTAACACTAAACCTACTAAATTTATGAAAGCAGTCGAAATGACCTGTCAGTCATTTCTTAGAAAAATCGCTATACTTCGTAGTCGGACATTTTTTGAGATGTTTCATGATTCTTCCGCGGAGTGTGAATCATTCTATCCGTCTATCGACATCTCTTAATAGTCTTTTACTTTAAGAATATACGCGGTACACATAAATATGTCCAAAAAGTAGCTGGTAGGTTTAGTGTTAAGCAATGCTTATACTCCGGATTTTGCTTGACACATAGGTCACTGAACGTCGGTAGTCCATCGTGCAGTTCATCGCTGTGGTATACGAATGACTAAAAAAAAATAAACTGATAGGATTAGAGTAATCGATACAGGCTTGGTAGAGCGACGCTTTTATTTCGACGATCGTGGATTTTAGTCGTCTTATCGAGCATTCCAATTTTCGTACGTAATAATTCTACATCCTCTACCTGGTTTGTCGGAGTTAGAAATTCTCTGTCGACAGAATGATGATGTGTGTGAGAAAGTTAACAATTTTGACCACTAATGTGTGGCCCGGAAGTAATTATGGTTTATTGAATTTAAGAATAAAATAAAATTGCAAGCAAGAAATGTAAAGTGATGAATTAAGCCATTAATGAAAAAAAGGCGTGGAAAAAACTGGATCTTTCGTTTGCCGGACGACTGCTCTGGCCACTAAGCTACCAGGATCTTCTAAGTAGAAATTCAAATTCAACCGCGCTGTTACTTCGATTGTTCCTCGATTCTTGAATCCACAATCGCGGATATCTCATCGTAGATTTCGTTGTCGGAGAACGCGGAAGTCGGTGACTCAATGGGAATTTCATTAATCGGCCGCATCGGATAAATACGAGCAGTTGCGTAAGCTGGTCGATACTTTATAAATAACCGGCGTTATAAACCGAGTGCCTTCGTTGGCCTTCCCTTCCGTCGTCTAGCGCGAATCATCGAGGACTGGCGTGAAAAACGGTTCGCTCACTTCGAGAAAAAAAAAAAAGAGTTTCGGAAGTTGATCGATGATGAGAAATTGCGAGTGTCGGGACAAAGAGAATGGGCTACTTCTTTCTCGCTCTCTTTCTCTCCGTCTCCTCCACTCTCCCCTTCCCCCGTCCTCCCTCCTTCTCTTTCATACTCCGACCAGAGACACATTCCCACAATTTCAGATCGGCCAATCAGCGCAGCTCGAATGATGCTAAACTCGTGATGAGATCCGCGCTGAAAACGAAAATAAAATGTGCGTTGTTCTTCACAGCCGAACAAGGAGGGAAGGACTTGCGGGGTGGACGGGAGGGAAGGCAGGCGAAGATCGAAGTGGAAAGAGAAAGAGAAAGAACGAAAGAAAGAGAGGGAGGGAGGGGAGAGAGAGAGAGAGAGAGAGAGGCCAGCAATCAAAGCTGATTAAGCCCACAACTGGGGAATCTGTGGGGCCAGTGTCTCACGCCAATCTCGCCCAATCAGTCGGTTGGCCGGGGAGATTTAAAAAATAGAATGCCTACTGTCAATTGTCCCATAATTTAAATAAATCGAATAAATGGACAAAGTGGCCAATTAGAGTAGTTGCTGGTTGCTGCTTTAACGCATTATTCTCTCTTTCTCGTGGTGTCTTCGCCCCTCCTCTCGTCCCACTGCTCCCTCCTCGTCAATTCTACCTCCTTCGGCTCTATTTTACCATCTACCTTCCCTCGCGCCGCGCCGCCCTGGCGATTCTCCGCGTTTGACAACGACGTGGCGGCCACCTTACGTTGAGGTGCTTCGAAAAGCACCGTTACACCACCGATGACTTAACTACAAACGTCGTTGCGCGCACCGAGTATGACGCTACGCACTGACTGCGATTAGAGCCGATAGATCGCGGTATGGTCGTGTCTCGTGTCGAGTATCGTCGTGAAATTAGAAAAAAAATCCATGACGTCTTTTAATCATCCTTGCGTTAAAAGTAATTTATTGGCACCGTCCAATGCAGTTCATCGGTAAGATTTAAAAGGGTAATTAGTTTTATCCGCTTCCTTATTAAGTAAGATCAGCTTACACTTGAGTAGGGAATTTTATTGATTAAAGTGACATCTGATAATGAGTGGTCACAGTGAGGATTTATCCGTATACTTTCTTTGTAGTAGTTTCTCCGTCTGATCTTGTGGAGTTAAAGTTCCGTCGAGCAAATCGACGTTTGCGCGTGGAAAATCATTTTTGTCCATGATTGTGTGGCCCAAATAATTAAAAGGGGTAATGAATAAATTGTTATTAATATTAGGGGAGTTATGGAATTAAGGTGGAGAAGAACACTATGAGGTAAAAGGCGCGAGAAAAAATTAGACTATTGGGACTTAGTGATTAAATATGGGCAGCGTTGTAAGGAATACACATTTTAAGGAATACAGAAATACAAAGTAGTATACGGTTCTACAATGTATGTCGATTTCTCAACCGATTTGCTCTCTTTTTCAATCGTTCGAATCGGTAAAGATTTAGTTTTGACGATCAACTAATTCTAAGCACTTCTCGATCATTTCAGAAGCGTAAAAAGGGATATCATAGAATGTTTCATTTCCAAGTAGAATGGATAATAATTCTAGCTAGAGATACGCGTGTAGAGACTGTATAAAAATACATTAATCGATATATTGATTATATTAATACTCGACCTATTTTTCTTCTTTTATTTTTTCAGATTATTTATTCGTAATTCGTAGGCAATTTGTCGCATTGTTTATGCACAAATCACGATATGTTAGCATGTTGCATTGGTAAAGATAAGTAAAACCTTGATACGCGATTAACACGTACATGTCTTGTCGAAAAGAAATTTCCAACGTTCACGTACCTTCTTAATATTATTTCCATAATGACCGGTCAAATGCATCGATTAGCGATTTCTTTGAAAAATTATAGAACTTTGAGACGTGGTTACTTCTGAGATTTTCCATAATTTTCTTGCAGCGTACGGATCGATAAATTAATCTATTGCAATTTTTCCTTCGACCTCCTCTTCTTTAAGGATATATTTAATACACTTAAGTATATCTAGAAAATGCCTGGTACGAATAGCGTTAAAACAGTGTTTAGACGTGTCACTATAAAGAATCGGTAACGCTTTTCTCACTATTCGTTTTACATCCAACAATGTTAGGGTTGCTACATTATTGCGATCGAAAACGACATTTGACTACCCTAATCACTCTCCACGATTTAGGAACCCAGGCAGAGTCATACTTAGGAGTACAAAGTAACCTGCACCCGAATAACAGTGGTAGACGAATAATTGGTAGACGCGAAAATTTGCATTCCCTTGGTGTCTAGAACCGGGAATCCGCAGCCCTCCTCCTTAATCTTCGATCAAGGTTGTCGCGAAATTAAGGCGAACCGTATTCCGCCGATCTCGCTTCGGATACCAGGGCGGGCTTTAAACAATTACAATCAATTTACGACTTTAACAATTACCGCCGACATTCATGACCGACGTCTGCCAGTGCTGCGCTGCACCTGTTCGACATTCATTTACGGAAGAAGTTAACGGTCTCGTTGATGCGCATAGTCATTAATTTACTTTAAATACAATTTAATTAACGGCCGGGCACAGCTCGCCCGCAACGTTCGACGTCACAATAATAACGCCGGTCGTTAGAGCCAGGATATTATTTTTAATTAGGATAGAACGAATCGATATTCGAGCCGACGATTATTAATCGTCGGCGAGCGTTCAGCGCAGGATAACGCACCGGCCGGACTGGAGGAACGTTCTTGGGAAACGGTTAATTATACGAATCTAGCTCATCTTACCGGTGCATTCTGTAATGCATGTACGAGGGGGAAGATAAGGCAGAATCGCGGGTATGTAGCTTCGTAGGCACGCATACGGGCTACGTGGGTTGGCAGTCGGGGCAAGCGATCGAGCAGGCAAATAACAAATAAAGCATAAACGGGAGCTACAATAAATAACTGGTGTACCGCTCTCTGCATATGCGCCGGCTAGGGACCCTCCGGAGCCCGATCGCCCCCCCCCCCTCCCCCTGTCCCTCCCCACCCCTTCTCCGCTCATCCGCCCCCACCAAACTACCGACATAAGGCCCACACGCGCATACACGCACGTTCTCCTGCAGGCCTCGAACTGTTCAAATTCCGATGAATGACTTTCAATCCTCCTTAGCCGCGTTTTGTCGGACCAAATTCATCCGCAATATTCCAAAAGCGCGCGGGCTGATTTTTGGGTGCGTCGAGGATGAAAATCATCGGGGTAGATAGGGTTGGTAAATATTGGCTGGCATAGAGTAGGACGCGGGGCGGTTAAATGCATCTGGAATATTTCAGGATGGGCTTATGGTTCAGGTACGCTGCGATTAACAGTGAACCTACGGAAGCGGTCAAAGGGACCGGTTTGTGGTTTCTTAGGGAAATTGGTGTACTTCGTATGGGGGAGTTTTATGAGATTCTCCACGATTGTAGCGCAAAGTGTGAATTGTTCTATCGAATTATCGATATCTTTTCTTGGTAGTTTGCTTTTTTAAGGATCTACATGGCGGATATGAAAGTCCAGAAAATGGCTGGTAGGTTTAGTGTTAAGGATTATTGAGAAAGTTAATGGTAGATCGTATTTTAGGGGATGCGGTCATGGCCGATATTTAACTTTCTGCTTATTACGTAATGTGTAATGTTTATTGTTATATCGCTAACTTACAGGGTACAATTTCTTGTTGCTTTGATTATACATTTGGACTGTGTTCGTACGTCGGTTTTAATTACATTGCAACATTATAACCGATGATATTGTCAGGAATCTGTTTGCTTGAATTTCCTTGTATTTTGATAAAGTAAATGAAAGCGTCAGTTTATTGGGCCTACAAGATATACTCTTTGTATGAGAATCGAACTAAGACCCTAAAATTAAGTACAGAAAATACTAAGAATTTTGGTTACGAATCTTTGTTCTTATAATTATAATTATGAAATGTTTTATTAAAAAAATGATTATCGAGTCAATGTCAATTTTCATTGGAAACATTTCTAAATTATTTATTGTATCAAACATTATATTAGCTTTCAATCATATTATAGAATTCTAGAAAATAATTCTATTGATAATACATCTGTTTCACGTTCTTCATAATTTTATGAACTAGAAATTGAGCGCGGTGTTGGTAAACCCTTAACTCCGCTAAATCCACTTTCTAAAGAAAGAAAAACAATCAATACTAACCACAGTATAAAATCCAAACGATATAGATAGGTTCAGTATTAAATCATCTACAATATGTCATACGATTTCCTCAAAATTGAGTTGAGACAATCTGAGCTAGTGTGCAATTGAAATAGCAATTGATTATATACTTTATTGTTCTATTCGAGAATTATACTCTTTTCTTATAACGGCACTAAATAAAGAAAGATACTGATGAATGTAAGGAACGAGTTCAAGTCATTGGCTCGCAAACGAAAAGAATCCCTTTGATCGAAAACAAGCGGTTGCTTGAACAAGCCTTCAGGTGCCAATCAACAATGGTGATTCGAGCATTTGCTTGGACTTCATTTATCCACCAGTATATTCTAAAAACCCTTAAATTGGTCTTGATTATTGGCATATAAACAATCGGGTGGTGCTGAACAATAAAAGCGGCGGTTTGCATCGTGAAATCGTTTCTCAACGTTTCAAGCTTGAAGAAATACTATTAAAGAGCGATAGGCGGATAGGGGGAGTAGAAAGTGAATTTCACGGTTCATTTGAAACTTTTTAAATGGATTTCCACGCATCACCCACGGTGATTCGAGGGCATGAGCCACTTCGAATTAACGACAAAATAAATTTTTGACGGATAAATTGCTGAATTCTTTATTACAGTTTCTCCTTTTAGTTTTTTTTTTTAATTCGTTGACGTTAGTATTGTTGTATACTGATACTTTTTTGCTAATATTCTGAGCATTTCGTATAATAATTAGTGTTATAAAAAATACGGTTATATATATATATATATACATACATAAAATATATATATTGTTAATTATTAAGTAAATATTAGTATAGCACTGTAATCGTTCCGCTAAGTATTTTTCAATTTGTCTTTTTTTTTCAAAAGAATTCACCGGGTTAACTTGGACTGACTATGTTAAATCGTGGGAATATTTTGAATATCATATTGCGATAAGAGCAAATGTATTGTGCGTGAAGTCGCAATAAACTTAACCAAATAGGTTGAAATATCGAATGTACCTTCGCAGAAAGGTCGCACTTTCGCACACGATCTTTACCAATGTCCTATTTTATACTTCATTACATTTGTATTAGAGATAAATCGTGGCGTATTCTCATCTTATGATTATAAGAAGTATGAGATTTTTGATCATACACATTACACGCTTTTTGCAGACAAAACGCTTCGATTCACAGGTTAAGAAATCGCACGTACTATTGTTAGGATGTCCAAATACTAGGGATTTCTGATGCAATTTATTTGTACAATAAACATATATTACAGTTTTCGAAATTTCAATAAGCATGTCTACATAATCCATATATATAATACGATTAACGTTTTCAACAATCGAAGCTACCATCAGCAGGCCTTCACTGTCATCCTTTTATTACGAATAACTGCACGCTTAGGAAATGACGTATTTTGTAAATTAACATCACAACTTCGTAGGCAAGTAACACAACAACTTTATCATTTCTCACAAAAATTACCTGCAATTTACAACACTGTGCTTTCAGAGAAACTCCATTGCACAATCGCGGTATGCAAATTCGTAAATGGATCCGTTCTCTGTCTTTCGGTTTTCAAATGCGGTGCATCTAGGATATATCAGACCAGTGGCCGGTATTACCGGTGTAAAAAAGCTCGAGAGATACCCTTACCAGGAGGTCGCGAATGCCCTCGCGACCGTCGCTTACCGAAGTCGCGGCGACGCGTCTATTACAGGCACGATACGCTCATGGCGCAATTGTTCCATCCAATGCTCGCGCATCCAGCAAGAGGCGCAAGACAATGGCCAATTTGATCGTGGGGCGCAAACAATGCGTATCGCGTTTCGCGGCTCATCCACGGCCGGTTTTCTCAGACCTTCGTGGCGTCTCGGGCCTCGTAAAAAGCCCGAGGCCGGATGGATTCAAAATTTCATTATTTATATTTGAAATTTATTATCGCCAGGCCGGCCATGCCTGGAGGGGGAGCAGAAAGAAAGAGAGAGAGAGAGAGAGAGGGGGAAAGGGAGAGAGCTCCCTTCATTCTATCCACGGAGCTTCTCCCCGGGAATCTTTCTCGCGCCGTCTCGTCGCCGGCCTAATTTATCGTTCCTCAACTTTTTATTAATTTCTTACCGCTCGCGGAATCGCGATCGCATTATAAGGAACGTCCACGGACGTCAAGCGGCCACCGAAATGCATCGGTACACAGACGGAATGCCGTCCCTAATTTTTCGCTCTTCTCCGCGCCGCCAAACCCTCCACCCCTCTGCCATCCCCTTTTCTCCTCCGCTCTTCCCCCCCGGCGCTTATTCGTTGAGCGCGTCCTCCTTTATCTTCCTCTTCTTCTCCCCGAGTCGTTACTCCCACCATTGGGCGAAGTCCCGATGCTATCGGGGTTGCAGAAGAAACGCATTTTTCCACAAACAGCCGCGGTGCCCACCGCTTCTGATAAAAAGTCTAGGGAGTTCAAAATGCCGATCTTTGAGGTCCCGGATTATGCGCGGGTCTTGGATTCTATTAGAGTTTGAAGCGCTGGATCGAACATCCCGCGGGGCTTCTGATGCCAGTGGCTGGTATCATTTTGCGCTTCTCGTGTGGGTTCCTGACTGAGACGTGTGACTTTTTAGAGATCCGAGGGGACGAGGTTTATCGCTTTATATAATGGGCGAAAGGAATTGAGAATTGTATGGACTTTTTAAACGTTTTTTATAGATTTATATTATGCAGAGGTTGGTATACCAGAGGTTGGTATCGTTTTGCTTGCCTCGTGCGGATCGTTGCTGAGACGTGTGACTTTTTAGAGATGCGAAAGGACGAGGTTTAGCGCTTTGTATAATGGGTGAAAGGAAATGAGGATTCTATGGCTTGTTTAAAATATTTTTTTTTTAATTTATATTATGGGGGACAAGTATTATGGGGCATTAAATACGAGAAAAGGATCTATTATGCATCTTGTGAGTCAATTCTTTCTGTGATTTCTCGGTTCTATTAGAATTCTTTGTTATTTTCTTTAAGCGTGTCAATGGCTGTTATTTTTGTTACCTATTTTTAAATTGAGAATTGGAAAGACATTTTTTTTTCCTATGGCGATGGTACCTACTATTTGAGTCGCCTATACACATATAGCACATCAAATTTAAAATATAATTTTTATGAACCGAAACAATTAAAGTTGCAAGTTGCTTTTTTTTTTTAAATATAGTGAGTTAAAAATTTGGGTAATTCTTTACCGCAGGGAAATGAAGACTCAGGCAGAATCAGAAATATTGATTTTATTGTCTCGTGTTTCTCATAAATATTGCAATTTATTTGGTTAGATTTATGGGACAAATGCTGCTCGACTTTTTACAAAGTGAAAGTTATTTAATATGAATTAGATCACGGAAAAGAATGCAACACTTCAAAGACAAAGTAATGAAACAAAGAAAGCATGCTAAATATTTCTAATAATACTGAGTCGAAAGTGGCTACTAAATTATAAAATAAAAATAGAATAAAATAGAATATTAATATATAATCAAGTATAAACTACTGTATAAACATTACAAATTAAAACAATATATACGACAGTCGTTTGCAAATACCAATAGCAAAGATTAAATTGTTTGACAAATTGAGCATAGTTGCGTAAAGAAATTTCAATTATATTAAAATATATTGTAAACATATTTCACATAGTGTTTCTTAAAAATGTTCTAAAGCGTGCTAATAGATTTATCCATGCTTATCCTCTGCTCATTAATGCCTCAGAATTATCGACAGAAGCGCTAGATTTATTAATAAAACCAAAACAAAACGTTTTGGACGAGGAGCGCACACGAGCGTCGCAAGAAATCACTTTTTAATTTGCGTGTCTCGTAAGATTATGAGTTTCATTTAGAGAAGGAATGTAAAACTGATGATTACAACGCTTCCTCGTAGGAACACGAAAGTAATTCTGCGTGATAAACGAGAAATTGATTTGTTACCGTCTCGCTATAGTTCAGGGAGTTATATCGATTGTATATGTTATGCGCTTTAACGCGAATAAAACCGTTCGAAGGGTTTCGGATTAAGCACTTTCTGCGCGGCTGGACTGACATGGCGTCTGAATTACTTCGTGAAAATCGATAATGCACTCCTCACTATAACGATGTTGGCGGACGGCAGCTGTTAAAGTGTTTAACGAACGGCCTTTCAAACATTTTCGCGTACATTTCCACGGGCGTTTTGTAGCGTACGATACGTTTGGATTTGCCATGCTATGTATAGTCAAAAGATAGACATGTACGTACGTCGGGAAGTACGAAGTGTAATACAAAAACAAGTTGCTTTTTACTTGAAATATCGAGATAGCGCTTCGATACGATAGAGTTGCTATGATAATGCTTTCAGCCAGCAATCTTTCCCGATGTGCAAATCTTAATGTAATATAGAGAAATGTAGTTCTTTTATATACTTTGATTTTCTGCATTTAAAGATTGTATAAATATATTAATATAGTGTGTTAAATAAAAAAGTTTATATATTATAAGAAGTATATAATAAAGACATTTTTAGCGCAGTAATTGATATTACAGTTTATAAAATATAATTAACTATTTACGATTGCCGTACAACGCAACACAATAGAACAAATTGAATAGGAATAGAAATGCAATCTCTTTTTTTTTCCTATAGGAGTCAAAATCAAGGCATATAGAGTGCTTCCACATGCGCATATTATCCCGCGTTTTATTAATATTACATTTGATCGACACCAGTTTGAAACAACTTCAAGGGCAACTAAAAAACCAAATGTCAGCCTAGCTTGCACCGTATCGCTATCACGTTTAATCAGCGAGATTCGCCAGGAAATTTCTAACCAAACCAAAGAAAGTCGAGATTCGCCTTTCTTCTTAACCGTAATCATAATAATCGTTTAATCGTCCAGTCGTTGCAGCATCCGATTGACCATTTACGATCGGCGGCCGAACCAATAAGTAGAACTAAAGCGGGAAAAACATTGGCCCGACTCAACCTGTAATTCATAACAAAAAATCTTAGAGGCGGACATATTAATCCTGCCGTACTCGTCGCCGCCCAGTTTTTCCCCATTTCCAATGATTCTGGAATTCTCGCGATGCGCTCCTTTCCTCCTGTGCGATTGCTCTCCTCCCTGTCGTCGCCAGGCGCGTCCTGTGAGCTCGACCGCGGGAAAAAAGAGCCCGGGCTAATTAATAGAGCCGGATTGAGGACCCGAGCGAATCGACGCTCGGGCCCGTACGAAAAATAAAATGCGCCCCCCTCGGGTAAATTAACCGAGCGGAGCGAGCTGCCGCGAGCTAATTAATAGAGGAGAATGGGGGGAGGGGGAAGGGCCCACGAGAGGGATCTCGAATCGCGCTCCTTTTCGCCCTTTTATGTCCAGGAACGTAGGCCCGCCGAATCTCTTATTTCCCTGCACATCCCTATGACTTCTTATGAGCCCGGCTGCGGTCCCGTCTGCCATCTCCCTTCTTCTTCGCGACCACTGGTGGGTAGGGGAGAGTTGCCAAAATCGTACTGCCCAAGGGATTTTTGCTATATCTATGCGCAAGACATATTTTTACTAAAATCATTGCTCGGATTATAGTTTTATCTTTGTGGAAACCCTCTGAATAAACATTTGGCGTATGAAATAAAATTAAAAGGATGATTTGAGTAGTTTTATAAAACGTTGTAAAAGTACGATTTGCAAGAGGAAGGTTTAATAAAGATACGTACATACGTATAAATTATATTATAAACTTACTATAAAGATGGTAAATTAAATATATTTCAAGGGACACACGAAGAGTATTGATCGATTATAGTATTTAATGATGGGTTAAAATTTACATTAGACTTACTTGAAATCTTCCGGCTTCAAGAAGCTGACGCGAAATTGATCCAGATAACGTAAGTTGTGTTTTATATTGCCAATACCGTACACTCTTTATATTATTACTACTGGAAGTCATAGATATTAATTGGTTACAAAAAGAAATGAGAAGAATTTGTAATTCATAATTACATCTCAGTTTCTTATGTAACGCCAAAACAAAGCACACATCTCTCTTATTAGTTCACGTAGTTATTTATAAATCACCATTAACATCAAATCTAGACTTAATATCCAGATTACCTATATCTTCGGTAGAACTGTGAACAATTCTGGGAATTGACGATGTTTTCCACCATATAAAATAATCATACGCGTACGTTTTATCTCGAATATACGTAAAATTATACACACAGATGTTTCTATTGTTCAAGGAATGTGTCCGCTATTCGTACAACGAAAATATAAATTTCATTACTGCTTTATTATAAATTAAAAATCACTACAGTAATAGCTGTTAAACACAATTATTGCCATGTCGCCTCGTTATAATCGTGGGTGAGCAACGCTCGGCGTTCGACTCGACCTTTCGATTTGTCGCTAAAAAAATAGCTATAATTAACTCAACGGCAATGACGGTCTGGCAATAAAAGTAGCGGGTTCGAAAAAGGAATTGCGAAATGAATGCGACTGCCGCAATGTTAGTTGGCCGCGCGATTGGCCCCGATTGGTTTGTATCGGGAAACAACTATTGGCAATCGCATGCCGTCCTCGAAACTCAGGAATCCATCGTTGCCCGACCGAATGATCCCCCAGCCCTCCCTCCTATGCCGTCCCCGTTTTTTCCTGGCCAACGTTTCGCGATTTTTCGGCCGCCAAGAATACGACTCGATCCTCGTGATACGAACTATGCCGGATTAACTAATCCATTCTTCTAATTGCGGGCGATCGGGAACCTTGAAAACAAGGGCGTACGGAGAGTTAGAAAAAAATTGTAATCGACGTGAAGTAGTTGGGTTATACTGGATGTCGTGATGTTGAAGTCCATTTAGTTGCGTTCACCTATTGCCGCTGTTAAAGTAATGAAAAGGACGGTGCTTCATATTAAACGTGGATCCGCTTTATTTATTATATTATATATTCGCTAAGCGCTAATGGTTGCTGGAAGATTATGTGAATTTGCATTGGAAGCTGAGTGAAGTACATCGGAGGCGGAGGAGAGAGGATTGCATGGTTAAATGATTGGTGGAGTAACCCGAAAATCGCGATTTGTGATTATGAGAGTTGATGCAAGTGTTTTGATGAAATAAAGATTTATTTTCTATTCAATTATCAGACTTTGTCGATAGAGGATGGCAAATAGACAGTGAGATTCTATCAGGGCTTTTTGTCCAGACTTTGTGACGAATCGTCATTTATAGATTTCTAGTGGAGAAAATGAGGATCAATTATTTTGTAAATAATTGTCTAAATAGACTGTCGGAAAAGCCGTTAACAAATAGATGTCAGACCTTATCAAGAAGTCGAACTTGTGTCAGAATAAATGTTCTTCTATAAAGAGCATACAAGGAAATGAAATTTGGTCTTTATTATTCATAGTCTAGATGATTTTAAAAGATATTAAGTACACGGATATATAATAAAATGCACAACCAAATATTGCCAAAAATGTAATTCTTTCTTACTGCATTCACTTTTTTATGAAATCAAATCTAATGACAACTAATATAAACGTTCGATCAACATTCGATATTAATCTAAAATAAGGACAATCTTTAAATAAATGTATGATGCGAAACATTCTCAAGTATAGCCATTTTTCCTGTATCTTGTACCATTTTGAGAAGCTGCGATTTAAAAAATATGCAACCACGGTTGTACTAATAACCTGAATAGAATCGTCGGGGACGAAAGCAAAAGGAAATGGACGGTTAATTCCAATTCTCTGAATTTCCTCAAAAGCTTAACTCTCGCTCGTGACTTCAACTGTCATTCAGAGGATCGTGACTAACGAAGGAGAGTTCGATTTTGAAAGCAACCTCATCTCTCGATGCATGGTCCCAGTTAAAATTCCAGAAGCAGCACGTGTACTCGTCCTCCGCCGTGCAATGTGGTTCAAACGGTTTTCGACTTGCCAGAGACATAAAGACATTGCCAGAGGACGACTCTTAATCATCGGCGATGAGTTCGAAAGTGGAGTCGAGCCGAGAAAATTACACGGTGTGTCGCTCCGGTCTGATCGTCGATCAATCACTCGTCTGAAAACGAGATAGCCGCTTGTGGTCGTTCCGAGCACTTTCCAAGTAAAGAGGGCGAGCGTCTACGTTTCTTCGGTAGCCCTTTTTGGTAAAAAAAAAGAAAAAATCAAATTTTTTCACCATCTAGAAAAATAGAAAATCCCCAAAGGTATTTGGTGTTCGTTTCGTTTTACAATTGAAACAAGTTAAGAACGATTGAACGATTCTTCGACATTGGAGTGCATCTATTCTGAATCAAAGACCCACGAAGGGTTATCTTCGACCTTTCCCAGAACACTCAACCTCCTATTTTTGCCAACAAACGAAATTTTCGAGATGCGTCGAACACGCTGGATTTAGACGCTGGGAAAATCCTCCCTCATCCTTCATAATCTTCTTAATAATTGCTCCGTAACTTACTGATTCCAGTCGAGAGGATCCCACGAGCGCTCCTCGTGGGCTCTTCTTCCTCGGAAAAAGGGTCGCCAGAAATATACGGAATATCCACGGCTGCACTGTCGGCCGGCATCCGGTTGACTATTTTGAGAATATAATCACGAAACGAAGGAAAAAGGGAAGAAAAGGGAGGGAGGAGGAGAAGTTGGATGAGTGGAAACCATCGCGAAACGCGAAAGAAGAAGCGAAAAAGAAAAACCGCCGGCTGGAGGGGGAGGTGCGTGGCAGAAGGAACCCACGACACCGTCCGCATTTCCATCGTTCCGCTTTAGACCACGTTACTGCATCCTATTCCTCTCCAGCGACTCCAATTTCTTTATTCCTCGTACAAGCCGCGCGAGGAACACTAATGCGTCGTTCCGTTTCGTTGTAAACACGCAACCAACGCGTCCGTTCGAGGAACAATATCAAAATACTAACGATACGTTCATTTAGTTGTGGTCTTTAGCAGTCTATTCGCTCACATATCATTTAATTCTCCATTTGGTGCTGTTGGAGTAGTTGTCGCGTGGGAAGAATCATTTTTGGCCAGTAATGCGTAGCTCAATAATTAAAAGTTAAATAATAATCATTCAAATTGATAATTGAGTAAATATGAGATTGAAGAAAATGGAGGAATATCGTTAGAAATTTCCGAGCAAGAAGAGTTAAGGAGCTCATGAGTGACTAATATTAATTACCACGTGAAGTCCGTACCTCCAAGAATAATGAATACAAAAGTCTTATCTGTTATAAAGGCGCAGAGGTAGGTTCGATATCAAGTATTCGTTAAAACATTCCATTTACGCAGAATTTTTATTCGAGCTACTTAGCATTTTCCTTGCAAAACGAAAAATTAAAAAGGAATTCTTTCTTACCAATGACAAAAATCGCAAGATATACGTTAGAAGCAAATTCTAAGAGCGCGGCGAGATACACCCCGGATGATTTGAACGAAAATCAAAGACAAGCCTGAAAATGACGAAAAATCGGTCCGACGCGAGACGCGTTAAACCGTTTTCGACTAAAATCCAATAACACTCGCTCCCGTCACTCTAGCCTATTATCCTCACAGGTCTCTACTCACTACTCACCTTACTTCTCCAAACGAATCCTTGCGAAGTCCACTTTCTTCAACGGCACAGAAAACCGCGGGCCCTCCCCGACATTCGTTTCCTTTATAAATCGGCCTTTTCTCCTTCTTCATCGCTCGGCATAAGTCGCTTAAAGCCATTGCTCTTCAGCGCTTTAGTAATTCGAGTTAGCTCCTCGAGTAAGTCCCCCTGGCACCCTCTTTCAGCATCTCTTTCTTTCCCTTCCTCCCTCCCTCTTTCCTGCTCTTTTTCTCCCCCGCCCCCTCCCTCCGCCGGCCTCTCGCTCTTTACTACATTCGGTCTCCTCTTCCGTTTCTCTGGCTGCCCTCTGTTATTTCGCGCTTGGCGAAAAGCGAGAAAAAAGAGGAACGACGTCGCGCGCACGGACGGTGGAAACGGGCGGCGCGAGAGAGGAGCAAGAGCAAGAGCACGAAGCGCCGATTGTTTTAGCCCTAGGCCAAACTAAAACGGCCAGAGGAACCCGGAGGGTCAGGGCCGTGAGTTAAAGGGGGCCGTCGGGAAATCGGTGCACCGCGAGCCCTTCTGCATCGTCTCCTAATGAATACGGTAATTAGATCGGCCACCTCGATTTTTGCCAGAAAGATCGCGCTTATTTATACGCTTATTCGCGAGCATTTTCGAAGGCTGTAAAGAGGGAGTGAAATAGAAGAAGAGTGGTGGGGAAGGGAAATGAAATATCTCCATGTTTGAGATTAGGTCGAGGAGGGATGAAAGGTACTACCCTTATGCGGATATAATCTTGAAATGGATGATAAGAAAAGTGCAAAGCTAATAGATGCGAGACACCGGTTTGCAAAGTGTTTGCACTTTTCTGAAATAATCATTTGCTACACGAGTACCGAGATATGCGAGAAAGTTGTGCGGTGATCGTTGAAGTGGCAAGGGCGATTAATGGACTTGGGGTGAGAGTATTTGATTTTACAAATGTTAAGTGTGAAATAAATCGTCTTATCGGGCAGATCTGAATGTAGTGCAAACATTTATCGGTCCTGGTAATCGCAAATTGCTCGCATGATCGTAGAGCATATTATAGAAACACAATTAATCAATGCTTAGGAGCAGATTCTCGAGAGACCTATTATTAAGTTATTTCACGATCAAGGTTATAATCACAGTCAGTTAGGCTTATTGGATTATTTACAACATGCACGGCGGAGGAAAAATATTTATGACCGACTATGTGTGAAAAATAAACCGCGGAATATTACGAGATCAAGACGGGGGGAAGAGGTACTTATACGATTTAATTCTTGCAAAGCTACTCTCAAGGAAAATAGATTTATAAAATTTATGGTCCTCGCTATGTAGCAATTACGAGGGGATACGTTTGCATTTAAATCTTTTATTTATCGACGTAATAATATTATATAATCATTGATCGATAGTAACAAATTGTGACAAAACGTAACGAGTTCGTAAACGAGTAAACGCAAAGTATATTTAAAACTTTTCTATTCAATCTAACAACTTTTCGTTAAATGACTGGATAGCGGACAAATGTGCGAGTGAGTACTCATTGCAAAATATTAAAATATATCAATGGAATTAAATTCCATTTCGGAAGTACTGAACTTAAATGTGATATAACATTAATCTATGATAATCTGTACTACCATTCTACGTACGTGGTTCCCTGCAAACCATTTAATTATATATATTTTGGTGAGTTAGCAGCACACTAATCTGTACATATTAAATTCATTATTTTTGCTATAAAATGAAAGACCGATGTTATGATTACTGCATCTGCAACTCAAACTTCCTGCAGTATTTCCTGCAACTTTCTCTGTTTGTTCGATACGTATGTATATATTTCCATGTAAATAAAAAATACTGCGATCACAGTGTTGAAAAACGAAAATATAATATTTTTTGAAGAGAATAAAGGATTAAAAAAAGAAATGAATACCGCTTATCTTGAAAGTGTCCTAAGTTCATTTGTTAATTGCTTTTATCTCTGATTGCACTAACGTGTACAACTTCAAGTTAGCCGCCATAAACAATATTTTGCGGTTAAGTATATTCAGGGGATAAAATAATTTTAGACAGATCAACTTTCCCAGTTATTTCAATAATTAAAAACATTATTTTGAAAGTGGCCTAAGTCCGATACATTATCGATAATATCCGAAAGCGCGGATTTTTAAATGTCCAGAGGCAGTGATGTGAGTCATTTTAATTAATTAGTATTAATTATCATACCCTCTGCTCCCAAGATTATTATATACATACGTAGGGGCAGACCAGGAAAATTCGAAAATACTGTATCGATACCGCTTTATAAAAATATAAGACGACTTACTGCAGCGAAATATAAGTACACGATTTTCAAAATAAACTGCTGATATTACGCATTACATTATAATACTGCATATGCATCGCTACGTACTTTTTATTTACAACTCCACTCGGGGAAAGATTCAAAGAAATTAATCCAGCGTTACGTTGCATTCATTGAGACTTTGTACGGTACTGTACAAGGGGTTTGTTTTACAAGCGGATTGCGAAGAATTGTCTCTCCCTTTCTGTTCTTTACTTCTTCGCGCAACGAGTCGGCAACGACGCTGACCCCGTGCCAAATCATGCAAGCGGAATCGGAAAAATTTAAAAAATATTCTAAATTTAATTACCTCGCCGTCGACGACCCTCGGTCTTTCGAAATCGACCGGGCTGCCAATGCCTGGTTGAAAAATAGCCGATCGACGAACCGGACGACGTTCGTTGGACCGAAGACCCGAGATTTTGGTGGGGAGACATTTACTCTAGGGCAAAAGGAAAGGACGGAAACATGCCGACTTATCCTTCGAATGCGTCAACGTAATCGGCCTGAAACATCGCCAACTTCCGAATGTACCTCTGACAGCCTCTGAGAGCCTTTGCGACGACGATAGTCACGAAAGAGGTACATCAGAATTCGAGAACATTGAATTTAATGACGACAACAATAATCATTATAGATGTATTAACAGCTTTTCAATTTTACACGGCATTGGAGAAGAGGAATGGATAAAACTAGACGCTTATATTTTGAATTGTAACAATCATAAAGCCATCACAGGCATTTCATTGTTTGGATAATAGGGGAAAATACAATATGGAATACTTGAATGAGTCGTTTATTTTAAATGTGGCCTAAGTCCATTTCTCAATTATTTTTCACTAATCGTAGCAGCGTGTAAAACATTAAGTTAATTTTCATAAACAACATTTTGCAATTAAGTATATTCAGAGGATATGACAATTTCAGACACATAAATTCGAAAATATTGCATTGACACCACTTTATAAAAATATAAGACGAATTAGAGCAGCGAAATACAAGGACATGATGGACTTATTAGGATATATACCACCGAAGCACTAGGACTGCTTCAAATTCCTCCCGCATACGCAAGATGTAGATGAACAGTAAATTGTTATGTAATTTATATAGTTAGATTTCCTGAAATGCATAAATTGTGTTTTCGAAATGTAGTAAAGAAATATGAAAGAAATTGAGTATTAGACAACAATTACTCCTAGCTGCTGCTTCCTCGAAATTGTAATTATCAATAGCAATTGTTATTGCTCGCAAGGACCAATTTTTTCCAAAAAATTGAGTATCGTTTTTTCAGTTTGAAGCATTTTAAATTATGTCAAATGGACTTGGGCTCTTTCAATATCTGTAGCAAATCCGGTTGTTAACTTTGAAACTAAATTAACTCCATTTGTGGCAAGAAAACACATATTATCCGCCTAATAATCGCTATTACTTTAATAAAAATCGTAAATTTAAATAACTCTCTTAGATACCCTTAAGCGGTCTAACGCATTGACATCCTACACGTATATTTCTAATTTAATTGAGACGCAAACTCTTAAATACCTCGATTTCAATACAGATGGACTCAGGCCACTTTCAAAACAAACGGTCCAAATATTTCAGGAGTCTCGCGCTGTCGAATTCATCGATGTTAGAAACGAGAATATTTTCACGAACGAACCCTTGGGTATCCTTCGTCTCCCGGCCCGACAAAAAGTTTAATCGTCTTTCATAAGAGAGACCGTGCATCGATGGAGCATAGCGACGCACTTAATAATAGTTCGTGCTCGTTACGCACTCGTCTAACTGCCTTGTTAAGCTAACAGTCGTATAGCTTCGCTCGGCGAATATTCAAAACTTATTGGATACGCGATCTCGTAAATCACGGGGCGCTATTGGACTTTGTAAAACTTTGAAATGCGCGGCCCGTATACGCGGGCATCGATAAGAAAAAAAATACGCGGCCGAGCGTGTGCGCGAACGCACGCGAATAAAGGCAGTGCACGCATCGGGGCATTTATATAACACAAGTAAACCCTGTGCGTTGTGCCAGTTTGTCGTAAATTTCCGTTAACGAGCTCCCCACGCCGCGAAGACTAGAGCGCATTTCTGAAGTACGATGGAGTCGGTAAGAACAAAAAAGGCCAGCCGCGAGAAATATGAAACTGAGATCCCGTTGTGCACGCGCCGTAATTTTCCCCGCAAAAATGAGGATTGTTTATAGGGGAGTTAGCATTAGCGCGGAAATATGAAATCATCGGTTGTGCGAATCGGCCTTGCTCGCGTCTCGCTGGATGAATTCGGTTCTTCCCCATAACGGTGCTTGAAAACACATTTTCCGCGTGTATTTTTTAAGATAACGTGAGTTGCTGCGTTTGAAAAGTTGCCTCAACAGTGCGCTAGTGTGTAGTATAGCAATGCCAAGCGCATCTCTGAGATTGAAACTTACTCCATGCAGGTGTGTGAACATATTAGAGCCATTGTTTCTTATTATAGTAGAAGATCGTGACGTTTGGGCCGAAGTGCTTATGGATATTCGTGCAAGGAAGGGTAACTGTGTTTTTGGTTACAGTGTTTCGATAAAATGTATTCAAATTTTTTGGTAAGAAACTTTGAAGAAACTATTCTTATATTATATTACAAGTATACACTCCTGATGGCGATTGTAAGAATTGTTTCTTTCTGAAGGTACAATTTGACACAATAGTTGACACTCAGCGGACACAAAAAATTTTAGTAGTTTACATCCTTTTGTTTCAGTAATTGAGATTGGGAGAAAAACCAATGAATAAATTAGTCTGAGTAATGTAAATAATACGAACTTGCAATACTTACACTTTGACCAAATCCTTGGCGATTAATATAAGAAAATACGCAAAAATTCTATGAGTCGCCACGGATTTAATTATGTAGGATTAGCATTTCGCAATTAAGTCTCTAAAAAGCCACACTATATAGACTAATAAGATTTGCTGCATTCCAGCTCGTAGTTTCTTTAATTATTAACTTTCTTTTAAAAAGTGTCTAGTACTGGTACAGTATCAGCTACCGATGCTTTTACCTTACGAAACGATTTTAGTAACGTCTCTTCTAGTTGTCGATTATTGATATCTCTCTTTACCATATGCCCCTTGTCCTTTGCGTTCACCGCACCGAGGGTCCAACAATTCTGGCCATAAACACCGCGCACTTGATCGTACGCGCCGAAAATAAGGGTTCCGCGATCACCCGACGTGTCAATATTTCACTGATATTTTATTAGAGACACGCATTACCACTGATACCGAATCCCCTTCAACAAATCCCCCGACCGCGAGTGCGCCGTAGAATTTCACGAATGAAAAATCGGGTTGCGCGGGGACTCTCGATCATCGGGAATCGGATTCCCTGTTTTGACAGCGCATCGTCGATCCGTGGCGGCCTATTTTTTTCGATTTACGCCGAAGGTTTTCGAAAGCCGAACAAAGGAGAGGCCCGCGAAAGGAGCCTGGGCGTAGCCCCCTTCCTCCCCCTCCTTTCTGCCATTTGAATTTGTAGAAAGGGTTCGATTCTGTTTATTTTCGAGGATACGAAGGGGGAGAGTGGCGCGCGTGTTGGTGGAGGGAGGATTGGAACCGCTCGTACGTGTATCCAGTCTAACGTTACGCGCCTGATTTCCCCTCGTAAAAACTTTACGCGCCCGACGTAAGTAAGAGATGAACGGCGTGCGCTCGATACGCGCTAAAATAAAATGGGGGCGTGGGGCTGAGGGGTAGAAATTGGGTGACGCGGCGAGAGCAGTCCCAACGGATTGGATTCACCGGGACAAAAAGCTCGCTGTTGAAGCCGTCGATTGATCCGCGTTACCGGCGTTATTACGGAAACTCGATCGGCGATATGTCACGTATGTGTTCTAACCCTTGAATGCATGGTGGGCAGCACAGGGTGCTAACTACATAGTCGGTTATAAAAAAGATGTGGAGACATCTTGCTGATTTTTATATAATTATATTCGGTGATTAATGCCCCAGCTATGGGATGACCATGGGTTTTAGGCATTTATCCTCGGTAATACTGAGTTTTTATATCATTTTACGTGACTACGTCGTCCATTTGCCTTGTTTTGATTAAAAATATTTCATAAATTCCAATATTTTATCAATCCAATCCAATATTTCAGAAATTCCAAATATTTTACTGATTATCGTATAATCGTTTCTTAGCATATTTGTATATAGAATAAAATATAATTGAATTTCTACTTTTTCGTGCAAAATTGAAATTTGACAGTGCATGAATGCATGATGTATCCTGCAGGATACAAACCCTTTTCCTTCTTTTGTGTATGTATAATAAATACATTTCTTTCCATTATTTCTACTTGTTTATTTATAAGGTTGCTAATATAAAAATATTTTTTTTTTGAATAAAATTGTTAAATCGTGTATTTGGGGGCTAATACCGCGCGGTAATTTTATCTTTTTGCTGGGAGTATTTGGACTCGGTCCCACGGCATGCGGGATGCGCACTGAAAGACCACTTTGTGATAGGCTTGATGTACGATCGACCATAGATGTACGAT
This sequence comes from Ampulex compressa, assembly GCA_038496175.1. Classification (NCBI taxonomy): domain Eukaryota; kingdom Metazoa; phylum Arthropoda; class Insecta; order Hymenoptera; family Ampulicidae; genus Ampulex; species Ampulex compressa. The sequence goes on along the minus strand of JBCFXI010000234.1, from coordinate 2,554 downwards.
TAACAATAGACCCTAGTTTGCTAAATAAGTAGAATCCAGAACCAAAGTTTTTCCATTAGTTTCGAGTTTATTATACTTGCATAAATGAAAAAATCTGCAATTTCTTCAGTTCTGTAGGTTTCTCAGCAAATTTGTCCAGTTTCTTCCTTATACCATTTATGTTTTCATATTTTAACGTCGCTAATTGAATCAAATTTTAGTTACGTTTTAAATCGCATCTGTCAAAGAATGTGCTGGCTTAATTCTCTGAAAAGAATCGCCGTCGTAAAAGCGTGTTTACAATATTTCTAGCATTAGTCAGCACAGTGAATAGTGCGACTTTAGCTCGTGTTTACCTACGTTTCATTCCTGCTCAATAAGACAGACTTGCGAGCCATTACAATCGGAGAAAAAATGATAACTCAATCATTATTCCTATAACATAATTCTCTTTAAAAAAAAATGTAATTAACCATATATCGTATACACTAAAGCTTCATAAAATTACAAGAAACCAATCGTAACGAAAAATGCCTAAACGCCGAACAATTTTACGTCACTATTTACGTTATTTACGTTACTCAATGAGTGAGATTATCAGCGGTATACAAACGCCGATCGTGACAAATTGATTGATTCTGTCTACAAGACACTCATCGACGAAGTATCCCCATTTAACCACATACAAAAGCCATGTGTATGCATACATATATGTACATTTTATACGACGTACGATTCATACTCGGGTTTTAGTAATTTAAAAAATGTGCATACACCGATATTCTAGAAGCAGGGTTTCCCCTCGTTAAATTTAACACGAACAAGAAGGGCAGGAGGCGCTCGGCTCATAGCGGTGTAAAAAGTAGGGGGCGAGAAAAGGACTAAGGGGCAGGAGGACTCTGGGGGGAGGGGGTACAGTAAGTAGTAATACAGCCCCGAAAAATCCATACGAGGCCACGTCCGGCACAGCGAGGGCAGGCTAGATTAAAAAAGGAACTTCCACGCGCGGCCGGAGGGGTAAAACGATACCAGCTCGGCGACATTAATGAATGTGCCTTTAGAAAGTAGAAGAAAAAGGGAAGCAGGTAACACGTGGTGCGATTACTTTAACGACCGTTTGTTACCTTCGTGCGCACCGGTTCGATAGGTCTCGTCGATATGCGGGGAATTATATTCGGCGTTTTCTCGTAACGTGGCGATCGTTATCATTAGCCTATTATATACCAAAGCCAAGTGTATACTTAAAAAATGTACTAATTAATTCAATTCCTACGGTAAGCTAATTAGAAAAATATTTTGATCGAGTTTGTAACTTTTATGGCGGTCTGTACAACAATTAGGTAGAACAATCAGAACTACAAGTTCCACTGCTTAGGTAGAATGAATAAAAAACAAGCGTCCCAAAAAAGGGGCAATAGTAAATAATGGCTTAACCAGCATGATTACATAGATCGTTTTGATGAAATATACCGAATAAAAAGTAAAATTACAACGACAAAAATGACTCTGATTAATTTCTTATAGCCAATAATTAATTACTTATAGCCAGCTAAATATTATTACATATCGATCGTTTATTTAATAAAGTACTTTTACAAAACAACGAATTTATTTTTAAATATACTGACTAACTAAATCGACCGGCCTGATAGTTACTTGTGATAAATATATTAATAAAGATTATTTTTCTTACATCGAAAAAGCATGAAACCCATGATATACTTTAGTAATATCTTATAATGAGTTGCTTTATTTGGTTCACTAAGTAATTCAACTGTATTTTTTTGTTCAATGTCTTGAAATGTATTTCCACGCATTGCTATGTCTTGTATAGATGCTGATGTTAATGCACTTTTGTAGGTCTTGTGCTACCACAAACAACAGTATGAAACACTGTATAAAATCGAGTTCTCAAGGGTAATAATTCCTTCATCGCGAACGCGCAGTAGAATTTTGCACATGGTAGTATACTAATTCACTATTAAGTGGCAATCAATTTATAAAAACCCTGGATTGTCGGCTACACGCCTTGTCATCACTTTTTTTCTACATAATGTATATGAAAAAACTGATAGTTCTGAATGATTAAGCATTAAATCGTAGGCGACACTTTTTCTTCGCATACAACAATCCTTTAACTTGGTGTCCACTATTTCTGATTCGAATCAGTGGATCTTCGGTATAAATATCGTATCAAAAAACTTTAATCATTTATGACGATAAAAGTCATCTATTACCGCATTATTTCTATCCGCTACCTCACTGCAGGTCTCAAAGAATAGGTGTTAACTGTACAAAGAGACCGGGCATCCAATAACTCGAATGTTTCGCGGCGAGAATCGCTCTTGATTTTTCATCACCCTCGACGCAACGCCACAAAACGTGCGGCAGAATGACAGCCAACCTGTAGATGAGACGCCGTAAATCTTGCGACGCGGCTGCGCAAGGTGTCTGTGCGCAATAAGCGTGCGACAGGAAGAGCGATCTCGCGAACCACGGCGGTATATAGAATGAGCGCACATTGCAGGAAATAAAACTTAGTTATTGCGCACAAATATTATGTAATATTCATATA
>JBCFXI010000233.1:97174-225498 GCA_038496175.1 Ampulex compressa | reverse complement strand
CAACCTAAAGTTTATTATTTCTAGAGCGTGTAAAGTATTTTTTACGAAGGAAATCTTTCAGAACTCGCTGCGAGGTGTAATGGGGACGTGCTTATAGGGAAGAAAGTGTTCGGATAAAAATAGTATTGCTTGTTAAAGGATTCCGAGAAATCTCGGTTTTGCTCGTACTCTCGTATTTGTAACGCGGGCATTCTTACTTCTCACGTTTGTTTCCTTTTTAGTCTTGGATTTGGGGCTTACGTCAAGGAGCGGGTTTCTGGCCAAATAATCCGGCCGAGGTATATCGAAAATTAAACAAATAACGGTCTTTCTCTTTCCCAACAGCTCGCGCGTTCCGCCGTCAATTACTCGCTAGGTACGCTCAGGAACGTGCCCGTGATACGGTACACCGTAAAAAAGCCTATCGCCGGTCTCTCGAATTTGTACGCGCGATTGTAAGGCGTACGATACGATTTATCCGCGTCCGCTTACCGTTGCTGGTTGCTTAACAGCGTGGCATGTCGTGCGCCTAGAGCAACGACCAGTGTAATTACCAGCCCAGCTCCCACCTTTCTCGATCCCGCATTACGTTATTCACGGCAATGCCACGCCGGGATCACGAGCCGTGGGCCGTCGTTCGTGCTAAAAGTGGACCACGGAATTTGTACGATGTTCGTCAAACCTATCACAAAACGACGGTCTCGCGATCCAAAACACTGGATTCTTGCGCAACAATACTCGAGGCCCTAACGTACAATTCCCTCCTTGCGAATACAAGAGAATCGTGCGCGAGATCCTCGAGTGCTCTTGGAAATTTGTACAAAAGGCGCGAGATGCTTCTTAATACTTGGACCGCGGGCAACGTACTTTTACGTTTTTCGCGTAAAAATACATATTTAGTAGATTTGTGGTGGACAGCGGGTATGGTGCGATTACGATGTGACTATATACAATGTCACGCATATTTTTTTAAGATAATCGTAGAGTATATATTGGGTGAGCGCAAAAGTTCGTGCGGGCTTTCTCATAACTCCATCTATTGAAACTCCGCACGAACTTTTGCACTCACCTGATATTTGAGTGTAAAATAAAAAAAGTTTCCTTGATAAAATTTACCGCGATTTTATCGAATAATTAAATTCCCGCGCGATACACGAGAAAAGGTCCGCTGCACGGGTAAGTTGGTATACCCGCAGTTCGAGTGTTAATTCACGTTGCGTCTCGACATCGCGCGGAAGGGAAGTCAACGATCGTGGCTCGCGTGCTCGCGGCTGAAATACGACGAGCGCGTCGCTCCGCAAACTCGAGGATGCCTAACGCCGCTTTATAATACATTCCATCGCTCTTCTCCCACGAGCATCGAGATTGGTAATGGGCTAAATGTCCCGATCGGTATCGCACGACCTCGATTTCTATCCCGGCGCACGGCCTTTTTTTCGCGCGCAAGATCGACGCGGTGCGCCTTATCCCGCGTTTATGACCGGTCCTCCTAAGCGAGAATACCGGCCAAACGCTCCATGGATTCTCGATCGGCGCGCCGATTATTATACCAATATACGCTCTCGCTCGAGTTACACTATCTCGAGGTAATCGAGTCCACCTCGGGCAGTCACTGGTCGTCCTTAATCATTCGATTGGATCTAATTCGCCTTCATGATTCTCCGCGTCGTTGTCTTCGTTGTCGGTTCAAGGCCACCGCGCATCGAGGCGCGTATATCTCCGCACTTGCTCCTCGGTTATCCTTTGACCGCGCGAGAGAGGCGCTCTGCCCAAAGGCGGATTCCTACGTCTGTTCATTTATATGATTTATATTTTGTCAGGTTGTCCCAAAAGTGTCTTCCGCTATCTACACGCTGCTGCTTGATTTTACGATATTAATATCAATGTGAAACCTAATCTGTTAAACGCTCCGGTCTTCATCCTTCGCTCGTCTTCTAGTTGTACGCATAATTCAATGAAATAATACAATTACTTCTTTATGAAACGGAAGGAACTTTTGGGAGAACCTAATACATGATTTATTTTAGTTTAGGTTTAAAATTACTATGGATACTTTTCGAAAGATGAGGCTTCGGTAGTTTTTCGAGAAGGAGCCAAAGAAGAGTGTCACTTCGTTCGTAGGCTCGTAGGATTTTAACCGTCGGAGGATCGTGGCCCCGAAATATCCGTAATATAATTCGTAAGATTTCTCGATCTTATCGAGGGCCCGGGGGTTTCGAGAGCGAGGGAGCTCAGGTGCCTGCCATCTGCCGCCTGTCGGCGGCTCTTTCGGGGAAGCGAACCTACCGCGGGGAACTCATTTTGGCCGCGTCCGGTTCACTTTTGTTCTTGGCCCGACGTAAAATTCGAGGAGCCTGCGGAAGCGGTTCGAACAGCGACGCCACGTCGCGCCAATTGGCGCGATAAGCGCACGCGAGCACAGCCCGTGCGCTTTTTCGACGAGGCTCCTTGTTCTCGCGTAATCGACGCTGTCGCATGCCTGCTTTAGCCTTACAGCTGCGTGGCGATCGTCGGATGGCGAGTCGGACAATCGAGTCCTGCGATATCTCGGATGAGAGCATCCCTTCGACGCCTCGATCTTGCTCTACGATTTTCTGAGCCGCTTTGGTCCTCGAAAGTGGTATAGGACTGATAAAAAGGGAAATGGATTAATAGCTTTGATTAGGCAGCTATCGCCTTTTGATATTTATAATAATGTAGCAATTGTTTTTTTTTGTAAATGTAGGATGTATTACGTGGAGAATAGGGTTATATCTGGATGCGTTCGAAAGGGGTTATCGATGAGGTACTTTCAGGTTTAATAATGGAAGTATAAAATTAGATTCGGTGCGGTAAAAAATGTTGCAGAGGAGTCCACGATGTTTCCAACCTTCTGTATAGATATTCAGTGCAGAAATGTTCTCGAATTTTATGTATAAGTACTTTTGACGATTGTAGAATTTCTAAATTATAGAAATTGATGGATATAAGAATTCTGCAGTTTTCCATGTGTATAATAATGTTTGAAAAAGACGATTGGCAGCGAAATACCGATTCGAAGTTGAGTAATACGCGATGTTCGCTCAGGTGGAGTGTCAGGAGGAGAAACCGGAGGCGAGAAAATAATTCCAGGCTCCATAGTGAGGTGATCTTAGACACGTTAGGGAGACAACGATCTTAGGCCCGGTAGCGAGAATATAATATTAGGCCCGGTAGCGATCGTCCGCTAATTCGCCGTAATCGAGCACAATTTGTGGTCCGACCTTCCTCGAGTATCGCCATCCGGCGCAATCGCCGTGAGCGTTTACGCCCGTATGCGCTTCATAGATCTCCTACCTTTCATTTTGTATGTTTCATTTAACTTCGAGCGCCGGTTGTTAAGCCCGCTCTGGCCTATTTACCACTTAGCACGCTCGGCCCAGCGATAATGACACTTCCATGGCGTATTAAACGCCTTTGACAATGTCTGCGTCTAGCGCCCAACACCGTAAATTACTTACAACCGACAACGATGCGTACCAATTATAACAATAGACGCGAGTCTATTATCGAAAATCTATAAACCCCCTCGATTCGAGTGGCTCCTCTATCGCGCAGAATATATTCCATCCGCGTCGCTCGCGATGGTCCGTACGATAAATCATAAATTTCCTCGTCAAACCGAATCTCGAAAATCTCAGCGATCGCGCGGAAGAATCCGGGTGCGAGATTCGAGCCTGGAGGGGGAGTTTCCTGCGCCTCTGGAAAAATTCGAGGGCCATTCGGCACGCGCACAGCGGCCTCTCTCGGGGGGGAGGGATAGATATGGGATTCTAAATCTGCCTCGACCGCTTGTCAAAGCGGCCTACATTTCCGGAGGCGGTGATGCAACCGCGAGAAAAAGCGAAACAGGTGCAGGTGCATACTAGAAAAGCGGACGGGCAAAAATGGTATCGGGGTGACAAACGATACGCGATATGCCCGCCAGGAAGTGGGAAGGATTACGGATCGAACGGTTGGAACCGGCTGTCTGGATTGGCGGCGGCGCATAAAACATTTCGGTGCTCCGACCGCGATCCATTTTTAACCCATTGCGGTCGAAATTATTCTTCGCATCGCACAGCGCTCGTTCCATTGTGTACCTTTGAATCGCGTGATTCTGCAGAACGCGGGGCAAAAAAGTGGAAAATTTGAATATCGCCCGTACCGGTCCTCGTAAGGATTATACGAATTTTCCACGATCCCGAAGGGCTCGTAAAAAATCACTGATCCTTACGAAGAGAAATCTTGGATCAGAAAAGAGCGATTGAGAGATACATATGTATTTATATAAACAAAGTAGGGATATACAAATGTACGATACAATGTATAGATAAATGGAGTTTGGACAACGGACAAGACGTTAGAGCAACAAATTACAATGTTCCTTAGCGTCCGACCCTCAGGTGCGAGTTTTGCCCCGAGGAAACTGAAAAGTACTTTGTTGCAAGGTGCTAATGGACGATTCGCATAGCCGCTTTGGGCCGATGAAAAATTGAATCGCGCGAGACAAAGTTTTTACTTGGAGGTACGAGGAAAACGGGGCAACCAGCTGTCTACGAAAATAACAGCGGAAATACCGAGACGCTGAATAATTGAAACGGGAAGCGTTTCTATAAGTGCGCCCAAGAACGTTGCGAACTCATCCGGTTTTCATGCGGCGGCTTACCCACTCGTGTATTTAGCATAGCATCGATTCTACTCGCGACGAGATATTCCACTTGGCGACGGTAACGAGGGTACAATTATTCGAGTGGCCCGAGTTCCATAATGATTCCGTTATTTGAAGGCGGAGCCTCGCAATTTCCTTGAGCGAAAGGCTTTAATTGAAGCTCGGATAACGAGTATGACGCGAGATATTCCTGGAGTTAGCGCCTATCTCACGAAGCTTCAGCTTCGCGAACAGTGGTGTCACGAAAATTTCATCGCCCGCAACGGCAATGCGGTTACGCATATTTCCTCCGACCGACCCTTGCGAAGAAGGATGTTTCTTACATTCCAGCACCACGAATATCAGAGACATCTGGGGATATTAGCGTTTTCTCTAGGATCTCGTTTTTGTGGTAATACCCGCTTCGTTTGCAGCTGTCGATAAAGAAGAGTTTTGTATGGTAAATTATATTTGAACGGGGAAGTCCCGTGGTTTTAGCGCGCTTACCGGATAGGAAGGGATGATCCTCTATCGTTATGGAAGTAAACTTCTTTACCAAGCCTTGGTTCCTACCTTCGGCGGATAACGCAGTTATTTTCTCAATTATTAAACGTAAACACACTTAACGGACTAAAAAAAGTATTTAATCTTTACAATCACATAGAGAAGATCCGATACTGAATAAAAACAATGTACCTAATACAATAATAAGATCATTTTAAAAAGAAACGGTACATCAAAAAGCAGTAAAGAAAAAAGTATATCCATACAGAATATCAACCTTGATCTCCGAATAAAAAACCTCGCGTTTAAATCTCACTCTAATATATGTAATACGAACTCACTACTTCAAGGTACATGCTAAATGGTACCTTGCACGCTAAATCGCCTCGATAATCCTCATCGAGCAGCAAGCCTAACGATTCTTCCGCCAACCGATCGGCTCTGCAAAAGCGATAACTGCAAAAGGCATAGAGCAATAGGAAACCACGAAGTCGGATCGCCTTCATCATGCTCGAGGAATTTCTATTAGTCCGAAAGGTGCGGCGTGCCAAAGTTGATCAGTGTCATCTGGCGCACCAAATGGCACGTCCGGCTTGAGGCGCCGTCACATAGCCGATTCGCGCTGACTTAGATCGGCCGAAAAATTCCGGGGGAGGAAGAAAATTACGGTGAATCGGGCCCTCGACTGGCTGGCAAAGTTTTCGGTGTGGCGGCTACCGTTTTATTTATAGCGGAGGAGGTCGCGATGCGTTCCAAAAGCTCCTCGTCGTACCAGTACGACAAGTACGAGCCTAGCAGAGTGGTCTTGTACCAGTTTCCTTCGAACGGCACATATACGCGGTCTCGAGGCACGGAGAGAGGAAGGAAAAACCGCAGCGAGCCGACATCCGGGAATTAGCCCTTAATGGCTCTCAGATCATCGAGAAGCTCGTCCTACACGCCATTTTGAAGGAGCTTCCGGATCTGTGCGAACACCGGACACGTGACTGCTCCTAACAGTGGTTTCTTTGAACTATTGCGAAAACCATGGAGCAGTAATCGTACAGTGCTGAGTTTAAGTGCGGCAGTGATACTCTCGCACGCTTATCGCGCGGTTCGTTTTAGAGTAGCTTGGTGAAAGCACCTAGGGGACACCGTGGTAATCGAGGAATAAGTATTCTTCGAAAGGTCTTTTCGGTTTTTTCTATTTTAATATACCACTTTTCTACGACGAGAATATCCCTGATTAATTTAGGAGGATCGCATTGGATCATCGAAGAGGAGTCGCGGATGACAGTATCGTTTGTTGTGAAATTTTCCGTCTATTCTTAATCGTCGTCGCCTGTTCTCACGGAATGTATATTATCGCGGCTCGCTTATCTGCCGCATCAGGCGCGGCCTTTGGATAATTTTGTACCCTTGCCGGCCTCTCTGTGCGTGAAAAATTGGTTAAAAGTCAAGGTCGGGACTACAGATTTATGCCTCCGATATATTCTGCGGACATCGGTGACTCTTACATTTGGCGGTCGGCATGAATCCAAAGATCCGACGATGTACGCTGCCACCGGACGGTCATTAGCTACGCAAGATAAGGACCGCTCGTAATTTCCTCTTTTCCATCTTCAATTTCAAACGGCGAGTCGAGCTTTGTCTCCCGTCATTCAACGAACGAAACTATTTTTTGCGGTTTAACCTGGATCGACCCTCTTCATCCGAGGCTCTCGGGCGAGGCGTCAGCCTTCGTGGTCTTCGTGCACGGTGAAAATAATCGTGCATGACCAGAGGAGCAAGACTCGTGGAATATAGAATCCCGTCGACTCCCCAAAGTGGCTTGAAATCCACCCATCATCGAGTCACCTCCCCGATGCGCCGCTCGAACTTATCGTCGAAAGTGGCTCCGCGGTAAACCGTGATGTGAGAAGTGAAAAGAACCAGGCGTTCTCTCATCGGGATTAAATGCGACTCAAAGCCAGGACCGGATGTACCTCGTGCCGAAAGTCGATGGAATCGCGGAGCTGACAAGAGCTGATACATGTCGTTATACTCTCTACCAACGACTCGGTCTTAAGCCTCTCGCAAGATCGTTTGTATTCTTGCACCCGGAAAATGGCGCACCTTCGACGGCCCATGAGGCGGGAGCAGTACAAGCCTTTTGGTAGAAGAAAGGTAAACGAAATATGAATAAAGAATATAAAATAGCTATTTCTTATCTCTTCTAAATGATACCACGATAAAAGGGATAACGAAGTTTATCGAGGGTAATGGATCGATTCTCCATAACACGATCCGATTGTTTTAGTAATATAGTTTCCCACGCACGTTAAACTCGATGATAACTATCCGCGGTTCGTCGACAATTTAGTTCCGGAACCTGCATTAAAGGGCTGATCGTCGATGCAGGTAATAATAGTTCTGGCCGTTGGTTTACTTTTGAAACCGATTTTAAAGGGCAGGGTGTGATACAGGTGTTTCCACGGAAATAGCCGCGGTGTCCTTCGTGGACCGAAAGTACTTGTCGTCTCTGGGTTTGCCAAATTGCATCATATATCACGAACGGCCGGGAAGGCGCTCGCACATTTGATTCGTATATAATGGTGCAACATAGATTTTCTACGGCTATCTTGCAGCCCTGGAACTTAGTTTGCGCCAGTTTGTGTACGTGTGCACGTGCAAGAGAAAGTTCGAATTCGATCCGTCCCTAAGCACGACCTACCGTATCCCTGGCCATGCGCACTTCCCTCAGAAATTTGCATTGCCTTTTGTCCACGCTGACACGCTTTCCTTCATCGACGAGAACTTCCTCCTTCTTATTCTGTATGCGCGCGAAGATCAACATCTTTCCGCGCTCTGCCAAAAATAGCACGGCTAATTACAATCTTTCTTCGCCAGTTACCAGTATCTCACGTTCGTGAGAAAACGATCGCTTCCATTTTGCAGGAATGAATACGATCTGTTTATTAAATTGCGCACCGTTATCGTGGATTAATCCACGATTTTTAGCTACCCTAAAATATCTGGTCGAACGTCCAACATTATTTAAAACCATGACGTTTCATCGACCTCCTAGTCTTGACTTCTGCGTAATTGCAATCTGCAGCCTCGATGGATTTATAGAGAAATCCATGCTGCCTACGAGGCAGGATTAAATTTAAAAAGCAATGAAATCCTTACGATGTACATCTAGCAGGTGGAAAGTTACTACGTTAATTTAGAGGAGCGATAACGTATCATGGCGAGAGGAATGAAAATAGCACGCTTACGCACCCTTATTTGACCTTCATGGCTCGACCTATATTGGACAGTGCACCGGGCGTGAACGAGGGCTGCGCCCTTCCTCGACGAAGGGTTCAGCAGAACCCTTCTAATATTGCCGTTGAATTTATAGAACTGCTTACGAAGGCAGGTTTTGTAATCGTAGGATGGGATGGAATAAAGTTTATGGATAATAAACATCTTGCGGCGAGTGCGTGCGAGGTAGCCACGCCGGTTTAAACCTAACGCTGGATGATTAACGCGAGCAACATTATGGAGTATTCTCATGGAAGTGCCGTGTCTCCACATAACCCATTAGGAAAATCAATAGCGCGTTGAAAATAGCAGCCATACGCGACAACCTACTTCACAACGAGTTTGTTACAAATTTCGTTTAATTATCGCTAATGCTGTTAAGCGTGGTGGAGATTTTAATAGATCGCGATGGAAAAATTAATGGCCCTCGTAATGGAAGGATGGTCGGCTCGGTTGATGCCAAAAATTCGATGAACAAATCCCATTGCGATATTATATACAATATCTCCAAGTTGCTCGAAACTTGGATTTCCACGTGGATAATATAATCGATAGTCGAAGCCACGTTCCCAAGGGCTGAGCTCTTAGTCCGGCCAACTTTGGTAATCACGGCGAAGAATTGGAGAAGCAAAAACATCCGCCATTGGCGAAACAGCCGCCGAAACGAAAGAGGATCAAAGGCCGCCCCTCGAGTACGCCTTTTGTTTCCACGATCCGACGATCGACGAGGAGCGTTAACCCTTAACACTTCTATATTCAGTACAACCCGACGCGCTATTCTCTCCTGCCACCGTTTTTCAACGATCGCCGACGCGAACTACACGAATCTCCCCCTCTCTCACCCCCCCTCCTACGAAAATACTTCTTCCGAGCAAATCCTCCGACAGTCCATTCCACGCCGCACTCCAAACATTCAATTATATCCTCCGTGTTTTTCCACCGCCTCTCGCTGACCCGCGATAAGACCCACGTACCGCCCATTCATCGTCCTCCTCCCCAGCCTAAGATCGCGTATATGAAAAAACCAGAACATCGATATACACACCCAGCCCCTGTATTCCTTCGCGTCCATTACGCACCTATACATAAGGGACCCGTTCAGACCCGGAAGGGCGAGGAGACGTTTTCCTCCCTGACAAATATCATAGCGCAGCTCGATTCATCCCGAGGGTGAGAGCGGCTACTTCGACGGCCGTGCACGTTACGAAAACGTGTTCGACGGGACACGTTGCCTTCAGGGTGCAGTGGCCTGGCTTCGCCCTGCGAGTCTCGTGGAGGGCGCGGAGGAAAGGGTCGGGGGCTGATGTGGGCGAGCGGGGAGCCCCTCGGATCGATATAGTCACGGGGGTGTCGTCCGGCTTCCTCGGTGGCTCCACCGCGCGAGCGAGCCTCGAAATGCCCCCGCCGATGTATCAAACAACCTAGCCCGGAACGCGACTCCCCTCCGAGGGGCCACGCACTGTCAGTACGTGGAGAAACGTCGCCGATAGCCCGCGGAAGCGACCGCGTCCTGAGCCTCGCAGCATCGCGATCGTTCCGTGCGCGAGGGAAGAGCCGCGAGGACACGCGCTCCTCGATACCTGGAGGAACCACCTCCTGACAACCGCGTCCTGACCATTGGAGGATCGTGCGCGCGGAAGGAAAAAGGCGACTAGCCTCCGCGAGGACGAGCAGTGCCAGTGGGTGGAGGAAGGTCCTTGAGGTTTACGAGAAACGCGTTGATCCTGATCCTTTGGCTCTTCGCGAGGATCTTGTGGCAATAGTACACGCTGTTCCTGGGAAGCTGGTGAACGCTCGAGGGAGGGTGGGATAGAGGCGAAGGGGTTTGTTGACGAGCAGCATCGAGGATGTCCCGGTTATATAACTTGTTTTCGACGATTCTCCATGGTTCGAGTCTCGTCGAAGGTTGTTAACACGGTGCTTGACCGGCGTTGGGCTAGCGGATCGGGTTGTAGTTTCTAGGAGACGCTGGGGGAAAGGTATGTACACGTATTCGAGCGTCTTTTGGAGGAACACGGATGGCGGTGAGGATGTCTCCCTTATGTAAGTCGCTTTTCGCGCTCGTGCAAGTGGTTTTCCATCTCCTTCGCGAGATTCAGAGATGCGTGCTGGTCCTTGTGTTTTTTAGGGTAGTGAGTATGTTTCGTGGAAAAGCTTGGATGAGATACGCGGGTTGTGGATCCTGCTGACTAATATAGAGAGAAAGAGAGAGACAGAGAGGAGGTATTTTGCTTATATAAGTCGTTCTCCGCGATTCTCCGAAGGTTTTTCGCTTCATTCATGCGTGCCAGAGGAGGCGACGCACGCCAATCGTATCGGACAGAGTACTTATTATAATAAAGGGTAAAAACGGTTTGTCCAGGGACGTCGACGTTGCAGACAATATTATACTTACATAAGTCGCCTCTCACGATAATCGAAAGCCTTCGCACCATCCACGCTCGCTCCATCGAATTCTAAAAGGGCTATTTTTCCTCATTGACAAGGGCCAATAATCGCAAGTGTATTTCGCTTATATCATTCCCAAAATCTGATTCAATACGCTCGTTATCCTGAACATGGAGCACTAGAGATCTTTGGCAAGGGAGTGTGTAAGAAAGCTAAAGATACTTTTATTATCATTGCCTACGAAATTCAGCAGCTCTGGCCATCGTGGTTGCAAGGAGTTGTCCACGAAGAGTGTAACCAGAGGATTCGAGTGTAATTGCAGGCGCGTGGTTCCCGGCCGCACGCTGTCGTTGACCCGCATTTCAATGTCCTCGAACCTCCATCCGCGCATCTTTCCCCTTCGCGACGACTTTCGGTGTACATATTTACCGATTTGCCAACTCCGATCTCCGGATCTGGAGCACCCTCGTGACCAGCCGTGAAACTGCGGGTTGAACGAGCGGTAATCGTGGCTCGTTCCAAGCTGCACCGACACTCAGCAAGTAGATCCGCCTTTTATTCCTCGAGACAACGTTGCTCGAGATAGTCTTTTGCATCTCGAAGAAGCTCGCCTCTTCCTCATTTTCGCCTCTCCTCTTTTGCTCCAAGATATTCGTTCGATGGATTTTGACTCGAAGAAACGCTTCACGAGCATCGAATTGGGATACTCATAGTTAGACGATCCTTCGTCGAGTTGTTTACGAAAAATAAGTTCGTCTTGGTAAAGCAGATTTATAAAAGGGGTCAACGGAATCGATTCCACGTCCAACAGCCTTGCTCGTTCCGACAGCCTTTTCCTCGAATTCTTACATCGGCCTCGTGCTTCCACGGGGGGCCGTAAACGGTGGTATTCGCCAGGCACATTACCTGGGCGTGTTAATTAATTACACAGGTTAAGGGCGATCTGGGATTTGCGTGATGATGCCCCGTGCGTAACTCACTTATAAGGATGCCGGATGATTTAATCCCATTTGTACGTTGAACTTTTCTCTCTGCTTCAGCGCCCCGGAACGAATGTCCGCGCGGATGAATCGTGTCGCCCTTTGCGAGAGTGCGATAAGGGTCCTGTGTCCTTTGCAATTGCTGCGTAATCCGAATCTCCGTCGCCTTCTTCCTTTAACGTCGCTTTTTGAGCGCGATTGCGCGAAACATAGGATAACCGGATATTTATGCGCTTTGTATCCCGTAAACAGTATTCGTGCAATCCCTTGATCTTGTTAGAGTCGTAAATAACACGAGCGATGCAATAGAGGCGCTCGCGTGACCGACTTTGATACCTATTAGGAATCTACCTTCGAATTTATCTTGCATAACTGCGTAGAAACTGGGGTAGATGATCAGACCTGGGGGGTGTACAATATCTCCGCGCCGAAGCAAAGAATACGTAATAAACGTTGCGTGAAACGTATTTCGGAGGAAAGTTACACGGAATACAGGTACGTTTACGTATAAATTCCACGAGGCAGGGTTTTATTTATATATAGAAATCAACCGTTCGCCATTTGTCCTCTCGGGCCGAGGTAAAATATGTATTTACGCGAGGCAAATTGGGCACGTTTTATGACGTCGATAGCACGTGTACGTTTGCCATTCTTAAACCGCCATCGATCTGTAACCTACATTTGTTTCCTTGGGAAAAGATTTGCGCTGAGGAATAATGTCGCGCAGGGAATTCTTTGAAAAGGCGCCGTAATTTTTCACGCATTGCTGGACGAAATTTCGATCCTTTTGGTTTTCAAGACGACGAATACATTTCGGATGATCGCTTCCAATTCTTTTGAATTCGATACTTAGGAATTTGTCGATGTGTCAATTCGCGACATTCGTCGATGTAGGACGTGCGATTTTAGGGAGTGGCATGGAGCTCTGCGTTTGATCTTCCTCTTTCTCTCTTTCTTCCCGCACCAGGGTACTTCTCGCCAGAGAACAGAATGCAGCAAGAAAACTTTGGGGATCGATGAGAACGACTTACATACCCATCCCGTACTTTACATTTCTAGAAACTACGTTCTTAAACATTTTCTTTCTAAGGTTCATAAATAACAATTCTATATCGGAGATATTTCATGAGAAACATACCTACGTTCTCTATTTGTTTGACATACGGCATTGTTTATTACCATCATAGTATCCACGCTGTTTGAAATTACTTTATATATACGTAGATAATTACAGCATATACACTTGTGCCACTCGATTTCAAATCCACCCCTCAATTTTCCTAGTCGAAACAGTCAAACATACAAGACCCACTACGCATCATCGGTTTCGAGCCACGAAGCCTAGATCACACATGCCCCACAAAATAATCCACGGGCAACAGGTAGAATAATCCTCGAGTTCTCTTTCACTTTTTTTTTTTTCATTCACGCGTCAGAATCAAGGCTCCGTCGCCCTCCCCCCCCAATGCCGTCGTAACGAATCCTTCCATTATTTTCCATATATTCAAACACGAGAGCGTACAGGCGTAACGTAATCACCGCCCTCCGTGTTCGTCCATTTCTCCCTCCCACGAAAGGTAATCGTACGCGAAATTAGAGCGCACCAGTTTCTCGGTTAGTGCCTTCGAGAGACGGGGTCGCGGCTGAATGGGAATCAAGATAAATCTCAGCATGGCGCGACGAAGTGGAGAAGCGGGTAATCGGGGCACGGAGTCGAGCGGGAATCGGGAGTAGACGGGGCCGGGCTCTTTTGGATGGCTTGCAAACGGAAGCGCAAAAAGCCAAGTCGACGCCCCTGAGAGAGCCTCGTCGTTGCCCTACGCCCTCGTGCAGGACAGCATGGCGTAGCGGCTGGCGAGACATCCGCGGAGATCTCGATTCACGAGAGGAGGAGACGCAATGCGGTAGCGCGAGCGAAGCGTGGCCTCAGCGGATCAACCTCTCGGCCGGTTGAATAACGAAACTGGGCTATTCTCGGTCGGGGCCCGACGAGAAGTGGGTAAGCGCCACTCGAAGAACGGCCCTGGCGACGACGGTGGCCGCTACCGGCGATGATCGGATACAATCAACACAATTCCGGCTACAACAAGCTATTTACCCAGGTACAGCCGTGCCATTTTTCGCAATCTCGCGTCTTTGCCGCGTCAAACGATAATTATAGGCTTGTTGGAAGTGGTCGACGAGTTCGAGGAACCTGTCGAAGGTTCGTCAAGTTGATTCCGTCTTTTCCAGCAACGGGGAAATTGGTCTTATAAGCAGGTTGGGTGAGAAAAGTGGAGAAATTTTTACGTGAAAGCAACAAATTTTTATGCGAATAAAGTCGTGCTTTATTTCGTAATCTCGCGTTTTTGCCACGTCGAGCATTACTTATTGGAACGCTGTTCGACGAGTTCGAGGAACCTGTCGATCGTTCGTCAAGTTGATTCTGTCTCTTTCAGCGACGAGAAAATTTATCTTGCACGAAGCTTGAGCAAGGAAAGTAGAGGAATTTTAACTTGGTTTTGCATCGACCATTATTCGATCAACCGAGCAAGATGATTAAGAGTACTATTTTTTATCAATGGAGCATCGAATTCGATACTCTCCACGATAAGCTGTCTCCTGTGCGAATATTTCAAGAGGAGATTCTTCGCACCTTGTGTACCTAACTGCTAACGTACGAAGGCTCCTGCGAAGTAGATGTTTTTTAATAGTCCGGATGACGTACCGTTACCATAGCAATTCCGCGTGTAGGGTCGCGGTGGCGGTACTTTGTGTTACGAGCTGGTAGCAGGCCTCCACGCTCCCTGGATTTATATAGGATTTTCCACGGAGTACAGCGCCGTTAAAGTTTTGCATTAATCAGCCTGGCGTGAAATAAAGTCAGCGAGCCATACTGTCGCGGCTCTCGGACGCTTTGCTCCGCAATCTCGATCGATGTACCTCCACTTTTCGAACGTGAAATCGAGCGACTAGAGGCATGCTCCGCTGCCCTTGAAACGACGGCTCGTCTTCCTCGGCTCCGCTCGAGGTGCTCCTTCTGAAAATATATTTTCCTTCGAGGAGGAAAACGAAGCGGTGCCACCGCAACGAGAATACGTACCGCGCAAGCCTCGGCGGTCCTCTCTATTGCATAATAATCCATTTTACTCGTCGCAATTGCTCCTCTAAAGTGGCTATTTGACCAGCTCTGTGGTTTCATTCCCTGCCATGTAATTATCATCGTAGCTGCTGAGTGCTAGCCGCCTTTGCGACGAATCCATTGGCTGGGCTTTGCTCGCGAAAAATACTTATAATACGCGACTAATTTATTTCGAGTAAATGGTGTATTATGTAGCGAGAGGAGAAAGTCGAGATGGAAGAAGCTTTGAGTTGGATAGCTGATAAAAATGAGATGAAAGTATGGTATGATTGATTTACAGAAGAACACTTCTTCCTTTGGAGAAGATTGGTGAGAAAATTCGCTGGGTATAAAGATAAGGCTCGCATTTTGTAGACCGGTATATTTCTGTTCCTTTGATATCGAGATTTGCGCTTGTTACGACTTGAGAGTTCTCTACGATGCTCGTATATTTGTTACGCGTCGACTGCAAAATCGTGCTGTTTTATACATCCTGTATCGCGCACTGCCGTACATTAGTGTATCTTGGGAGGTACGAGGGAAAAGGAGGTCTGGTTTTGAACACCCTCTCGCCAGGACCGTCGACTTGATTTTCCGCGGTTCAGCGCAGTGCAACAATTAGCTCAGCGTGGCTATCGTAAAAACCTGAACAACGCTGTGTACAATCTCAAGGGAGTTGGAGAAGGCCTCGAGAGCACGCGTGTACACGTTTCATGTACTCACGCATGAGGAGTAGGTACTCTTTGGCAAGAGTAGGAGGTAAGCAAAGGCCGTTGGCATGGCTACGACCGCCCCACTCGCTCTTCGAAAAACTTCTCTCTTCCGTGGCAACGAAACCGGCCGACCACTCCAGAATTTGACTCTTTCGCTTTCATATTGGTCTCTCGCACGGGCACGGAACTGCCATTGGGACGCGACAAGGGAAAGTCTTACTTACGTGGCTTTGTTCACGCCGCATGTGATCAAACTGTTACAAGTTTCTCGAAATTGTCTCGGTTATGAATCGACAAAAAGTTTGCGAATCCATGGAGAGCTAGACGGTGTTACTTTCACTCTAATATCAGCCCAAAAGTCTCAATAATTTTCAAGGTTTTTTTCCCCAGCTCCTTGATACTTCATCCGACGATTGAAAGAAAGGAACGAAGTGTAACGAGATGAACAGCGCTTAGCAAGGTTTCTTTTTATGTCATTACGCGGTATATTAATCCAAATAGCGTAGTATTTTGCCATGTACTCCACTCGTTCGATGAGCATCGCGTCTGTTCGAATGCCACTATCAAAGCTATCAGCAGCCTAAAGCGACTCGAAGTATCGATCGATTGCTCCATTGTCTTGGATCGATAAGGAATGGACTAAATCATGTATCGAGCAGCGGCTCCGCCGGTTCGGCTTCCTTTCTCCACGGGGCGCCTGATTAATTTTAACCGAACCAATTAGCAATTAACGGACAACCCACCTTTGGTACACAGTCGCCGGGGGCAAATATCGATGCTTATTATCCTCGATGTCGTAACGGATTGTCTCGTAACATTGATTTACCGCTCATGGTTTCATCGGTATTGTTTCACCGAGGAATTATTTTACGTGAAATATTAGCGCTTTCATAATCACTGTAACCGGATGAAACTGATTTTACAATACTCGTGAGTTCACAGTTTTAGCAGGTCGATCGTAATTCAATCGGGAAACGAAGTGTCGAGGAACAAGTAAATATTATAGACGTAAACCGACTCTGACTGTTCACTCAGGTTTTCGTTAATATGGAATATTATAGGTATATTATATAAAAGAATACTTCATATCCTGCACACGATTACGATATTTTCGAAGTTCGAATTCGAAGCTTTGCCGCCATTAGCTCGCTATTCCTCGCTATCTTGAGATTATAATTTAATCACCGACTCTTAATTATACTCCTATTTATTATATAATCATTTACATATTATCATAAATATAAATTGTTCATTTAAAATCATAAATCATAAATCATAAATCATAAATCGTTCATTTAAAATCACACGTATTATATGAAGCATACGCGTCTTATCATCCCTCGACAATTCGATGCACATATTCCCTCGCGAAGCGTAGCCTCCTCGGTGCTGCGCAAAGCCGCCGCGAAGAGGGGTTCGCCTCGCCGCTCCTCATTTTTATGCCGGCAAGGTATCATTAATTACCACTTTTAAATGTTTGCCCGCCGGAGGAGCGGCGCGAACCGAAGACCGCGCAGCGAGCCTGAAAACCAGC
This sequence comes from Ampulex compressa, assembly GCA_038496175.1. Classification (NCBI taxonomy): domain Eukaryota; kingdom Metazoa; phylum Arthropoda; class Insecta; order Hymenoptera; family Ampulicidae; genus Ampulex; species Ampulex compressa. The sequence continues at coordinate 208,385 of JBCFXI010000233.1, read as the reverse complement.
GAGAGTTCTCTTGTTAAACTAATGGCCTCCGACACTCGGAGCCCTCGAGAAGTTCTTCAGCGCTTTCCTGGGCAAAATACACTGAGGCGTCCCGCGAGAAGACCGGGCCGGCCAATGAGGATTCCGGCGCTGGCCCTGAGACGCATTACGCGACATTTCTCGGGGAATTCTCCCGGAATATGGAAAACGCGAGGGGGCGAACCCGGCTTCCGCGCGGCGTCGGATGACTCGCCACGGCGAAAATTGAAATACGAGAGGCCTACGTGGCGTTTACGACGCGGAATGAGCCGTCGATACTGGGTTTGGCCGCCATATAATCGGACACGGACTAATTCCACCTTGCGAGGATGAATAGAGGATGGGCGATCGTATTTCTTTTTTTATTGGAAGCCTTGTTCGCGGGACGAGGGTCGCTCGAAAATTTATGACGTCCGCCCAGGGTGGACCGAGGATCAGCTGGGACGTACGAGTCGACACCCTTCCTCGATTTCTCTGAGCTTGGGAGCGATAAGAGTATCGCTAGAGATGCGTTGTTAATACGAAAAATCAGGCTTTCTCACTCGCATCTTAATTATCCTCGAATATCACTGGTATTTGTTAAAGCTCTTGTATATACGGCGAATGATAATCTTGCAACTGGAATGGAATTACAAGCTTGTATAGCTGATTATATTCGTTAGATGTATTTTATGCGCGCGTATTCTGGATTCTAATAATCATCTCCATCGAAGTATTTATTTGAGGCAGTGCACCAGTACGATTTTTTTCCATGGCACTGTTAAGACTCTTGTGTATACAGCGAATAATAATTTGACATCTACCAGAGGATTAAAATCGTCTGATGTGTTTTATGCTTATATATCCTGGATTATAATCATCTCGATCGGAGTATTTCTTTGCGACAGTGCACCTGTATGATCTTCTTCATGGCACACGTGCAAGCTTGCAGAATACGCGGACGCTGTTTTCGAGGAGGAATCTCATCGACGATGATTTCCTTGGTTTCAGGGCTCGGCAGACTCGAACTACTCACAGCCGAGCTCGGATCTCTCGCTGGACGAGGAGAAGGAGAGCTTGCGTCGGGAGAAGGAGAGGCAGGCCCTCCATCAGCTCGAAAAAGCCAGGGTGAGTCATTGATCTTTCGCACGTTCCAGTTCGCCTCTCCTTCCTTTGCGCGTCATGTTTTTTTCAAGCGGCCTTTCGTCGATCGCCGCCATCGACCTTATGGGCCCATCGTATCGAAGTTCGACACGACTGTTTGCGGCTCCATGGAGAAATATGACGATCGATCTTAAGATAATACGATTCGACACGATGTATTTCTCTTACAATATGTTTCTTGGAAAAATTCTCGAAATTCGCGAGAGTACGTTTGATGGAAAATTTCCAACGCTTCTGTATTAATGTATTTACTTCTTATTCTTGCAGTCTGTTTGTTTCACACGTATCTATGTCACATCTCCATACATCGAGATTGCGATCGCTTATCTCATCGTCTCTCTCTTATTAGTGAACAATCGACTTGGCACACGCACAAATATCGCGCACCCTTTTCTCAAGTGAAAACCTTCATTCCTCTTCAGAGCGCATTTTTCCACAAAAATCCATTCCTCACCTTCGTCCAACATTGCAGGTTCTCAGAGGAAGGAAGTCAATTATAATCCGCGCGTCACGCATTCCCCTCCATTTATTACTTACTCGCGTTGCAACGAGGGGGTTTGGCCCAATTGAAAAATAACCGAGCTGATCTGACATTCGATTGCGAGGGAAACTCGAAGATTGCGCGAGCTTCCAGGTGTGGAAAGGGGGGAAGGGCGGGGAGGGTAGGGCCGCGTATAGCTGCAGGGCCGATCGCTCGAATCGCCTTCAGGCTTAACGGAGAACGGATATTGATTGACGAGAGAGACGCGACCTTCGAGGGACGTCGCGTCGCAATAAACACGAAGAACATCCCTCCTGGCGTAATGCTCCTTCTCCTCCTCCTTTTTTTTACTCTTTATTAACGGCCCCCGACGCGTCAGCCGTAGAGCCGACAATCGAGCGTGAAGCTCTCTACTTTACGCCCCTCACACGCTACCACGCTTCCCGGGTATCGTCCGCGATGCTCGGACTATACCGTGACCCGAGAGGCGAGTCGATAGCGCGTTCGAAATAGCCATGATACCGCGACATCGCGTTACTTACTGCGTGCTTTGGAAAAACCTTGAAACGTAATGTAATGGGAAAGCAGCGGTTGAGAAATGGAAGAGGTTTGGGCGCGTAAATAGTCTGGGTTCTAAAATGTCTCGAGAGCTTGGTATTGGAGGGAATCGCCAGTTTTTGTGTTCGAGGGGTTGAACGTGTATTTGAGGGACTTGAATGATTTTTTTTTTGATTAAGAAATCGTTACAAGGAGAGCTTACGATTCGAAGGTTTCTCGATGAAGTTACTTAACGGAGAGTTGTTATACAGGGCTGAAGATTCGTGGTGAATTTTAATTTGTGCACGAGTTGGTGCACGTCTGTGTGTTACTCTTGGTTGTGAATTAGTAAATTGGGATATAATTCGTATCGGTTTAAGTCCATCGGAAAGTTGTTTTCGTGCTCGCGCCACAGTAGTCCGGAGGAACTTGGGGAATTATTCCGATAGAAGTTTGAGGCGCAAACAAAGCGGGCACGATGCGATCGCTGGGTTTATTAATTACGGCGATTGTTGGGGAATAACAGCGGCCTTGGATAATTATTAGGACTTTATTTTTGATTCAGACAAAGCCGGTAGCGTTTGCGGTACGAACCAACGTCAGCTATGATGGATCCGTCGACGATGACTCGCCCGTCCACGGCTCGGCCGTCAGCTTTGACGTCCGTGACTTCCTACACATCAAGGTAAGTCGATGGAAAGTCATCGAGCCGCATAACGATGCTATGAGACTTCTTCAAAATATATTTATCGCTGAATTTACTTCGTGAAATTACAATAAGCAGACGTTCTAGTCGCCTGTAAATCTTTTTACGCAATACGTACACAGTAGTTGTGGATGCTCAACATTCACATTAAGCAGTAAGTTTGAAGTATTCGTCTCTATACTCGGTTTATGTTGAAACTCATGATAAAAATTACTGGGCTTATTCGTAGCCTACCGTCTTCCTTATCAGATTCCTTTTGGTCAGATCTTTATCCTCGAAAGTTCCAAGGAGTAAGCAATCAATTCTGCAAGTCCTGCTTATTCGTTCATCGCCTAACACCGCCCCAAAATCCACGCAAGAAGTAATTTCGATACCAAACACAGGTTTATAAGAGAAAATCTTGCAGACCCTAAATTCATTATTGATTCGTAAACTATATAATATAGGCTTACGTACAGAATAACATATCAGACAAATGCCCTTCAGGGTTTTGCTCGCGCATACGCGCTCTTCTCTGGAAATTTTCAAATCCTGCGTGAATTTCGAGACACTATACGTACATAACCCAAACCTTGCGCACGCGCAGTTGTTAATCCTCGTTGATTCCGTGAAGGAGAAGTACGACAACAACTGGTGGATAGGCCGGCTCGTGAAGGAGAACTGCGACGTCGGCTTCATCCCGTCGCCGGGGAAATTGGAGGCGCTCAGGCTGCAAGCTTCGACCTCCCGCGGCACCAAGGGTCTATATTCGGCGCGCGGAGGTTCTTCAGGGAACCTTGGCGAGAGTGGTATGCCCTCACGTGGTTCCACACCACCTACACCAGGTATCCTAGCACGTCCTTCTTTCTTTCCCCGAAATCCACGGCGCAACCCGCTCGATCGGGAATCCTCTCGTCTAACCGGCCGGCGTCCGACAGAGAGATCAAACGGAGGGATCGATTTTCAGGCCTGTCGTAAAATAGACGATCGACTAACGCTTGTCTGCCCTAAGTATCCTCCACTCAAAACGCTATGGCTTTCACTCACACGCCGATTGCCAGGCCCCTTTTCTTCACGTTACCGCTTCTTTAGTCCAGTGGCCTCCAAACGTCTTTCGAGCGCGTGCCCTTAAGGGAGGAGGAAATGAATGGCACGCACCCCCTCCTCCTAGATCGAGAGATCTATTGTAATTGGTGCCTCAAAGAGGGAACAAGGCCTTGTGTAATATCGAAGAGAGCTGTATGCATGTATACATGTATACATTTATTTTTCTTAATATCATTTATAGAGGACAATGAGCTTGCACTTGTATAATCATTTTCGGACTTCTTTGCGTCTGAATATCCAATCTTGAATGTTAAAACTGTTTAATAATTCTGAGACCGCGATGTGGAGGTTCAGAGTTTAATCCACTTCGATATTCGGTCAGTTGGTTCTTCCTTCTGTAGCTTGGCTTTTGAGCACTAGGATGCTCTATGGATGGTACGCGAAAATCGTTTTCGGCCCAGCCCATTTTGGAGACCACTGGTTTAGTTGGCAGAAGCGTCGTCGCCGCCGCCGATGTGGAGGATCGCGAGTATCGAAACCCAGCTCGATCCTCGATACCTTATCGCAAGGGGGTATTCGATCGTATCCATCATCGGTGGATCCGCGGGCGAACACGTGGAACACACGCATACAGAGATACTTACGCATACGCATACACGTAAACACGATCCACCTTGATACATAGCCATACTTGGTAATACTAGACGTGCAAAGCGCCGCAAGGATGTACATACTTGCCGGGAAAAAGTGCCACCGGTCGATTCTCATTGACCCCCCAGCAATGGCACAAAAGAGAGGCGTACACGATTTAAAGACAATAACCTCCTCGATACAAAAACGCTCGAGCAAATTTCTCAATACGAAAATGCTGATCGATCAGATTCCTTAATTCATTATCAATTCTCAATGCAGAATGCTCACGGATCGAATTTCATAATTCCTTACGAATCTCCTCTCTACAAGGTTGCTTTTTATCGATCCAATTTCTTAATGTATTACTCATTCTATTTACGTTCCAAATACATCAGAAGCGTGCTTAGACGGAATATGCTTAGAAGTACGCTAAGGAGTCTGTGCATCCGTGCTGTAGCCGAACCTACGTAGCTGCTGACCCGATAGCGGCGTATGCGCATTGATTAGTACTCTAGGTATAGAGCGCATCGCGAGTCTGAGGCTTTTTCACTAGTTTCTTTGAGAGAAAGAGGGACTTGTCGACTTGTTGTCTGTGGCGAGCCTATCCCCGATAACGTGGCCACGTGTCTTTTCGCCAGGTGACGAGAGCGACAGCGTAGGAAACGTGAGGCCCGGCAAGGCCACGCTGACGACACCGCCGGCCAAGGAGAAGCGGAAGAACTTCTTCAAGAAGCCGGTAAAAACACTACGACGAGTCGCAGCGTCGTGAATACACTACGTTCTCTGTATATCCGTCCACTATCGATTCCCGGGCTTGGTTCTCTTGGATAAGCGTCGTTAGGACCTATACCGACGTTCACGTAAGCCCTCGTCGACGTGGCGGTTGCGATTCCACTCCTCGTCGCCATAAAGTCGAGGTCCGTTACCTAAACCTACCAGCCACCTTCTGGACATATTTATGCGTGCCACGCGTCTCCTCGAGGAAGAAGGGTATTAAGGAGTGATGTCGATGGATCGATGGAACGATTCGCATTCTGCGCTAGAATCGTGGATATAGGCTCGAATTTCCACGCGGAAGAGCCGGGTTCGAATCGCGTTATTACCTCTGATCTTTCTATGCGATATGTATACCGTAACTCTGGTGGTTTGATATCGAGCTTAAAATAGAAGGTCCTAGGCCAAATGACCTTAGCGGTCGATGCTGAAAATGAATAAGACAAAAATCATCGAGATTCTCGAGTAATGCCCTTTTACGAATTACAATTTTTCTAAAAAAAAAACGACTAACGAGTTATTTTTGCTGCTTGGTAGGTTTAGTGTTAAAATCGATCGATGCAAAGCGCGGATAAATCGCAGAGGAGCCTGTAAAAAGGCTTTCTCCGTGTTTGGCAGGGATCCTGCGGCGGTAGCAGAAGTCGCCGTGACGTCGAGCGGGCTTAAGAGTTTAAATTTATCTGCCGGTGCTAGAAAATATCATAGGCCACGGAAAGACAAGTAGAATTATTTCTGTGACCATGCAACTGTGTGTGATTGTTACCTATACATTGCCCGCTCTCTAGGAGACTCTATGCGCCTCGACTTCTCGTTCTTTAAAGCCGCAACCGAGATCCTCGTTTCACGTAGAAAACCACTTTAGTCGCTACTCGTCCTCCCAGTACCTCTCTGTTTCTCTCTCTCTCTCCCCCTCTCTCTCTTTCTCTCTCTCTCTCTCTCTCTCTCTCTCACTATCTGGCTCTTCTTTTCTCTCGTTTTTATATAACACTCTGAATGTCAGTCATTGTACCCGATCGATGGCATGAAGCAATCCCTATATACGCAAATATGTTTCGTACCAGCTGAACTCTCAGGAAACAGAACGCGGCACACGTCAATGGAACTGCCAACGATCGACCGACGCGTTATCTTTATTCCTCCCTCGTGGATCTAAATTGGTTCGTATTACCTTTAACCAACACTTCTTTTCTCCATAAATGTGACGAATGTCTCCATGCACACGATCCGTTCGTGAATGTGTTTAGCGTAACGCTCTTCTTAATCCAGGTATGTGGCCGGTTTCTAGCATCGACGGATGGATAATCCCCGCCTCCTCGCGACGAACCATTCTTATCGGTCTCCTTACAATCCACCAATGCGTACGATTTTCCTCTTAATCGTAAGAATGGTTCGTCGCGCTCGAGGTTAATTCTTAGCCGAAAAGATTAGTCCGTAGGAGGTCGCCAATAGGTTAGCCCGAAAGTAGTTACCAAAACCCACTGCTTGGCCAAAGTACCTTCAGCATCGGCGGAAGGGACCATCCAGGGCTTACGGTTACCGTAAGGACTTTGGCCCCGCAGGTGATTAAGTCGCATGTCCTCGTGTCGACATGGCCATTAACTGTTTTCAATGTTTCAATGTTGCATTCCGTGCTCACGAAGTCCTACGTAAGTGAGACTATCCTGGGGCTGATCCCGGCGAACGGGACTCCGTCTAGACCTTCTCCGCTGATCCCTCGATCGTCATTTCAGGAGATGCCGACGCCTTACGACGTTGTACCCTCGATGAGGCCGGTCGTCCTCGTCGGACCGTCCCTGAAGGGCTACCAGATCACGGACATGATGCAGAAGGCGCTTTTCGACTTCCTGAAGCATCGGTTTGCGGGCAGGTGAGCGAATTATTGCCTCTTCTTTTCGTTCCTTTTATCCATCAATCCCTCGCCTTTTTTATTCGCGTAAAGAGACATAAGAACTTTAGTTTTATATCAGTTTTTCCTCGAAGGGAATCAGAAGTTTCACGATCATCGATTTTGCTCCCCTTTCAGAATTATCATCACTAGGGTAATGGCGGACATCTCTCTGGCGAAGAGGTCTTTGCTAAACAATCCAACCAAGAGAGCCATTATGGAGCGATCCGCGAGCAGGAGCAATTGCTTGGCAGAGGTCCAGGCGGAGATAGAGAGGATTTTCGAGCTTGCTAGGACCCTTCAAGTCCGTACCTTCTTACCACCATCGAGAGTACCTCGCGACGCGGATTGGACTTAATCTTGGCTTTATCCTTCAGCTCGTCGTCCTTGATTGTGATACCATAAACCATCCGTCGCAGTTGGCCAAGACGAGCCTGGCGCCCACGATCGTGTACCTAAAGATTTCGTCGCCTAAGGTCCTCCAGAGGCTGATAAAGACCCGAGGGAAGTCGCAGATACGACATCTGAACGTCCAGATGGTAGCGGCCGAGAAGTTAGCCCAGTGCCCGCAGGAGATGTTCGACGTGATCCTGGACGAGAATCAGCTGGAGGAGGCCTGCGAGCACGTGGCAGAGTACCTGGAGGCTTACTGGAGGGCCACGCATCCTCCAGTGATCGAATCCGTGCCACGAGCCATGCCTGCACCCGACGCACCCGTGGACGCGCTCACTCCTCGCGTGACATCAGGTATAGCGACCATTCCAACCCAAGCTTCGTCCATCCACTCTCGCGGAGACTGTCAAATCCCCCGAATCATAGCCACGATCGTGTAGGGAATAGAATCGAGACTTCCACGCAGGGTAAACAGAGTTGCACATCATTCCCTGAGAATTATCCACGCGATATGCGTATGGCAGTTCTTGAAACAGTAGCTCCTAAATCACGTGACGCTAGTGAGTGGTGCGGAAGGAATATAAAAAATCATCGAACGTCCGTAAATCTGATTCTGAAACTGGGAAGATTCTAACGTCATCGTCGAAGCCAGTATCTCTCTGTCGCGCGTCCTCTAAATTACGATCCCTCGAGGTATGTTTAACTCGAGGAAAACAATCGAGCGAGCAGGCATTCGCTGGTGATTTATAAGCGAATAGCCAGGCACGCGATTGTATGGTAATCGGCCGGTTGCGAGAGCAGCAGTTTCACGCGTTTGGCACTGCGAACAGGAAGCGAGACACGTCAGCGAACGTATTTGGCAATGATCGAGTCCGATCGACGACTCGAATGCTGGCTTCGAGGAGCATTCTAACGCGCCATTATTATTCACCGCCACGAGTATCGATCCTCCTTATTAATCCTCTCTCCCTGGTCTATCCTTGGACCGGGCTTTCCGAGCCACTAGAAACTCTAACGAGCCCCAATTCCGTCAAATAACACTCGACACTTTCTTCTTGCCCCTTCAGGTCCCCATCATGAGAGTTACTACGGCCACGAGGCAAGAGGTAACCCAACCTTTTCCTCAAGCTCACCGTGTATACCTTCTTTTTAAATTCACTCTCACGTCGCGTGTGCATCGTTACTTCGCCTTATAGAACGAGGCAAAAATCAAGGCCGACTTCTAAGCGCTCGAGCGAAAAAGAATCGTGCATTGTAATCCTCGTATAATATAATTCGTGTTTCGCGTTTAACAATGCTCGAGGCGCAGAATAATTCTAGAAAGGAATTTCGAAGGAAACGAGCAAACGAGAAAAATGATTGACTCGAGAAAAATGATCCACTCGACTTGCTTCTCTTCTCTCGTTTGCCATACTGCTTTCCTCGAACAATTGCGCGAATTGGTAAGGATGCACACCTTTGGTAGTTCCTTTCATTATCTGCACGTCGACGTTGCATGACTCCGTGTTAGATTGTATAAGGATCATTGCTCCGAAGACTGCTGGTTGCGTACAACTGCGTTCCGTCATTTACACACGCGTACATCGTGTTTTAATTTCGTTTCGCTGCCATGTTGCGAAGCGAGTATCGTACCTTACATTCGCAATGTACCAAAGCTGGCAATCTTTGAGGTACGGCGAGCGACGGAAGGTATCCGGTTGTAGAGGCACAAATCGACGCATCACCCTCAAGCTCTATTTCTTTTCAGCGAGAATGTACGGACCGACAAACTCGTATCTACCACAGTGAGACCGAGACGCGCTTATTTTCGTCCCGTTAGTTTCAAATGCTCTCTTCGTTTTGGTTTCCTTTTGGCGTACTTGCACACTTTATTACTTAACGTGGGAACGAAAGGAACGGTCTACCTTTTTCTCAGACTTTACGTTCGCAATCATTGTTTATAATCGTTTATTACAATTGGTCTGCAGCTTACCTCGTGCACGCTGCGCTGTCTACTACCCCGACACGAGTGGATTTGTCCGACATTTACGATGTTTCGCTAAAGCCGTATGTCGATTCACGATTCGGATCGTTCTTCCAGAAGATCGGGGAAAGCTCCTCGAATCGATTTCGAGTCCCCCGGATCGGCGGACGTTCGACGAGAGCGGCGCGAGGCTTTGAACGATCGGGAAGAAAGCAAAAAGTAGCGTCGAATCCACGCGTGTTCTCGAGCTATGCCAGAACTAACGCCAAAGCTGCTGCGCGCCCGACAGGGGCGAATTAGGCGCGTGCAAAATCTCTGGTCCCGTTGAGAAACGTTGCCGTTTCGATATCCTCTCTCTCTCTCTCTTTCTCTCTCTCTCTTTCTCTTTCTCTCTCCTCCTCGAAATGACACGCCGTCATCCGGACGTCGTTCCTTCGTGTTTCGCGCGGGTTCCGGTTGGAAACGAAGCGATACCGAAAATGATCTCGTCAGGTCCACGTACGATCGGCAACGAGCTCTGACTCCGATGTTCTCTTTGTTTACGTATAAAAGCCGTGGAGGCGGTGGCTGCCACGGGAGTCATCCGAAAACAGGGCCAGTTCAACTATGGCCGAGGTGACGAGAACGAACCGAAAGAGTCGAGTTAAGAAACTCGGGCACGGCGACGGCCGGGCTATACGGCCGACTTCTTCTACTTCCTCCTCATCGCGGATGAGATTTTACGGCGTAGACCGGGTGAATTGTACACTCGTCCTCCCCGCTTGTTAACGCGGGGATGCGATTCAGAGAATTAGAGACTGTGTTATAGGGAAACCTCCTTTGTGAGGGGCGCGTAGTAAGTACAGATGGGTTTGGTGCATGGGCCCGATACACGGGACCTACCTGTTTCTCTTGCCCAGAGAGAGGAATTTATGTACCCGGTTATTTTATCCTGAACCAGCCAACACCACCCGTTTCAACCACCCCAGCGACGGACAGTCGCGGACCTTTATGTTTTGTTCGAACCTGGTTTCTCATTACAACCCTAATTTATCTTATTTATTTTTCTTGTCTGTCTCGCAAGCCCTTCACCAACCCTTCTCACATAGACTAGGTTAATAGAGTAGCTTAATGTTAGAGATTAACTACGTGCCGGCGCGATTCGAGAGGACGGAAGTTACGAGCGGAATTCGTTCTTCAGCGCTCGATGCTTTTTTTTCCTTGGGGACTGTCCATCCGTTTTTGCGTCCCCCCTCGCGTGTGTTTTTGGGATTTTTTGTATTTTTTTTATTCTCCTAGTGTTCGCTCTGGAAGATCGGTTTCGCTGGCTCGTTCTAGCGTCGCGCGCTCCAGCACTTGTTCCATGCGCTCCTGCGCGGGTATTAGTACGAACGTCGGAGTCTTTGCAGCGTGTACTTTTTGTTTCTGATTTCTTTTTTTTTCCACTGCTGGGCTTGCATGGTTCGTGAGTAGCGTGGAGTTTTCATGTGTCTTTAGCTGCAGTGCGATGGATTGGTGCACCCCGATCGCTGAGACTGACAAACACCCGTGTTTTGGAATAACATTACTTCTCGTAATATAGCTTTTGAATGTCACCAGTAGCCTGAGATTGCTCGTTGTACAAGCTCGACGGAGTAAAGGTACACGATGACGATCACGAGGGCATATGACGACGCCGATTCGTTACTCCGTCGAACTCTAGGGATGGTAAAATTCGAAAGTCGATCCTGCGCGCCAGAGCTGTCCAACGGGCTCGTTTTCTGCAATGTTTTCTCCATCGAGAACTCGTGGAACGGGCAAAGCACGACAAATGCACGTGACGAGTAATACGAGTACTATAAAAGTCTATTTCATAAAGCAAAAGTGTCGAATATCCTTCGCAGATAATTTGAACAAGAGCTCATTGCGTGGACAGCTCTGCTAGAAAGTGTCTTTGCAAAGACAACGTGAGAATCATATGATTCTTGTATTCATATAAACCTCCACGTAATATCGATTAGTAAAAGAATCGTGGATCTATATAACGACATCGATCTTATCGATCGATATTTATCTTCACAGTACCATGGATCTCTTTCTTTCGAATTTTAAACGAACCGAGGACACACCGAACTTCCACGATGTCGGACGATTCTAAGATGAACCCAACACAGAATACAAGATAAACCAAATTTCTCACATTCACTACTTTCAGAATTATCGGCACACATATCTTCTTCGAGACACACCAGGCCCCCGTATAACCCCACATCGATCATTCACTTCCTAAATTCACGTTCTACCAAGTAGAACACCACTTAAAAAATAATCCCCACACGCGCGCAATTGGTTCAAAGCAACGCACTAAAATCAGTCTCGCAAAGAGTATCTCACACTTAACCCTTTCCAGCCCAAATGATCATCTCTCACTAAAAAAAAGAGATAGCAAAAAAACACAATCGAGAGGTACTCGATTAGTAGAAACAGTTTACACAGATAATACCAAACGATTATTATCCTGCTGGAAAGGCTTAATAAAAACTATCGACAGAGATACGCATTACACGGGAGTCCAGTACAAAGCCGTCCCTCATGGAAGTTCGGATGTGTCGAAGCCATGAAGCGTTGATCGATGGATTTACAATTAAAGTCCCTCTCCTAACCCCCAGGATCAGCCTCGTACAGCGGCGGGCCAGGAGGCGGCGGCGCCAGGAGGTCGAGGCTCGAGCGGACGGATCGAGACAGGGGCGACCGAGGCGAGCACGAGTACGGCACGGAGGAGGAGTCCTACGGCACGGGAGGTGGCGTCGATTATGGCGGCACCTCCAGGCGTCGCCAGCAGCAAGACTCGCGCGGACACAACCCCATTTAGGAGCTGGGGCCCCGGGGCCTGTCGCTACAGCGCTGTCCCCACCTGCGCACCACCGCCCTTTAGTACCGCGCCAGGTACGCCTGACAAGCGTACGGAATGACGCCACCGTTGTGAATGGACCGGATTCGCCGTCCTGGGGACCTGGCGAATCGACCTCGCTGTGCACAGCTGCGCAGGACCGCCGACGAACGCGGCCTGGTTCTTCTTGGCGAGCTTCCTCGAGGTGCCTCTCAATCGGCCACCGCGGGATGCTCACCCTCGTTGCTTCCGCCAGAATGGAACTTCGTCGAGGAAAGCCGGCGCGAGCTGCGCCGGAAGTTTGACACCGGCTTGGAGGACGAACAGTGACCATGCAAGGGATGTATACCGATTTGGAAGTCGTGGACACGGAGTGGGTGTATTCTGATCGGGAATTGAGCAAGGAGCCGAATGCCGTACGGTGTTTGGATTGAGGATAGGTCGTGGGTACATGGAGGTTGTATTCTGATTTGGAATTTTGGGGGAGTCGAATACCGTGCGGTGTTTGGATTGAGGATGGATCGTGGGTATGTAAAGGTTGTATTTTGTTGCGGAATTGGAGGGTTGGGTATATAGAGGTTGTATTCTGATTTGGAATTTTGGGGGAGTCGAATACCGTGCGGTGTTTGGATTCAGGATGGATCGTGGGTATGTAGAGGTTGTATTTTGTTGCGGAATTGGAGGGTTGGGTATATACAGGTTGTATTCTGATTTGGGATTGGAGAAGCCCAATGTCGTACGGTGTTTGGATTGAGGATTGGGTATATATAGATTATATTCTGATGTGGAATTGGAGGAGCCGAATACCGTACGGTGTTTGGATCGCGGATGAATCGTGGGTATACAGAGGTTGTACTCTACTTTGAATTTCCGCGAAACGTCGGGTATTATACGATGTTTGGATTCGCGATTGAGTTATGCGTACGTACAGAACGCTTTTCGACTTGGAATTTTAGGAAAGGTTGGATCGAGCCAATGAGTTACTTGGATCGTGAATCGTGTTGCCCAGAGGGGATGTTTTGTATCGGTCATTCATGGATCGCCGTGCCAGTTCACTGTCGCGTTTGTTCCGTGAATTTCACCTCTGCGATGATTACTTTCTTGCTCGAATCTTCTTGAAAACACTATCCTAAACCTATGTATTAAACCAATTACCGTGTTATCCAAGGGTTACAGTTCCACGCAAGGTGATGCTGAAACAGGGGTAAAATCGATAACGTCTTTTCCAATCTAACGATCATTCCTTCGAACCCCGGATCGCAATCGAGACACCTCTCAGAGCAGCTTCGAACTAGCGTTAACTCTTAGACGCATCAATTCTCCGCCACGCGATACAGAAGCCGTCTTACGAACGAGGGTACCGTTAAAAAGCGACGAGTAAGTCTTTCCAACAAAATCTCATTCGCCGATCAGCCTCGAGGAGTCCATATCGTACGCGTTTCCATCGAGAGGACCGACTCGTCGTCCACAAATCGTTTCGCGGGCCAGAAGTCCGGCGGAGCTCGGGGCGAGCGTTCGGCACGATCACTCTGACGTCGTTGTTCTTCAGCGCGGTACGCGCAGGTAAAATCCCCATTCGCGGAACCAGCTCAACGTAAGCGAGTAGTAGCAGGGGGATGATTCGTGAGGAAGTTATCTGGATACGTTTGTTCGGCGTGACAAAACGAAAACAGCCCTGGGGCCTTGATTTTTGCGCTGACTCCTCCCAGGCCCCAAAACCCCGCACCCCACGTTGAGAACAACAATCCGCGTTAAGCCACTTGGAGAAGGAGAGATTGGGAGAGATCGAAAGAGAGAGAGAGAGGGAGAGTGAGAGAGAGATTTATCGATCAGCAGGAGGAAGGAAATTTCGGTAGGATCCGGATCTCCGTAATAGAAAACAGAATTTGCCCAGCGATCTGCCGGGCCTGCACTCGTAGTTAAATCAAACGTAAGGGTCACCGTAGCGTTATGCCACTTACGATCGATCGCATGGTTAATCAATTAGGTAAATTAAACTTAGTGGAATCTCTGAAACGATCGGAGGGATCCCGCCATCCGAATGAACGGGGCATGAAGTGCGTGGCGATGGGTCGAAAAATCGGGGAGGTGCCGCGTGGCCGGGATTAATCGCGAGCCCTTCGACGAGGGGGGCGCGAATGATCGGCGCGCGGGGCCGCTGTGTTTATACGTTTTATTAGATTCTATGATAAAGGAGAAGAGTAAGGGGGAGAAAAAAAAAGACGGGGCAGAAGTACACGCGACACGGTTACCTGTACATGCGCACACACGGACACGTATACATACAGACACGTACACAGAGGGACACTTCGTGTATATAGTATAAATACATATATGAATATACTATGCGTGCGTATGCAGCGACACTTCCACCTCTATCACTGGACAAAGCGATTCCACGGAGGATAAGCGTATCCATCGTGGATAAAGACTTCATAGCGGGGTAACGAAAATAATGCGAGAAGCCTTTAACACGTTGATTGCCACGTGGATTTTGGGGAAACTTCGGCCAGCCACCACGTTGGTGATTATTTTCGATGCTGGTTTCGCGAGAAATCGAGTTAAAAAGTTGAATTGCTCCGCTCGTTATTATTAACTTTTTGTCGAATGGGGAAAAAGTGGATAGGCGTATTGAATGATCGAGGAAACTTAGTATTATTCGAGTTTCTTTTATATATAAAATATCCCAAGAGGTGGGCGTGTTGATTCCGTCTGAGAATACACGCGATCTATATTAATCGACCGATACCAAAGCAACAAGCTGAATCGCTCAAATAGGAGGGACGTGGCAGTCAATGTGTTAACGAATCTTTCCCTCGATCATCGTGGAGGCAGTGCTGTCGACTGCAACGAGCATCGGGATTTAACTGCGGATCTCTGGTGGTTAAAACTCGTCTTGTTTTCACGTTAAGTGCTTTTCGGATGTTGGACATCCGCGTGGATGCTTTTAATATATTTCTGATATACCGCGAGTATTCGCTGATTTATTAAAAAAAGGGGGGGGGGAGAGAAGGAGGCCATCGTCGTGTCGGTCCAGACACGGCGGCCTAGAACAGATATTGAATTCCAATCAGTCGCGTATTACTTTTAGATATACGCACGTTTTTTCGGCTATAGCTGCAGTTTCGTGCGCACCACATTGTTTGCGGCACGAGGGAGGACAATGTCGGTCACCGTGGCCGAGCCACGAGAGGACGCGGAGGGGGAAATTGTAATAATTTAGGAACCGGCTCGTCGATTAGCCCCGAGTAATAAATATCGGCATGAATTTATTAGGATAATCGATTTCGACGAACGCCTTTCTTTCCTCGACGACTGCATTCGAGTGCCACGCTTTGCGTAGGATTGTCGCACGTGTGTTGCTGCGTAAACTAGGAGGGCTCGCGCCCTCGTCTTCGGGCGGTGTTTACGCGGATAGGGCGCCGTGGGTCACGTGGACCTGCGCGACCAACGGCAGCGCCGACCGACGTCACTTTAGCACGAAATCCAGGCGGTTTTTCTAGGGATTTAAGGGTGGCCCGTACCGCGCGCACGCGCACGCGCCTCACGTCCCCCAGGTCGGCCGTGACGATTCGTCTCCACGATCCGTCAATACGAGGCGACGGCCGTCGCGCGGCGCAGGATGGATTTATTCACGTTAAATTCACGCTATTCGTTTGCCTCTTTGTGATTAATATTTAATCGATAGCTAGGTATTCATACGAGGAATAGTATTTGAGGTATCTTACATCTTCGTACGACGCTTTGTAATCGTCCGTCGATCCCAGCACGAAGCGGGCCCACTTTCTCGCGGGCGTTTGGATTTTTATCCTCGGAGAAAGGGTTTTCGTCGGGACGAGGACGTCGTGTCCTGTGAGGAACGCCGCGGGGAGCTTGCACGCTGGATTCGATCCCCTTTTCTTTTCCCGCGAAATCTTGAGCGCACAATTTTACGTCGGAGGGCTTGAATAGAAAAACGCTTTCTCGTTCGGCGCGGGAACCATTGGCTTGCGAGATCGTTTCGCGGAGGACACTCGCTTGTATCGGGCGAACATATCTTGGGACGCGATCATCGTGAATCTTTCTCGAGGACATTGAAACCTCTTTCGCCTCCTTAACCAACGATCTGACTCCTTTCGAATTCGCGGGACGCGCGAGTATCGAGGCGCCGTTTCCTTCGCCGTGCGATCTTTGGGACGAGTCTCGGACCCGGGCGAGAGTATCGATGCGGTTACGAACTGTCCAGTGATTCTATCATTGCCACTCCTCTCTCGATACCACAAGGATACACGGCATTAGCCAGATCTTTTAAGTGTAGCTGTACGAAGTATTTTCTAGTTGAATTCTACGTAATTAAAACGATCGTAGCGGAGGCTCGCGATTCTGGCGACTCGGCCATCGAGGGCACGCGATCGGCGATTTTTATGATATTTTGTAAGTTTACCGCGATAAGCGACGGTTAACGTTATCGCGAAACGCGTAACGTATGCACCCCAAGTTACGACCGTCTCAAGTTGACACTGCACGTCGATGCTGACATCCCTGTCCGCGCTGCTAACAAAAAATCGATCCACGATCCCAGAGGCACCCTGCTACACCCTTTTTGTACAGATCCTTTGTCACAAATAGCAAAAAGAATTCGTTCGCGCGCAAAGCGGGAGTTTATCGTAATAGCGTTGCACGCATAATAGGTAAAAGTCAGAGAGGTTATTTATAATAGCGATAAATTGATTACGGATGCGGAGCGTTCATCGTAGATTTATTACACCCGATACGCAGGCCGGTTGTCCTAAGGGTGATGAATCGATCGCACGCCAAATGCAGTCTCGTTATCGTGTTAGTACATTAATCGATTACACGCGTACAGGCGCAACTATGGAAGATCGTGCACCCACGTTACGAGAATACTCGATACAACGATCCTCTCTTCTCCAGGAATCCCAATCGGTCGTAACACGGGGGGTAGCGCGCGTGCAACGACTGCGCGCGACGCGTATACACAGAACAACACGTACACACACACACACACACACACGTACTCGTTCCTTGTATTCCGTAGGCGAATCCTAGTCGATTACCCCGAAAGAGAGGGATATCGCGAGAGAAGGAAGGAGAAGGAAGCGAGAAGAAGAAAGAGGAAACACACTCGTCGCAGCACGTGTTTTCGGTTTAGACCTTAGCGACTTTCTTTTCGCCGATAGCCCAACAAACGAACCCCTCCCCTCCCCCCAGAATGTCCAATAGCGCGCAGCATTGAGCACGCAGTCCGTACCGGAGGAATTCCAGAGGTTCGACCGTCTAAACACGCTCCTAGCTTCTGCACAGTCCTCGACGGCTCGAACGTTCGGCAATGTCGATCGGACGGGAAGCACCATCCGCTTCTGTCCATTCTAAGCGGTTTCGATGGCTCGAGGCCGAGCGAAAGGATGAAACGCTGAAAGTCCAATTGGAAATATCCTTTAGGAAGACGGAAAATCGGAGTGTCCACCTGTCGAGTGGAGAACCTCGTCGATCGTGAGAAAGCACCGTTGGGAAGGGCGAGAGTGTCGGTGCTGGTGCATCGATCGCGCCTGGGGTGGCCGAATCGTCGTTGGCTGTCGAGGAATTCCGTATGACAGGTCGGCGGTTTCGTCGAGCGCAACCCCAAATGGTTGGAAGGTCCAAAGAACCGAGAGGGTGGCATTGGCCAGGAGGGTCTCCTTGGGGATCGTCGAGCCGCGAGGGCGCTCGGGAATCCACCGCCAATGCTCGGCCATCTCGGCATTGCTTAGAGTATTCGCGAAACGCCTGTCCCCTGTAACGAGCCTTAAGGCTTTCGCAATAATATTGTTGGCCGCGGTACAATGTGGTTTCGAAAGTATACTTGTACAGAGAAGAGAGACGATGCGATGGTTATGGCTGGGCGGACGCCGTGAACGATTCGAGTCGAGGATCGAAGCTCCCCTCGAATCGCGACGCGATGTTTTCGGAAATCGTCCGCTCCTAAGAATACAGAGAGCTCGGTAAAGGCACGGTGAACGAAAAAGCATAGAGTTAGCGGTTCCGTTCGATTTATTCTCAGCTTGTGCGCTTGGTATATTTGACAAAGATGCCGCTCGTTGGACGCGAATCGACGTATTCGATTCTCGAGGGTTCGAGGATAGGTGATCGTGGAGTCTGAGGGACGACTTTCGGCAGTGCCCTTCGTTCTTTTCCCCAGATATATCTGTTATCTGAATTGCGCTAAATCGAGTCATCGCCTTTTCAGCCCTGCCCCTCCCCGAGCGATCGTCGATTCGAATCAAGCGGCGTCCATTCGAGGACAAAGTCCTGTCGCGTGTCGAGAATCGCGTTCGACTTATGCTTCGAATATCGGGTCTCGCCAGCGCGAGACGCGCGTATCTGTTACGTGGGACACGCAACACGTCCTCGGGGATTTTTTTCGTAGCTGGTTCGTTGGATCAAAGGTTTTCCTTGTGTATTATCTATATCCCTCGTGCGATTGTACGCGGCTAAAGAGAGGCGCGAAGGAAGGAGAGGTGTGTCTGTGTGAGAGAATGAGAGAGAGGGGAGGAAGAAAGGGAGGGAGAGAGAGAGAGAGCGAGAGATGGAGATGGAGATCGAGCAGGGAGAAGAGACGATTGCCCAATCGCGATCGTAATGCGAGAGATATCCGCTAGCTTTTCCACGATGGAACTTTATTTGTCTTTTAATCGCACCGAAAGGGATGGCGAAGGTGAGAGGGAAAGAGGGGCATAGAGGAGAAGCGAGATCGCCGTGGGCGATTCTACCGGATCAGTTGTATCGATCACATTGCTATTGTTCGAATTATAACGATTATCTAATTGTAGTGAGTGGAATAGATGCGAGGAGGACGAACGAGTGCGCCTGAGTGGGAGAGAAAGCGGGAGAACAAGGTAGAGAGAAAGAGAGAGAAAAAGAGAAAGTGCGAGCGATAGCGTAAGAGAGAATATAATATTGCGCGTGATGTGTGAGAGCTGCGGTTATCCAGAGACGGAATTGAGGCGACTAATTAACGAGATGTTGTAAATTGTTCTATAGCAAAATGAAAAGTGCTACGGCCGTTGCAGCGCGCTCCTCGACAGTCCTCCACGACTTTAAAACCGCCGCCCTCGATTATCGGCATCGTGCGGCAAGTGCGACTTCAATTTCACGATACCAGGAAGACGAATAATATCGCCCATCTCGGCGAATCCGATTTCATCCGCCCCCGCGATCGACGACTCTCGAAGAGCGCGGTGCTCTGATCGTTTCGATGTTGATATGTCAATGCTGTGATGTTATCCTTTGAAACTTATACGAAAAAAAAGTATATCCCCTTATCCTTCCCCTCACCCTCCCCCAACACGCTCCAATCCACCACTCCCCCCCCCCCACCCACCCTCCTCCAAAGTGTCCCACAAGAGCTCTCCCTTCTTGAGAAATAAATATTTCTATTACCGTAACTCCGCATACCCCTTAAAATAGCTAGATTCTAATCGTACTTAATGTAAAGTTTATTATTGTTACATCTCAGTGATTCTCTCCTTCATCAGTGATTTTACGGAGAGAAGGCCGATGGCGAGGAGCTGATTGCGCATTGTCAATGAAGGGTAAGTAAGGATGTTGGTACGCCGATCGCAGCTTCGAGTCTGGTTTCTCTCCGATACATCACTGGTGCCCAAATTCCTACATTTGTCGCATTTGTAAATAAAATTTTTATCATCACACAGGCCACCGTATTCGTCACCTTCCTCATCGAACTGGGGTTGCTCTTGTTCCTGAGTCAATGTCGTTGCAGGATCGTCCTAGGGGTGGGTGGGATGGCAAGGAAACAAGAGTCGCATGCGAAACGTATAGACTGTTATTCGTTCGTGTGAATTACAAAGGACGATACAAAAAGATATTTACATTCCACTAGGTACGATATTGAAACATCAGAGACGACACCGATCGTTAAAGCAACGCTTTCGTGGATGCTTAGGTAGTCTGAAATCGATTCCTCGGAACGATGTGCTTTAAGCAGCCGCGAGAGGTATCGCGCAGTCGTGCGAAATCCTGTTACTCTCTGTACAGAAAGGTCGAGAGTGGATCTCGTGAGTGAACATTGCTGCTCTATACTATAATCCGTTTAGATTTGTATACGCATAAACTCTTTGGCAATGGAGTGCTTTATGAGAGATATTGGGTAGGGCAAAGTGTTGTTCGGTGCTTATATACAAACATAGACATGAGCGCACCACTCGTAATCGCGCTGACGCGTGAGCGCGTCGATACCGCGTCATTCCTTTTTTGTCTCCTCGTTCTGAGCTGCTGGAAGGAACGATATGCATACGCGTGAACTATCGTAGCGCAGAAGTGTTCGAAAATTAGAATAGCCCAGCCTACTTCTCGGCGGATATAACTTCTTATTCGTTAAACAATATTTACATACGTGATCTCCTTTGGATCCTACTTATTCGGATTGCACGGTGAAATTTACAAGACGGGTCTTTAGTAATAACTTAAATTTTCAAGCTCGCTCGATGAAACGCTATACAATTAACATAAATAAATAATAATATACGCGCATCGTGGCGCGTCGTATAAAATCAATTTTTCACGGTATAAATACGTCGTTTGAGACTCGAAGGAGGTGTTTTGGTCTTTGATCAAATTAATCGTGAATACATCCATATATTCGAGAAGAACGAGACATCCGTGAAAGTGGTTTTTCTTTATGGTCGTTGAAATTTGTTTTCGGTGCTCAAACGTCGGCCGCAAATTTATTCCGCAAACTATGATCGATTTATTCGATTCAACCTATCGCTATTAAACTTCGACTTAAACGCAAGGCTTCTGTACACATATATGAACATATAATACGTAACTAAAATTTCGTACGTCTACCTTTGGTACAATTTTCCTTCTGTTGACTAACATTATAAATTCTCTTTGTCACGTTTCGTGGGCGGCCGCGATTGGACAGGTAAAGGCCGTTTGCTAAATACTCCGTTGAACTTAATTCATTGCCCACCGCAAGCCTTTTGCTTCGACAACCTCGACTCGTTGAACGCCAACTGCATAAACGTAGTTCCTCATATTGTACGGAAATGCAAAGAAAAACGAATGGCGGCGTTCAAACATCGAGCACTGAGGTGAAAAAATTGAACTACATTCACTTGGCGAGTGTCGACGACAAAAAGTCCATTACTTTTTTGCACTCGCACTCGAGTGTGCCCCGACCAATACGTCGTTATGGAGCTGAATCCCAAGTATCACTTCGCTTCATTTTCTTTCTACTTCTCGGTACACACATCATACGTCAGCTGCCGTACTGAGACTGTACTGTGCTTCCCTTTTCAATCCTCGATTTCACTATCCTGGATACTCGACCAGGAATCAAACGTGGATCAGAAACATAATGTACCTTCATCGAGTAAGAATATCCAACCTAGATTATTCCGCTGAAAGTCTTCACTTAGTTACACCTTCGTATTCCAACTCCATATTTCTCTCTTTTTTAACAGTTCATAAATTAAAAATCCGCTTTGATGAATTGCACGAAAATATTTTTACAATGCATCCACAAGTACTTCGGACTGTCTTATCTCAAAGAATAATCTTTCGCGGTTGGCTATTCTTGGTAAGAGCATAATGCATCGTAAGTGCATAATGCAAGGCAACCGTGCATCAGAGTCAACCTCATCATAGCAGTACTTTATCGCCAAAATACACGAGTTACCATTCCGCTCGAGTAATACGCCTTCCATCTCACTTGGCTCAGCTCTGACAAAGTTACAGAGCAAAGGTTGGCAGTGAAGGTGTCGCCATGCCTCGTGGCAGTTTCATATGAAAAGGTAGTTCTCGTAGTCGGCGTAAGAAGACGTGGTGACGTGCTTCGAGGATATCGGAGTCGAGGGTACGCTCTGGTGCAATTGCTGCACCCGCGGCAGCTGCAGCTGCGTCGAATGCGGAACGACGATTCGCGGCTGTTGGTTTATGGAGCCCATCGACAAGTGGCGCTGCTCCATTTTGTTGTTGTTATTGTTGTGATTGGCGCCGCCGGTTTTGCCCACGAGCGGATAGTGCGAGAGATGATTGTTGTTGTCGGCCTTCAAGTCATAGCAGGCCTGGTGCTCGCCATGGAGGTTCAGTCTCGACATCGCCATGGTGATGCTCGAGTCTGACGCCCACATACTCTGGAAGAGGGAGGCTTGTGTAACAAATTTGACTTTCTATTCAGCTCTTATGAATTATTCTGATAGCGGACGGCGCGCCTTTCGAGATGTCTACGGGGTGCAATTACCTGGATCATCTTGGACGATGTCCAGGTGTTAGCTGGTCTTTGTTCGGGCTTATGAAACGCGCGAGATAAACTCCAGATTTTAAGCCACATTTCCAGCGTAAAGACAAAGTTTGGCATGGAAGGCGATTTGCACATTAAACCTTTTATATATATTTACGATTTTATCCTGCTTTCGAGCGAGTGAAAGAAAGCAAAGACGATAATGCTCGTATAAGGTTCGCGAATTGAACATCCGAAAAACATAACGTGCTCATACATTTTTATAGTACTGTCATACGAGTCTTATAAATGTAAATAATACGCTGAGGCAACGCATTCTCGATACGCGTCGCGCTTCGCATACGAAATCAAAATCGCGCGTTCCATCCGTCGAGTGTCGGATATCTAACTTTTCTTCGATATATCCTTACTTTTCTCCTGTGCGGATTGTAGTCCGGATTGCGCCTGATACGAAGGTGGCGATCGGCGCTCGTCCATCGTTGCGTAACCTTGAGGGGCGAATCGTCCGGATGCAATTTTCTCTGGTACTCCTCGCCTTCGCAGACCTCGTAGAGAGAAAACTGCTCGACGCGCTCCTTCGAGCTGTAGCAGCTCAGCAGCATCTGAATGAGCTCGTCCACGGAGGTCTGCTCGGAGACCAGCAGGCTTTTGTACTTGGACTGTGGTAAAAAAAAAAAGCGAATTTCTTTAACCGTGGGACCGATGGTGCACTTATTATGCGCAAATAATTCATCGCTCGGGATGACTGAAAGAATCTGGGCAGTTAGAATGAAGAGAAAGGACTAAGTGGTGAATAAGAATCTTTCTGGTCTTTCTACACACCGAGTAAGGATTATTAGAAGTAAAAGGGATGATCGTTTAAATTAAGTTTAAATTATATAAGGTACACAACTGTGCTTCTATCTGTTTTCTTTTCAGAAACTAGGGCTTTATTATAAAAAAATATTTTTGTTTTTTTTTATATTAGGGCTTTATCGTAAAAAATTATTTATACATTGATGACTCAAAGTAGTCCATCGTTAGACACGGTGGAGGCAAAGTTGTAGAGCTAACATATAAAAGATTTTCGTGCAACTCACCCCAGACATGAGTGCGCTGTCGTATATTTTGACAAGTCCTCCGCGGCGGGTCTGTAACGAAAATCTGCGACAAAAAAAAAATATTTGTAAGAAGGAACCCGGATGCCGGCAAAGTCGGCGAGTCTCAAAGGCATCGTCGAACATTACTTCCATGTAAAAACATCGGGCTTTAACTTTGAGCCGCTCATGGTCTATGTTGCGTAGATCCTGAACGGAAGTTTCGAACTACCAAGAAAACATCGGCGATTTCAGGCTTTCGATCTAAACATCGCGCCATTCGTTAAGTTCGATCTATCAACCTCGCCGCGTCGTACACGCGAAACGCGCTCAAATCCCGATGACAATTTTACAGACTATGCAAATTTATGAGCGCATACTTTATACCGAGGAAAAACAGGTAATCGCGTTGAATGCCAGTTTCGCCGTACCGTGAAATACGCGGCTACTTATATAAACGCCGACTTCCGGTATAACTGAATTAATCGTCTCCCCGATTTCTCCATGGATTAACATTCGACAACATAATAACACATTTAAGCTTAATACTATGTACAAAGTGGAATTCCATTGGAGGACTTTCACGTCGAGTATTCATCGCTCAGAAGTTCCAAAGAGAACCACGAATTACGTATAATCCTTATGCTCAAGCCTTGATACAAATCTTCGATAGCAAAGATTTTTTCCTCGATCCGACCACCGACCTCCCAGACATTCATAAAATAACGAATATCCGCGAAAGAAATGAACTCCCAAGGATTTACGGCGCATCAAAGCGAGCGTTCGATCCTCTCGTTGCCAGAGTGTTTTACATCGAAGCACGCCAAGCCTTCCAGCAAGACATTGAACGTAGGCTCGTGCTCACCCACCCAAAGAGTCCTATTTACGGTCGAACACGAGCCCTGAAATTACGTCACTAAACCGACCGAAACCAAAGGGGGAGGGGGAGAAGAAGGCAGAGTCGTTCGTACCTGGAATCGCCTCGAGGATGACAAGATTGCAAGACTGCGGGCCTCGCGTCCTCGTCGAGTGGCAGGACCGTCCGTACATTGGCCCTCCTCACGGTGACCTCCATCGTCAGGTAGAATAACCTGGGGTCGCGGTGCCTCATTCGATACTTGTTCAATAGGTTCTGGACAACCTCACGACAGGTCGTCGCGTAGGTGATGCTCAGGGTCTTGTACTCGATGTCTGGCCGCAGGCAGTTGGCGTACACCTTTATGGTCGTCTGCGAGGAAGATCGAAGGCTGTCATTAGGGCAGAATATGCTAACCCGCGGTTCTGGTACCGCCATTCAGATCCTATCGATCGAATAGAGTCATCGTTCGAGCGGTACGCGCGTCCACGCATGGTAGCTTTTCGCTCGGCTCTACCAGAGATTAAGATCCTCCGCGGAGCTTTGGCGTATAATTAAACCATATACATCGCGATGTTTCGATTCGTGCCCGATGGATGGCCGGTGTGCGGAATTTGGTATTATAATGCACTCACGGGTGGCTCGTGTGTACATTAAACGCTGCTCTCTTAAAAGCTGTAGGAGGTACAAAAGGAAAATTTGCCCTCGCACCGCATCGTTGAGTCAGATAAATGCACGTTGCGGAAAGTGCGGCCTTTTACTTCTATCGGGTTTCCTCTATTATATAAATTACTGTATCACACGAGTCTAATAATCCGTCTGGGCTTATCAAAGCACTCGAATATTATCATATGCAATATGATTTTTGAGTCGAGGAACGAAAGGGGATAAGAGTAATGCGCTGCTTATATTAAGGTACACTGCTCTTCCGAGGCTCGAAGGCCGCTACCATAAACGCGCATTGGAATAGAACAGATCTCGTTTTTTAAAAGCGCAATGGGGATTCCAGGAAGGGTTCGAACCCTTTACGGTTGAGGCCACACCGGTCGAAGGACAGGGGAGGAAGGAAGGCGACGTCCTGTTTTGGGAGGAGCACAAAAAACGGCGAAGCCCGCGAGCAGAGGTACGTCAGGAGTCTTGACAATTAGTCCATAATTAACTTGGAGACAGACGTTGGCCACGCGCGCGGCATAAAACGCTATCAACCCTTCAGATACGACCGGTTACGAGGGGATGCGCACACGAAAATAAACCAGACGCCAGATCACCCCGTCTGCAGATGCCGTGTCGTATAAGTACGATGCGATACGTTCCGCAGTTGCATGTGCAACGAATTTTCCTCCCTGTAAATGCACCGGCGGTTATTGACTGGACAGGGACATATTTTTCGTTGGGACTCCTGGCGTAATTACAGTGCTGTTAATAAAGACCAGAAGATAGTAGTATTCTTATCTGAATAAACTCAAGTCTGTCATCACGCGAATAATATTACAGTAAGCGATTCTCCAAGTATATCACTTCCAGTATTCCTAACATTGTATCTTCAGTAATCGAATCCAGGTATGAAGAGAAGTATCTCTTTTCTCCATAACCGTGAAAGGATTGTGTTTACGTGTTCGAATCTTTTAATTGCACCTTAATTATTTAACGATATTTCATCGTGATTTATCGCCTTTCATTTGAAAGCTACGACTCTAGGGTTGCGCATAGAGCATCTGTCGGGGCTTTAATAAATCACGTTACGAGGCCGACGGCACGATTTTACACGACGTATTTACAAGCGCCGCCCAGTCTTTCGAGGAACACGTGTAGGTGAACACTTCGCGGCACCTTTGCTTTATTTTCGGTCAAAACTGCTCGCGCCAAATGTGCCAAAGTGCGCCTCGAACGAGCGTGGCACGAGACCCCTACGTGTCGGAACAATAAAATAGCGGAATTGGCTGATGAGACCGGATCCTCGCACGTGAACACCGGTCGGAACTCTTTGGGTCGTGGCTAAGCCTCTGGCCGCTGGACGAGAGCACGCCTCTGCGACAATGGTAGGATTAACTTTTCGTTTCGGGAATTACGATATCGAATTTGCAGAACATTGCCTCAATGGTTGGATGCTTGCAATAAGGATTACTCTTATGTACTCGTGACGCGATTGTTTTATTAAAATGTACTTCTAAGAGAAGTGAATAAGTCGCAATTGAATAATTAACATATGACTGAGAAACAATTGAATTTGTATTAAAGTACTTATGTTCGATCGCGAGTGTCTTGAATTTTAAGTGTCGAGAATTTTAACAGACAGGAGAGCGGTATTTCTCGATGTTTCAAACGCGAAGTAGTTTCCTCTAAGGATTAAAGCGATAGTTCGATTGCCACACGTTTATTTGAATTGGAACGCGAGCCATGCAGCGGTCAAGGCATATATTTTCCGATTTTGGTCAGCATTCTGCAAGACAAGCTCCCTCGTTATAAGGCAATGTGCGAACATCGAGACATACGCATAGTACGGTCATTACACTCTGCATATTACTTACTCCTTTCTCGTCACACGGAAATATTAACATCACGTTAACGCCTATCTACACCAATATACATTAATAAAAGCCACTAAATATCGATTACGATAAAAGCTCTATCCCTTCGAGTTTTAATACAATTCTCGAATATACTACACATCTCAAAATCATGGACCACGCTTAAACCTTCGATCAAAAGCGTACCATCGACTGTACTAAGCAAGTTCCCAAATAAAAAATGAAAATAATTATATCACATATGAAGAGGCTCCAAGCTTTTATCTCTGGTAAAAACTATATCAAAAACAATTCGCCTGTGAATATATTTCGAACACTCTCCAGTCGGTACTCCATTCTAGATGCTTCTGATCAATTATACACTTTATTGCACGCGCCAAGAGCGCGGGGTGCAAAGGGTTAAAGCTTTCCAGGCTGATTTAATCCGCTACGTCCGAGTTATTTCCACCGTCCGGCCAGAGGCCGCGCTCGCCAATCCCAGTACCGGGAATGCGTTCTGCCATTTATGCCGGAACCGCGTATTTCAGCTAAACAAACAGCCGGGCCCTTAGCCGCGCGCTCGCCATGAAATTCTCGGTGGCGTTTTACGAGGACCGAGAATCGATAGAGGCAGCGCTGTTCCCCGCTAACAAGTGGTACTCCGGACCAAGGGTGCGCACAATGTACGACGCTTTAAGCCCGGCCAAGGCGCGATTTTCATCTGGACGTCGTAAGTTTTTCGCCCAGGAAGAAAAAAGCCGCGTAGGCGTCGCGGCTGATTTCTGATTCATCGCAGAAATTCCAATGGCCTTACTCGAGGACGCTTACGCGGAATTCTCAGGTGCACGAGCACGAAGGACTTCGTTCCAGTTCCCCCCTTTTCCTCGTTTCGAGTCACCCCAGAAGCGCAGTTCGCGGCGTTATACGTGATTCAGAATGATCCGCGAAGACAATGCTCTTAAGAACCGCGTCGAGCCGCGGAAGCTAGCGCCTTTCACGCGGGAACCTCGCGTGGAAATCTCGTTCATCGTCTCTGGATTTCTCCAGATTGGAAACCAAGGATCCTAGGATAATCGACCTTAGCATTCTGATCGAATAATTAAAGCAATCTGTAGTTTCTTCTATTCGTTCGCTTGCTTACTACAGAATCATTACAAGAGTCAATCTCTTAATTTCTATACATCGCATACACATGCACTATTGATATTCCAATGCTCATCTTAAATATCAAACTCTGTGCCAGTCATAAAGCTAAAGCATTGCACGTAAGTTTACACAGCAGAGCTGAGGTATTACACGAGAAACAAGGATCTCGAAACGCGTTAAGGACAGCTGGGAGTTCTTGTTTACCCTCTTGAAGAGGTCCCATCTGAGATCAGAGGGAGGACCACCTCGCAGGGGCCGATTATCGACGCCGCGTTCCGCTCGTGGCGGCGGCTAATGAAAGGGAAGATATAATACCGAAAAGGTGGAGAAAGAGGGAGAGAGAGAGGAGCCTTGTGAGTCCACGACGGTGTCAAAGCAGAGGCTGCGCCTCGTCAGAGCCGTCTTCGAGAAAGGAGAGACGCCACCCCGTTACGGGACATCAATGTCTTGCACCCGGTTATGCGGCGTCGACGAAAATACACGCGGATGTATTTCTGTACGCAGAAGTGTTTTTACGGGTTGAGAGTACGCATCGTCTTGTATAATCGGGCGCGCTTCGAGGATCGCGCTCTTAATGTGTTTTTGATCGAAGAGCTTCGACTGTTTTTTCTATCGTTCTATTTTCGAAAGCCTCTCGAGGCCGTGCAAGGATGCATCGCGCATTACTCCAGCGCCAAAATATTTCCTCGAGGCTAAAGTACGCTTCCTCGTTTATAATCGGAGGAACGTTTATAAACATTCTCTTTCCCTATTTTCTCCATCAACAATGCCCGCTGTAAAGTTTTCTTTAAGGATTCTGGTTTAAGAATCACGTTGGAAGTTATACAAACCTAGGAGATATTAGCTTACTTTACGTAGAAAAAAAGAGGTGCTTAGTATATTGCGTAGTTTGAGCTCAGTACCGCTAGTATAATGTATTATTTGTAAAAAAAAAAAAAGGAAACTTTTATAGAGATCCTATATTCGAATCGTTTGATATACCGCGTAGGCTTCGAGAAGCAGCGACGCAGGAAAATAAGCGGTTTAACCTTTGCGCCTACCGCCGTAAATAAACCACATGCAAATGAAGGTCCTAATGGAAAAGCGACGGCTTGGAATTCGAGGAAGAGGAGGAAATCTGTCCCCGCGCTTGGCTGGAAATCTATCCGGTAACGCGGCATATCGGGTGTGACGGCTGAAAAATCCGAGGAAGCGAGGGAGTACAGGAATGGCACGAATGTCGCCATATGGCGTCCTCCTTAAAGCGCCATAACGATGTGTCCTCGTTGCAGGGCATCCGCGAAGCCCCGCTGGAGCCACTCGTCGCATAGTTGCCCGGAGAGTGCGCATTTTGCCCCGATTCATATACCTTTTTATATACTTTATTTACAGGACGTGGCTAAATCTGCTATATACTCTCCATAAGTTAACCGAAGTAATAGCGCGTCGCTAATACCAGTTTCGTTGGCTTGGAAGAACGCGCATGCTTACTTTCCAATTTTTCCAAAGATACTTTATAGCAGAGAATTTTGAAATAAGATAGATAAGTAAGTATAAGAGATAGTAAGATCACTCAAGTCTCAACGAAGAATAATTTAGTACCGGACACTCGAGAGTCGTTACTTAGAAATTAGCAATATTTCGAGCATATGGATTTAACACAATCCCTAACAAATTAATATAATATAACGAGTTGATAAAACCAATAATGACAAAGAAATATATATAAATATATATATACAAAATAATTGACACGTTCTTTCGTAACGATGGAATATTTGAATTACAAACGACTCTCGTTGGCATTGGAAATGCGATTATTCGGATCCTGGTGGGCAAAGTGTTAACAGTGTTTCCTCGATGAGCTGCGAAACCGGCGTTGCGGTGCCTGTCGACGCGAGATACGCCACCCACGAATTCGTTGGCGAATCCTTCGTAGCCTCTCGTTCCCCCGCACGATTGCCAGTGTAAAAATAGTCGGCTTATCGGAGGGCTCTTATCGTTATCGTCCGCAGCGAGTAATAAGGCCCAGCTCGCAGGCGACACCCGCTATATCGCGTATCCTAGTTTCGAGGCAAGGTAAACGACACCTTTCAACGGAAACATTATTAAACGGCCTTGCTCCTTTCTTGCAATTGCTAAATGAGTTTCAAATTTTATGCAGCCTGCCTCGATGGGCGACCACGTATATCCGTGGCCGGTGGTTAGCTCGCGTAAGCGGATACCGAGAATTATTTTGACGAATTTAAAAATACCAGCGCGACAGAAGCGAGAACGTTGTATCGTGAAGGGACGCCACGACTCTTTCGCAACGATGACTCTTTTCGGGGTATAAAAAGGAGCGGGAGGAAAAAAACGTCGATGCACGATTCTAGGGAATCTAGGGAACACGAGGGATTATGAGAACTGGCGCGCTTTATAATTAGAGCGCGGACAAAATCGTGCGTCGGGCTTAAAGGTCGTTTAGAATTTCCTACGGTACGACTGTCCCACGCCAATGTTGCGAAAGATAATTTACGCCTGTTTTTTTTTTTTTTCCCCTCAACATCGTCATGCCATGGCCTTGCATCTAGCCCCTGTACTGTTTATTGTCCACGACATACATTTGGTGGTTTGTTCCAAGTTTCTAGAGGTACCATCGTTATTGCGATTAGTTTTTCAACCCTGTAGATAACCAAGAAATTTTAGTATACAAACGATAAGGTAGATCGATCGTGTAGAAAAGTTGCGATTACAGCACGAAGATACGCTCAACACTTTCTTGCACAATTGAGAAATAACACGATCCAAGGAAAAAGAAGCCGTCTTCCTCTTTTCCCTCCGTTGATGGAAATAAACCAGGTAAAAAAGGGAAGATGGCTCTCCTCACGAGCGTGTTATTTCAAAATCGTCTAAAAAAAGGAGCCTGTAAAAAAAGAGTTGGGCGTATATTCCGAGTGTCCACAGTGGAACTCGTCATTAATTTTCATGGCTCGCCACGTAGACGATGCACGCCGGTTTCAATGGTGGCAGGGAGTATCAGTGTTCCAGGTAGAGCCTTCTGCATAACAAACTTCTTATCCCGGGAGACCATTGAATCTCGTGTCGTACCCCTTTTCCCCCTTTCATTCCCGGCACGTGCTTTCGGGCCCTGAGCCTCCGTTTCTTTCCCCCTCGAGGAGCTCAGGTGCTCCTTGCAACCCCAGCACGCGCACCTTCTTGTCTCTCCTCGCCGTGGTTTCCGGCTCGAAAAGAAAGAATGCGGGGACGCTTAGAACAAAAACTAGCTCCGCGCAAGAGCGAGAGGGTTTTGTATTACCCTTTTCATATAATTGCTCAGCGAGATTGTTGGAACGATCGTGGAACGGTGCCCTCCTGAAGAACTCCGCGGATGATCAGCGCTTTAACATTAGAACTACCGGACCAGTCAAATCGATTGAATTTCCTCATCGTGACCGATCGTCATTGATACTTCGTAATCGTTTCTTTAAAAAATCATAACGCAATATGATAATGTATTTTCTGAGATTTTTTATGATTTTCATGAAATTAATTTAGATCGTTAAGTATATTGATTTATTCAGATTGGCTTTTGCTCTTTCTCCTTTTTTATTGAGATGTATGCGGTTTTTTAAATATGTTCCGAAAGCGGTCGATATTTCTAGTGTTAATGTTACAGGGAATTTGTTGTTTAGACTTGTTTTTTTATTAATCGCTTTTAAAGCAATTTCGAATGTTATTGTTGATTTATAGAGATAATAGTGTGGTGTTATTTAAAGGATCGTTACGATACTTGGTTGTGAATGTCAGAAGTTATTATCGATGGCGATCCTTGGATGTTGCTCTGGTGAACTGTAATGACACGGTGAAAAATGCGGTTGAAATATTCTTGGAGTTTTTCATGTTAAATGTAACCCGTATATCCGGTAGTTTAGAATCTACTTTAAGTAGTTGCTCTCGAGTTAAATGCCGGAAATATAACACACAAAGAAACTCGTTGGATGCATCCCCGTAGAAGTAAGAAGCATCGTGCAGTGCTGAATGTCCTGAAGTTACCTGGTCGGACTTTAACTATTTCACTGCCGAGAACTTCCACTGGAATCGCGTATACGATATGCACGTTGGAAACGAGTGCTGATATAGAATAAGTCCACCGTACGCGATAAAGGAACTGACTGAAACTTCGTAAATGTTCACGGTGCAACGATTTATTTCACAAACGCCCATACATTACCACTGCAAAGTGTGAAATAAAATAAAATGAAAAGGAAAAAGTGAAAGAAAATAAAAGGCTAGATGCTCATCGATCTATTTTGGAAATCATCAGGGAGAGAAATTAGTAGGTAATTAAAACAAACACCTGTTGCGGGGCTAAAGAAGTATAACGAGTACGAATTTATCCTGCGCTCGAACGAACGTGAAATTCTAACGAGTCGAAACAAAGAGTTCGCTGAGGAGATACAATTCGAGCTGCGGGACAAACGCGCGGACATTCGTAGAGCAGGCGCATCATTTTAACGAGTGTCATCAGCGCTTTGCCAGCTTTGTCAGCACGTGAAGAGTTTCAGGTATCGTTGTCTCTAATCAATCTACCAATAACACCGCTCGCAATATACTTGAAATAATTCTATAAGAAAGAAATACTCTCAATTTTATCCCGATCCTCTAGGAGTTTGAACCAATCCATACGATTTATTCCCCCCTTTACTGTCTCCATTTTTTCAAAGATAATAAATAATCCAGTTAAAAAAGAATAAAAAATATGTCTGTTTGGACAAGGTTCAATTTGACTTTACCATTTCAAACCCAACATAATCAATGCTATTCCGCAGTCTTAACTGTCGCTGTCTCAAAGACGCAAACCAGAATCGTCCTGGATTCCGCGTTGAGCTCGAAAAGACAATCGAGCACTCTCTCCGGATCTCGCGATCCCACATAAATCACGATCCGCGATCGCTCTATGATCCGGGACGAGGCGTGGATACGCATCGTCATCTGGTTCGATGTGAAACAAGCAGCCATGTATTTCCTGCGGATTCTTACTTTCGCGGCACTTTCCCGGCGAGGAACAATGCCCCACGAAAGCCTGGGAAGCTTAATTGTTGCCGGGCGAAGCACACTTCGCACGCTCGGTAGAAATTCATGCGACTCGGGACCAAAACCGCACGGGGAATTAATTCGCGGAGGTGGGAGGCTCACGTGGGAAGCCGCGGTCCTTTTGTGTCCCGACGCAAACTGTCGCACGTCCCGGTTTACATAACTTCGGTCGATCCGCGACGGTGTAACTGTCGCGGATTGAGTAATCCGGGAGGTCCATCGTGGAATCCTCGTTTCCAATGGGCGGACTTACGGGCGCATAACGGTTTTAAATACAACGATAAACACGTGGGCTTGAATCACTTTCTACGTAAGATTTACATTTTGTTGAAATTCGTGCGACACATTATTGTGATTCTTGTGATAAATTACTGCTCGTTATGACCACAGTACCAAATATTATCGATTGAAACCGAGCAAGATATCTAGGAGCAAACGGGTTTTTTTAATTATTCCATAGAAAATTAAGCTAGAATTTTATAAAGTCAATCTTGAAAACAAGATGGAGTTGAAATCCCACGGATCAGCATTCGACATTTCGATACAATATACACACTCTAGAATCGATGATCCAGCACTCGAGTTATATCTATACAAAAGCCTTGGGGTGCTAACTAAATTTAACTCTCGTTTATCTCTATATTCCGCATAACTCCATTATACTTCATTATAACCGTACCGCATCCTAAATCATCGGCCGCCCTCTCACCTCGGCTATCCCCATCCTCCAGTGAGGCTGATCAACGTTTACGCAAAAACGGGTAGCGAAGCGTAACCGCGGTTTCCAAATTGAAGAAATTAAGGTTACGGATAGGGGAACGAAGTGATCTGATATAACGAATTTACTCGATTTCACGGTCCCCCTTGTCGGCAAGAGCGCGACGTTAAATCGAGCGTACGGAGGTCAGAGCGCGAGTCTCTGAACTCGGCGCCGAGGGGCACGAATTCCACGGGAGGGTCAATCACTGTCGCTGGTATTAACGGAGTGAAACGTTTCAGACGATCGTCCGGCCACGATCGTTTGCCGCCTCGATTCCGCGCTTTTTCGATAAGGACGTCGGGGGAATCGCAGAGACGGATGCTCCTGAAGGAGGATATCGGGATAGGAGGAAAAAGCAGGGCTCGCCTGGCTCCGTCCAGTCGGGAAGGCTTGGCGAATCGTGGATCGGAAACGCGGACTGTTGGAGATGTTTTGCAAGTAATATACAAGGCGTGCGAGAAGGAAGGGTCGACGCTTGGGGATTGCGCTGTCATACGTATAATTTATCCGCGCACTCCTGATAGGCCGAGTGACAAATGTAGACATCCATTTTAACGATGTTTAACTCAAGCATGCGCGTTATGTTGATACTTTTGTTTCTCCTGCCTCCGCGTTGCCTACGAATACGCTATTCGCATGTGGTATTCGTATCTGAATCTGGTTTTTCCGTTTTATTTATAACGTAAGATCGGCCAGAAGCTAAGGTCAAGGTACACTTGGAGGGTAAAGATCCATTGGAAATAACCATCGAGTTGAACTTGAAAATAGCGCAAGGTTTCTTGTCGTCATCCGACCGAGAGATTACAAGGAGCGGTGCCAAAGTGCGCGAGTGGTTTTGCAAACGACCATTGCTTTCCTGGTTCTTGATGAGCGTCGATTACAAATCGATTAGACCCAGTCTCGCTCTTATGCTCCCAATGTGGGATATTAATGAAGCCTTACATTGTGTATTTACGAATTGCAAGGAATATTCTTGCGGAGCTCGTCCGTGGATGGCCGCTCGAAGAGTCCGCGAATAATAATACCGGACGTTAATGGACAAGGAAGTCGTCCACGGATCCATTTACGGAGGAATGCAAACGAGGAGCGATTAAATAATGGAAGAAATCGAGTTTACAATGTGCCTCGCAGAAGTCGACGTACGGCACGTCGTGATCGTAATCGCTCTGCCAATCAAGGCCGGGTCCTTCTTGCAAACGACGATGCAGACCGCACCGTATTTTCCGGCTTGATGCACGTGTCCTTAACCGTGGCGTGCGTAGCCGTTAATCCAGTGCTTTTGCGCGGCGATAATTAAAAATACTTAACTAACGATAATTGACATCTCCTTACGAGGCGCTGATCGCTATTATAATGTAAATTTAGAAAAACAGC
Source organism: Ampulex compressa (assembly GCA_038496175.1). NCBI lineage: Eukaryota > Metazoa > Arthropoda > Insecta > Hymenoptera > Ampulicidae > Ampulex > Ampulex compressa. Next base: position 172,958 of record JBCFXI010000233.1, on the reverse strand, counting down.
GTGAAGCGTGAAAGACCAAGTGTAAGGAACGCGATTCACGCAAACGCAACGTGATAAGCTGTGCTTACGTAGCTGATACATCGATCGACACTTAGACGTACAGGTGTAAAGGTATTTGTTCAATTTGTCGTTTATCTATCAAACCCATTTCAACGGCTGAAGATATGTAAAAACAGGGTGAAGGTGATTGGAAAAATCGTATTTCATACTTTATTGGCCCTCTTCTTCAAATTTTACTTTATGAATCTTCTTTTGTCAGGAGGTTAATACCCTCGACCACGCATTAACCACATGGATACCATTTAATCGAATAAAATTCTCGTTCATAAGACAATGCGCTTCCAGACGAAGATATTTACAACAACCGCTTTGAAGAGCGTCGAGAACAAATTTAGCGACCCGCGAAAATCTCGTAACTCCGCTATAAACCGCCAATTCCTCCCGCAGGACCACACATGAGGCTCCACGGTCGAATTCACCCGATGGAGGATCGTGTCCAGCCGCGCATCGCAGACTTCCAAGTGGCTGACAATTGACACCCGTTTCCGGTCCTTCCTCCGCACAAAGAAGCAGCGCGGAGGAGGCACCGAAAGAGAAAATGGGGCACGTGCCCCCATCGCAGCATCGCGTGCCCGCTTTTGCGTGCCCGCCCCGCCATGTTCCTCGCAATATGTTCTCGGTAGGTGGAACATAATACGGTCATGCTGGAAAGCTTCCTTCCGGCGAACGTCCTGTCGATATACCATATGGCACCGTCCTCGAGGCTTCTTGGCACGAGATGAAAGCGAAACTGCGCGGGATGCACGGCACACGATTCGCGTGCGTAAGCGATAATGGTCATTCGATAAACGTCGGTGAATTATGCAGGTCTGAATCATCTCAATAGCGGCTCGAATAATTTTCATCGCAAAATTCTACGATAGTCTTAATATTCAGGGATTTTTCTTATCTAATTTTTGGCACTGACTTACTTAAGCTCCGCTAAGCTTGGTTTCGAACCAAGAGAACTGCGAAAAAACCAAAAGTAACGGGAGATTCGAACCCGGGTCTCCCTCGTGGAAGTCCAAGCTTCTATTCACTACACCACCTAGCTTTCTTCGTTTATGGTTGTTTCGTAGTCGTTAAGTCGAAATTTCTGATAATTACATACTCATCTTGGTACGAGTAATAGTTCCGCGATTATCCTCGCAACGATCTGATACAATGCCAGATCGCGTGCCACGTGCGAGTTATTAAAGCACGTGAAATTTGCCGAGTAATTTGGAGTTTAGATCGGCGCATGCGCACGCGAGATTGAGATGATGAGGATCGATAAACGTCGTTCGATGTTTATGCGCGACAGGATCGGCGAAGGAGGTGTACTATGGTAAGTAGACGCTGTACTATGGTAAGAGAGACAGACGGTGGTTCGATAATTCACGGCGACCTTTGAGGTTGCTTAACGAGCGTAATGACTCGTCTGGCACACGCGAGTAATTGACGCACGATTATGTGGATACTCCGTGATTCAGGGCTGTACGAGTTTCGCTGACGTATCAACGTCGCATAATCGCGCGATGTCGCGAGACCGGTAATTCTAAGGTCGACACCGTATTAGATATGGCCTAATATCGCGATACGTTCGTTCGAAGCGAAAGGAACGCGATACGTAGCGGCAGGTTTCGATATTATTCAATAAACGCGAGTGAGTCACTATCTGGCGCACGTAAGAAATCGAGCCGCGATCCAGGCGGACGTTTCTCGCATCGAGGAGACGTGGGAATGTTTTTCTTGCGCAATGGCAATTTTTTGGTCCAGTAACTTTGGAACGGGGATAATTGGCGGATTCCTTTGCCCCTGAGTACGAATCGGATAAACGACTTATGTAACGAACTGCGCGGAAATACGGACAGATTGGTTAAGTAGCGGGATGACCGCGCGGTATTCCAGGAGCGGAGAAAGAGCAGGAGAGCCTTGGCGTTAATCAATTGTGCGCCGGGCAGTGCCTTTGAAGAAGCAGGAAACGTGAGTTGCTCGCGCTTCGCGATATTAAATTTGGCCAAATTGCTTAAACGAAAGTAGCTCTCTGGCTGCACGTAGCTCGTTCCGACGAGGGAACACAATGAGCGCCGTTCTTCACGGCTGTTTACGCACGAGGCTCCAAGGTGCGCGGTCACTTTTATCGCGAGAGTCGAGCCTCGTTTAACTTTTGCCTCTATTTCGAAAGGCAAAGTGCGTCGACCGGGTCAGAAGCAAACACGGCACGCTCTCGAGCTGATATCCGGCGATATTGAAGTGGGCGCGTGCTCTTGTGCACTCAACTGGCAGCTGGCAGGACCTTCTCGAAGAAGTCGTGTTTCCCTCTTCGACAGAAGGGCCACTTTAGGCCTTTAACCCCTTTGCTGCCCTATGTCGAATATCGACCTGGTGTCCCTTATCGTCTATACTTCGCTACGATCGCGTAGCTGAATCCATGAAACACTTCCATTCCATTATCTAACAACACCATTTTGTCAGGAACCGACTACTTAACTTTACTCACATTTACGCGTTGGATTCAATAGCAAAGTAAGCCACGTAAACGACGCAGCAACTAGCCATGTCTCTTGCTCCAAAAAAACATAATCAAATACCCCCACATTTGTTACTTTAAAATAATACTGCTCAGCACATTTAGCGAGTGTCTTTCGTGCCACGAGATATATCTAGATAAAATTGAGTCTTTAGAAACTCTCTTGGATAATATCTATGATTTATTTCACGGTGCAATTTAACGAGGCATAAGCTGAAATCTAACTTGACTGCTTTGAAACGCACGGAAGGCCTCGAATCGCGGGGGGTTGAATTAAGACGTGCGCTTAAAGAAAAGAAATTCCCCGTCACGGTCAGGGATGTCCGAGAAGGAGGAAGATCTTCCGTCGGTTGTAAAGAGAGGCCAATTAAACGCACGAATCCTACCCGTAACTTGAGCTTTCTATTCGACTCGCATTGGTGGCCATTGACGGCGTGGCTTTAATCGTCGCGTTTACTCTTGCTCGCAAAGTTTTTCTTCGCGAGTAAAAGCGAGGGTTAGAGCCAGGAGCGGCGCCATTTAATCAGCCTGGTTGTCATTAAGCCGGCAGCAGCTCGTACTTAATTGTCGGTAAAATCAAAGAGCGTGGCCACTGTATGAATACTCGGTGTGCATCATCGTTCGCAGCCTCTGGAAATTAACACACCTTTCTCTCGATTCTCTTACAATTAAACGCGTATATAGATTGTTTGCTCGCGACGAGGATAAAACTCGACAATAATCCAAACACAGTCTCCTCAGCGTCTCATGACTGCGCATCGACTTCCATAGAAAGATGTCAAGATTGAGATTAATTCCAAGACTTTTTCATCGATCGAACCACTTATGTCGGCCGTGGACAGCTCAGTTTTGATTCTTATTTATGTTTACCAGTGCGACCTGATCTACGATATTAAGAGAACAGGAGGTCGGTGACAGACGGTCGCAGGTCCGTATAATTGGTCCTTCCTCTGTTGCTGATTGTTTTAAACGAGAACAACTCGACCAACTTTAAGTCCCCTGTTACCACCAACACGGCCGCGATTATTAGCGGCACACAGCCACTGTGCATGGAACACTTGCATCCGGTATGTAGATCGTGGAAGGGCGACGGTGCCGGCCGATACAGAAGCAACGTAGATACGATTCTAATCTCGCAAAGGACCGCCGTGGCGATTGTGTTATCGAATAGAAAAGACTAGGAAACAACGGCGTCGAGATAAGAATATTGTCGAGGAGATAATGACGCGAGAGAGGCGAGGCGCAGGACGATATACGTGAGTGCGCCTTTCCTTTACTAAGAAGGTGTCCAACGTCTTAAGAGATGAAATCAATTTCAAAAATGAAAAAATATCTCAGTGGTCCGTGTAATTTGTATAACGTGGAAAAAAATAAGAGTCGAAGGGAGCGATTTGAATGCAAGACCTTCGCGGTGTAGTTTTCATCGTTCGAACAGCGATACCGTGTTACGTGCATTTCAAAGAGTCGGGCGCGATGGATGCGATTTAAATCGAGGATAGAAAGCGAAGTTTCCAGTAGGACAGAAACGAAGCTACGATATACGAGCACACGTCGAGCGGGGAAAGACAATGGTGATATGTGACATTTTAATCTGGGATTTTTAAAACAGACGCCCTCTTTACTCCGCTCACTGCAGTGCGCGCGATGTTTATAACCGCACGTGATTTATCGCGGTGCACCGTCCCTGACTATATATTTAAACCACGTCATGGCTTCCTTGTTCCCTCTGAATCCGTGATAAAATATCGTTCACGTGCTCCATGCAGATCCACGTTGCGCAGGTCGGCAATCCGCACTCTCTTTTATTATATTATTCATACACGCTGGACGCACTCGATATAATTTCCATGAAATATTTTCTACGATAGCCTCGCACTTAAAAATAAATCCAGATAAACGACTGGAATGGTAATTAAACGCTCGTAGAATTTACAAGAGGCGTTCACGATGGCGCGTGGATTTTTCACGCGGGGTATTATTTCGATGGCGACGGGGCCGCTTGTAATTCAGCGCATTAATAGGAATATGGCACATTCGCGAGATAACTCGGGGGAGTCACGGAAGGATTTAAAAAGTAACATGGCCGTGCGCTATCTCTACGAGCGATCGCGGCTTTCCTCGGTTCGCGGCCATAAAGTAGCCCTTGGCTGACGGTCGGTGCACTTAAGCACTGACAAAGTCCTCGGTGCGGCACACACCTGACTGCGAGTGCGGTAACTAAGGCGATAAGGTCGACAAGGGCGGGTTAGCTTGTGCCAAGGTGCAGGCGGACCTTCCATGAATAATTCAGGACCAAACTCGCACGAAGGCAGCCGCCGTGAAATATGCCTTGGAAGGTCTCGGTGGAAGGTAGTCAAAACACCGTGTTAAGGAGTTTATTTGATGTACCACGCGCCAAGGAAAAAGAATATCCAAGAAGTCTCGATCGAAAGTCAAAATTAGATCGAGTGACTTTGGAGGTTGATTTGTCGCTCGTGAAAAATATTCAAAATAGATTAAAATAAAATTAAATCAGATTAAATTCTCCAAGCTTCTAAGCGAATCAAGATCCTAAACGTCAGACGTGACGTTCAAGGAACCACTCTATTCTCGCGTACCGCATAATATCCCTGATTGTCGTCGATGACGGTGCTTTTTGCGCGATCATTACCGCGGGCCAAGATTATTGCTTACAGGTCGAAAATAAACGGGTGCAAGCGGTGACGCTCGGTCTCATTTAACCCATCCTCTTGACTTCACTTGACCAAGTGTCAATAAGTCGCGCACCAAGTCGAGAGCGAAAACCAGCCGCGAAGGCAAGGCCTGAACTTCGAGGAGCTTTCCAAACTAACGATCGAACCTTGCTCGATCGTCCAATCGAATCGAAGATCGATCCCTTTCTCCCTGCTTTTCAAGAGACTTGACCGCGTGCATCCGTCGCTTATTCTTAAAGCACGACGAATTAAAGAAGTGATCGCAGGGGGGAGCTTTATTTCCTCTCGACTTGGGGTCGCAAAGTGCAGATGCAAGGCGCACCTGCAGTTCTGGGCGCCCTTTTAATTCCGCGCACAAAAGAACGTTGCAAGTATTCCGAGGACTCTATTTCCAGAAGTCCGCTGGTAAAACCAATATCGGTGTCGTAATAACTGGCGGGCCAGTTCGACGGGTTCGTTGCACCGGAAGTTTCGTGTTCGTGCCTTAACTCTTTCGTCAGAGCCGTGAGGAAGCTTGAAATCGCTGCGGTGTGGCGGACGATGATAACGAGGACTGAGCCGCTATGGGAAGGCCGCCGATGTTTATGCCGGTTCTCGGCGAAATCGCTGGAAATCCGATGGAAAACCCAATGGAAAGGACAAAGGCAATGGACAGAGCTTCGTGCATCCGTCCCGAAGGCTTAACTTCGAGTACTGCCCGCTATTTCTGGATATTTACGCGCGACGCCTATACCATTATTCCTATGGCTCGGGTTCTATTTTAAATGTTAAGCCAAATAAACCGAATCACCGATGCGAGGCTTTGGAGGACCACGGATTTTACACCGAGCTCTTCGAGCTTTTTCATGAAATCTCAAGCAAAATACACTTGGAAATATCCCTGAGGTGCATAAACAATATTGCTTTCAAAAATTTGAACAGCAAACCTCAATTCGGAGTCCACGAATTTTGTTCTAGTTGAACATAGAGGTTTGAGCATATTTTTGCACCAAGGCACTCGAATATATCGATACGTGAATAAATGGACTTATGCCAGTCGATGAAAAAGCATCGCATCCTTCGTCGTTCACACCTTCCAATTACCCAAAAATAAACCTCCCCGCGTCACGTGTCCGGGATCCTCTAACCGCGGACCACCCGTTACATGGGCCGGGGAAGAGATACGCTGCAGTACTGGCGCCGTGCCTATCATTACGTTGTTTAGCTCATAATACATCGTAACACGTACGCTACTGCAGCTTGTATCACAACCGTTTACGCGTTTCAACGGTGCGCGCTGGTGTGCGCGGGTACCAACACGGTGTCGTGAGCGCGCACCGAGCTCGCCTACCATGTGGATCGTACCTAATGCGCCCGCGAAGATTGCGGGCGTCGGGAGAATGAATGTAGCCACTGTATCGGCGCCTCTGTCTCCCCAGGAGATAATTGCCCCCCTTCCTCCGCCCTCCCCGCGCCCAGCGGACCGAGCGAAAACCTCTTTTCGCCCCTGGCCAGCGAAAACGACGCGAAACTGGATATTATTAGGCCCGAGGAAGTCGACGATAAAATGATTATTGCGCTTCATTAATCAACGTCACGGCGGTACATCGCAGGTTGGGAGCGCAGTGCTGGAGGACGAGCATTGTGACCGTTGGATGGATGCGAAGTGGCGAGGATCGTGTTGGCTGATTTAGAGGGATAGAGCTTGAGGAGGTTCTAATGCCATCGCTGCTGGTCTTTGGTGGGAGCAAGTGGAGGAGAGGATTAGGATAGTGTAAACGCGTTTAATTCGTAGTCCGCGCGATTAGAGTCATTTGTCTAACAGAGGTTGGTGTCCGTTATTCGATATAGTGGCGAGACTCGAGGTGCACGACGTTACTGATGGCTGTTGAGAATTCATTAAACGGCGGAACATAGTTGCTGTTTGAGCTCGCGATGGTTGCATTGTGGCCAGTGATTAAAAGCTGGGCTCGACATGAATTATGCATGAATGAAGACATATACACGGTCGAAGTGTAATTATCCGCTCGATACGTGGGGTTTTCTAACGTATCCCGCGAATCAGATCGGAGGCTCGAAAAGAAATCAGAGTTTAATCGAGGTGCATTGACTCGGAGTTTGAGCAGACCTCAACGAACTGCGCTTTTCCACGCTTTCCCTGTATATTCTACACTATTTTATTCTATTATACGCACTCCTCATTTTAATACGATCACTTCTCGTTCCTGCGATCGCATTTCTCTTCCTGCTATCGATATTTCCTTCGGCTAAAATACTGCACTCCCTCGATCCTTTTGGCCTGCGCAACTTTCGCCATTTCCTACGCAACAAAACGGATTTGGCGGATTTCACTTTGTCGTGGCAAAAGCGCACGGAGATCCGCGGTATGCGGCTTTCCGATTCGCCCCGCTGTCCGCGCATTTATCGGCGCGGATCTCTTTCGGCCGATTCTCATCGCGTCCGAGTGCCATCGCTTTTGCACGCTTCCGGTTGCTCGTGGCCCTTGCACGCTTGCCATCCGGTCGGCCTTTCAACGTCGAGGATCAATGATTCGCTTCCCATTCAGCTACACGTATCCCTCTCGTTTCAGCTTTCGATTTGGCCTCAGCGACAAAACCTCTCGGTCGCAAAACACGAATAGCTTAACGCAAGAACCGCCGACCACTTTCTCGACATATTTCAGTGCAGCACGTGGATAGAAACGAGGGGAAGTCGGTATAATAACCTGTGCTAATTACTGCAATACGATTATGGAGAATCTTAGAGAATTCGTCATCGTGGAATTGTGTAATTTTCATGGAAAATGACTGGCGAATCGCTTTGATCGGTGCTAAGTTCTAGCGCCAGGCAACCGTTAGATCTATGTACAGAACGTACGTATTATCCAAGCCGATGATTAACGTTATAGCGTATCAGTCATGCTTTTTTATCCGCCAAGGCTATCCTCCGTGTTTCGTGAGAAACACCTAATCGTTTGTACGCTTCCATATTTCCAGAAGTATCGACCTAGAAAGGGTATACATCCGCGGATATGGAGTGCGTCACTTTTACCACAATTGATTAATAACGTCAACGAGGTACTGGGAACTCTGATTTGGACAACTAAGGAGGATGTGGCTTTTCCTCCCGCTCTGCTCTTCCTCTTTCTTCTGGAAGACGATTTGAAAATTCGAACGTACGCACAGTGGCTCATAACGCGATAATCCTAGCCAAAACTCCAATTTGTAACCTCTAATATTTCAAATATACTATAAAAAGATCAGCTACCTGCTATTCAATTTTTATTAAATATTCAAGCGCAAGAAAGACAGAAATTACTTTAAAAATTCAATTTGACTTCACCTCCTTCCTTAATTCATCATCAACCCAACAACCCCACAGTACCAAGATTCAACCCATCCTAACATCCCAAAAATCCCAGTCTACAATCAGGTATACAACTTTAATTCTATCAGCTTCTTCCCTAAATTAGGGATTTATTTTAAAAAAACTGCTTATATAATCACGATTAAAAGCATTGTCCGTCTTTCTCCTTCGTCCATTGTTCCATCTTCACGCATATCAATGGACGCTTCGTACTTTGGCCGCGACATCAGGATTCCTTACCGCCGTGCGACTGGATTATCGAGCGAGCGTTGATATCACCGTCGGATATACGGGCGGGACACAAAGGCGAGGAAAGGGGAGGGGGAAGGAGGAGTCCCGATGAAGAAACTTACTACGTCAAAAGGAGGGAGGGATGCAGGATGGAAAGAGTGAATGGGAGCACTGTGCGCCAGATGGTGGAGGTCCGCCCGTTGTTTCATTACTATTTCCCAACGGCGGGGAGAAGATCTGTGCCGGTGGATACGCTACGAGGAATCTGTCTCGGCTTTGAGATAAGCCCCAACCATAATAGCAGGATTGACCGACCTCTGATAATTAATGAAAATTTATTGCCCGATCGGTCGCCGGTAATAGCCGAAAGGAAATATCGGCTGATAGGGGCGCCGATCTGCGAGAGAGTATGAATGACGAGGCGTCATGCCTTTCTAGGAAATTAAACGACCCGGGGAACAAAACTAAAATAACTCTTATCGCGGTGAACGTTGCTCTTTTACCAGCTCGGCTCAGGATTCTGAGAGCGGCTAAGGTGTCCCCGTTATTCGTTTAGCTATTTTCGACGCTGACCATCGTCGCTGCTTCTAGATAGAGGTGTCGATGTGCGTAAAGTGGATGCATCTTTAATTAAGCCTCCATGGGTGGAATTATATCTGGAAATTATACGACTTGCGAGGCGTGTAGTTTGATACTTCGGGTCGATGGTGCTGCCAAGCGTGATCGATATTGTTATTGGTTGTCTCAGAGACATTATGTAATTAAGAGGTACACGTCATCTTGTGAGAAGTCAAATTATTTGGTGAAATGTAGATGTATTAATGTACGACCTGATGATTATAAGGGTTGATAGAGGGTTGAGTTTAAAAATCATTCTAGATCATTATTTGTATTCGATAATTATGAAGGATGATAGAGGAAATTATTTATAGCCCGGTGCATGAGCAAAGCGAAATATATATTTTTTCTGAAATTTATCTATACGATCGATTCTGGAATCATTCTAAAGAAACCTTTAATGACGGACAGACTTGTGTTTGTACAACCATTCTATTCCTCGTGTCATAAAACCGTCTTCGGTAGCGGTGTGTATTGCCTCTTTACGATCATAAAGGTAACAAGAAGTTTCAGAGTAAGGTGACGAGGGTATCGTACGAGGAAGACGAGATGATTAATTCCTGCGGCCAGCAAAGTAACGCGAGACTCTCCGTTCGCGAGCCGTGGATCGCGCTTTTTATCTCGAAGCCGACTTCGAAAGTATAATAACCCGCGAACAGGTTTCACTCGTGCTTCCTCGTACCCGAGACGACGACTCACCGATGAGCGATTCTGCGTGTCACGAAAGCGACACGTGTTCCCGGACGTGATATCAACGCCGTCATTTTCTGGTGCAATATTAATCGCCAATCGATAATAATTACACCGTATTTTCACGCTCGAGAGCAATCGCCAACGATACGTAGAATCGAGACTATTTCGTAGAACGATCGCAGGATGACATTGAATTTCATTCTACCTCCAAATGAGTCTCCAAGACTCTATATACTATAACAGGATCCGCAAGGTCATTTGGTATATAGAGCACGCGGTATATCATGAGGGAAAAAACGATCTCTATTCCGCCAGAAATTCTGAAGATAACCGTCGATAAAGATACTCAAAGCTAGCCATTGTGCATTGTGAGTGCCAAATTCCTGGCCGATAAAGCGCTTGCTATGAATAAGCTCTTTGATCCATCTCCGCGGAAACGTCCGAATACAAGTATATCTCCCTTCTTCTTTCGCGGCAAGCAGGAACGATGCGTATCTTGCCAAAAACCGCGCGGCTTCGAGAAGCGATCGACTCGAGGAGGCAAAACCGATGCGCGAGGATATTTCGTAACTTTCCCCGGACACGCGGGATCCCGCGAAGTTGCTCCTCCTTCGTCCTGGCCAATATCGTAGCGCAGGCCGAACCCATCATTATTCGAGGCCCATAAAGCGGGCCGCAAAACCATACGCGAGGAATTTTAAGCGCCGCGCTCGTCATTGTTCGTCGCAGCACGAATGAGAAGCTCGGCCATCTGCGCCAGGAGACTCTGGGGGACCGCAATTGTTGGCCGTGGCGCTTTCAACCGGGCGTTGAATTCGCCGCGGCCAAAGGAAACCGAGGATAAAGCCGGCCCTTCGATAAAGTCCGGCTATGAATAAACTGCGTTCGTGAGTCACGCAGCGCGCATTGCGCAACGAAGTTCGAAGGGGAAGCCCGGATTATAGTTAGAAGTGCGCTTATGCATCGAGGCCCATGCTCGATCGAAGATCGCGCTTTTTGCGCGAGCGAGCAACGGTGTTCCAGAAATGGCGATATGGCACTGGCGCGAGGCATCAAGGATATTAAGCCGGGATTCCCGGAATGCAGTTGCTCGGCCTGCATGCCGAGACGGTTGTCCCAGGCAGCGCGGACTCGCGATGACTTAAAGTACCTCCTTGGCTCACCGGGGAATTGCCGATACTAAATTACCAATGCATTAGCACGTGCCTGTGCTCGAGTACGTGATTACGTAACCTTCAGGTACGGCTTACGCCGATATTCAAAGCGAGGCGCATCTGTGCGAGGGAAGGAAAATATGTTTGCATAACCCATTGACTTCTGACAATGTGGCACGATCGTGTGTTGGTTGCGATCGATGTGTAAGAGGCGGGATCGCTGTGCTTATTTATTCTTTCAGAGTGCAAATCTAACAACAACGCGCGTCTTGTTTGCGCATCGAGTGTAAATCGGAGGGAAATATTCACTTTCAAATTCCTGCTGAGAGGATGATGAAAGTGCCGATGATGCCGCGGACATTGGGGGAAAATATGGGTGTTTTAATACCTCGTTCTCTGTACACGCTGAGAATGTTATTCGTGGGTGTTCCGCAGATCTGTTATAATTTCTACGATCTTTCCATAGTTAGTAATAAAATCCTCTTCTCCAAATCATAAATCTAACGAACGACGATGTGATAAAATCTCACGAACGAAGCAACGAAAGATTTAATTACACGTAAAAGTCTTCTCTCCATCAAGGATATTGCTATCAAAGTTGAAATTCTGAAATTTAAGAAAACGATTCTCGATACAAGCCGCCAATACTCGGAAGCAATTTCGCCAGTACGATCCGCCACGTGCGAGAGACTGGCCGGCCCTGCGAGTGCTTTCACCAGCAGTCCATGACCAATTCCCGACGACATTCACGGCTAAGGAATTCGCCGGTTGATCTTCATGAATGAAACGGCCCTCTCGATTGCACAGGGGCTACGCGATCGCGGAATCCTCGCTTTTACTCAACCGCACGGAGTTGCACAGAAGAGCCCTGGATGCAGCCGAGCAAGGAAGTTTTGCCCGGGACGAATCTCTTGCAATTATCACCAGGACGTACTTGGAAGGTGGAACGTGCGTCACGCGTTACGCAATCGACGATTGTCGTGCGCGTTAAGCAATGAATTCCGGCTCATATACCAGGCTCAAACGCTAAATCGCGGATGTGGATATGTGCTCTTCTGGAGCGGCGATATAACCAGGCGTTTCAATCAGGAACCACCTCCGAGTGGCATTGCGGAGAACAAGGGTCATGAATTAAACGAGGCACAAATCAGAGCCGCTTATTAGTTTCGCGGAATGGCCAATGGGCCGAGGGATTCGTTTGATTTGCAAATTGAAGCCGGAGCTCTGCAAGGAGTTCGAGTTTTTAAGGAGCTACTGAGTTTATTATACTCATAGTCCTTTGTTGAAAAGGTTTCATTGGATAAGTTCACGTGTAAAAGGTTTTTGTTAATTCATTTTTGGCACCAATTGCTACTAATTTAAGGTAATTCTACGACCACCAGAACTACGGTATACATGTCACGTGAAAAAACCAAAGGTAAGGGGATTCGAACCCGGATCTCCCGCGTGGAAGTCAGAGCCTCTATCCACTACGCCACCGTACCTCTTCACCTGTGAAGCTTATTTATGAATATCCAAATACTTCAAACTAACCTGAATACTTTAGGATCATCCTTGATTTCCTTGGTGCACAGTGCCGAATCTACTCAGGGTTTTTCGAGGAAGAATTAGGACCGATCCTCGAATATAGTCTGGCGGGTATAGTCACGTGTGTCTCGTGGCACGATTCTTCTGGCCGGCGCCAATCGTGTGTTTTTCTTATGATACGGGGCGCTGCTTCGAGGAAAAACGGGTGAACGGCACAGATAACGGGAGGAAAGGAGGTATTCTGGGCAGTGGAGATGCGGATAGAATGAAAGGAGGCGGCTTTGCGCGCGCTTCGATGATCGACATCTTCGCTTATCGCCTTCCGAGCATAACTCGAACATTCTTCCGGCCACTTTGCTCAACGACGGATTTCAACGAATTATCGAGCGATTGCAATACATATATACGCCCTCGTCGATCCAAACGAAACCCCCTACGAGATCTTAACACGTCCAAATAAAAGAAATCCCGTAGATCTGGAGGTTCCACTTTTTCGAGCGACCTCCAGTGTTTTTCTACGGCAGCGGTGTGTTTGTTTAAGGTCGAGCGCTCGCTTAAAAATCACGGGGCCACGACAGAACAGAAGAGTTCATCCTACGAGACGCTTCTTGCAAGAACAGAAGCGGATAATAACCTATAATTATCTGTGAAGGAACGGGAGGGCGGTCGTTCCACACTCGGCGCTCTTGAAATAGACATCGAAGACGCCGGTGTAACCGGATCGAAGGGCCGATTAGAATCCTTTTTCCACGACCGATTCATGAGTACTTATCGTGCGATTTATCGGCGCATCAAGGCCAATTAGCGTAACAAATTGCGCCTTCCCCCTCCCCCGGGGAAAATCCTTCTTAAATACGATATCCGCTCCTTCGAGTCCTCTACTATTCTCTACGAAATTCCAGAATCATCCAGACACTTTCGAATGAAACACGCTTGAGCATTTTTAAACAGCACAACACCGAATACATCGTCAAAAAAAAAAGAAGGAGAGTAAAAGGAAATTCTACTACATTAAAACGATGATATAAATACCGCATGAAATTCATGGAAAATCTCAAAAAATACATCTTTATAAAGCACTACGATTTTTTCAAGAAACGACTGACCAGTCATTTTGACTGGTTTGCTAGTTCCAGTGTTAAAGACCAACCATTCGTCGCCACACTTTCCAGCTTCGATCCTCAAGTATCCCACGATATTAATTACTTAACCTCGATCTTCCTCAAAACAACTAACTAACAAAACAAAAGACACACCATCGACATTATGGCACAAAAGTACTTTCGTAACTTGCCAGCAGAAAACCCTGAAAAAGTATCGTCGACGAGGCCAGAGAGAAATATTTCCATGCGACGTCGCGGTAAGGGGTTAGCCTCGGCTATGGTCATTGTACCGTAACGTATTCTTCTGCGTTATGAGGGAAGCATCCTTGGGCCTGGACAAGGACCCCTGGATGAGTCGTATCCTGATTACGGGGCATTGTGATCCGTGGACGTTTCGCATCTCATACGGGGTCCGCCGCGGTGAAAAGCCTTGGCGAGGACGCGGCTACACGTTGGCATCGGCTCTCCTCGCTGTCGCAGTCATGCGGGTGCGGCGGCACGTAATAATTAACGCGACGCACAATTTATTACGACCCCTCGTTTCCTGGTCGCCCCCTTCCCCGGCCGGAGGAATCGGAGCAGGAAGAGAAAAGACGAGGTCCTACGGATACACGATATACGCTCAGAGAAACCGTGTCATCATTTCGACTTTCACGATCGCTGCCGGTTATTAAACGGCGGCTCGAACGAGGCGCTCCTTCGAGGCCCCTCATCGCGTACCGTGAACATCTGTAAAGTACTCTCGACGAGTTCTCTAATGGTCCGCTTAGCCTTATGCACGTTCCTCGATCTTTGTCTAGCCCGAGGTTTGGAAAGTTCACGCAAATTCCCTTTCTATCAGGCCTACGACTTTGCTCCCGCGGTTTTCCTATTAGATGCCTTTACCTATGGATGAGGAGTTTTTTCAACGAGGGATTCGTAAGCTGGTTGAAAGCTGGGAGGAAGTAATGGTCAGCTATGGACAATCCTTCTAATCGTAAATGTATCACCGGTTTTTTACGATAAAGCCTTGAATATAGGAAAAGAAATCGATGGGTTGTGTGGCTGGTGTGGATAGAGTGACTCGATTCGCATGATTTTACACCAGTGGTTTCTATTGAAAATTCAAATATGTAATAAAGCTGTATAATTCGTGGTTTAATGAGATACTACATTCCTCTATTGCAATCGTTCTTTATTCTTATAGCCTTTATTTCTCATTTAGAGCTACGAAGCCAGATATATTTTTATAAAGAGCTAGTGAATCTATTGGACGGTATTGAGGAACGTTAAGAATCTCGTTTCGTTCGAAGCGCGGAATCCGCGGAGCGAAGACGGCATTGGGGTTAACGACGACAAAACTAACTTCGTAGAGACGCGGCCTTGTATCCAGACCAAACGCACACGCGGGAAAAGAACGGTCTGCGTGCGATCGACCTTCCTAGAGTCGCCGATGCGAGGAACGTTTTTACGCCAGGGAAGCCACGAGACAAAGGGAGTTTTCGAAATCCTCCGCCGGAGTCACCGTTTACCATTGCGACATTTCCGAATCGAGAACCGAGATAGTGCAATCGAGACCCGGGGATCTGCAGCTTGATTGCAATCTTGTACCTTGGAAATTTCGCATTCCTCAACATAACTCTCGCTCTCTCAATATTAAAAATAACTAAAGAATCTAGATAACAAAGATTACCCCAACAATGTGTTCACGTATTTATATTAAAGCTACTGCAGATTTTAATAACCAAATTTTAACCAACGTCTCCACAATAATGTGTGGAATAACTCTGCCTACAAAAACCCCTATGTTCAAGCCGTAGGTTTTGGGGTGATCGACCTTATCGGTCGATGTCGAATCCAAACGGAACCACGAATCGTAATGAGATCACGCGTATTCCCAGAATATCAGCCGCGATACGAAGCACCTGCTGGTTTCGAAGGCTGCTCGATCGATCAAAATCCGACGTTCATAAAGAACAAGCTGCGGTGGGCTCCAGGAGGAACCGGTTGGGGGTAAATGTATGGTTATACAGTAAAGAAAACCGGAACCACGGAATTACGGGCAGGGCAGAACAGGTCCGGAACCAGAAGCGGAACGGGACGCGGCTCGCGATTTCGTACGTGTCGCGGACGAAGTTTTACATCGTGGACAAAGCTAGCCATCGGCCATCCGATTGGGCCTCGCCATACCACACTGTGGTTTGCACTTCCGAGAACAGTGATCCGGCGCAGAAGAAAAACGGATTGGAAGATTTTTTTACGCAGAAATGGGACAATGGAAACCGAAGGTTCTTCCACGGCCACGGATTATTTCTTTCTCGGTTTCAATTAAGTATTAAGGAATATATCCATGACAATGCTGCGCACCAAAGTAAAATCCAGCCGGTGAAACAAGTAAGAGGAAAAAAGAAATGTGAACGCAGTAGTAAAATAAATCAGAGGAAAATCTATAGCTTCTGATTCGAGGAAGAAGTCTACGACTCGATATTTTCTGGCGGGCGATCAATAACAGCCTCGAGTGCGCGGAGATGTCAGCTTTGCGATAACCGCACGGCCCGACTTTCATTTTTCAGTTTTCTCGTCACTTACGCGAAGTCCTGCGGTGGCCTGGAAGCCGCAGAAGCGAGCACACGCTTATACATCCCGCCTACCCGTTATGGCGAGAGCGCAAAAATCGGGGGAGAATGCATTTTATTCGATACCGGTTACATCGTATTATGGTAAGCGGAGTAATGAAAAGTACGATCGCGGCCGTGTTTTGCTTCCTATCTTATCTGCGCAGTCCGTGCACAAAGATCGCGCAGTAGCTCTCGCGAAAATATATTTGCCCTTCCGCGTGATAAGACTTATTTGATTCGCCAAATTGATACCTTTCCACGCATATGAGGAAATTGTAATATCTTAAATTAACGCGATCCAGAAATAAGTTTTATACGCTCCTAACTTGAATCTGCGTATAACAGTGTAGTTAACAGAGGATCGAGTTACAAACTTTATTAATGATCGGCATTGATATCAGCGATGTAAGAGAATAATTAAACTAGACCAGGAGAAAAGACTGATGTTTCCTTCGATGTCATTAAATTAATACATCTTATTAATTCCATATATACATTAACAAAAGCTTAAATCAGAGGTAATAATATAAGTAACAGCCAATCAAAGAGCGAGAACGTTTCTTCTGGACACCCTGTACGAAGGCACGACAGATCACTCTAATTTATTTACGCCCCAAATAACAAGGGCAGGTAAATTAGAGGAATCTTCCGCAGATTCGAGAAACCTGTTTCCCTCGTGGGCTATTATTATTGTTACGCGCCAGTCGCAGTGGAAGACCTGCAGGGACCGGGAGCAAGTGCGATTAAGTGGATCCACCGGGGTTACCAAGGCTCTCGCATAGTTTTTCGCTTCTCATTGTAAGTCGGCCGCAGTGTGCGACGCCTTGGTATGCCTGGTTCTCACAGGGAATTCTTGGTTCCTTCGACAAAAACCACGGGATACGCGGTGCACAAATGTAAACCGAACGGCCGAAAACAGAACTGGGCAGGAATGATGGCCCTGTCTCTCAAGATCGAGAATATCGGTATCGCTGGGTAACTATTCGTCTTGGTTGGTGAACGAGGCTCTCTCGCGCGCTTTTAATCGCATAGGTCTCCTGTAAAAAGAGTAACGGAAGTAGCCAGGCGTTTGCACCGACCTTTGCGTGTGAAACGGGTCGGGCAGAGGCTAATACAATGAAAACTCTTGCAGCTCAGTCGAGGTAAGCGTACGGAGGAGGTCAGCTTAATATCTGGGACTCGCGTAGAATCGAGAATGCTTTGCATGGTGGCAGCAACGCATTTGGATGCGTCGACCCTAATGTTTATCAGTCGTGCGAAGCAGCGAGAATGGCCTGCTCGATTGTCGGGCCTACGTCCTCCCTTCCGTGACGATATATATGTATATCTAAGCCTTCCAAGCGAATTCTCCATGGCAGGCCTGATCTTCGAGTTCTCCATGCTAAGCCTAATTCTCAAATTCCCCGCATTCGAGTATGAAATTCCGTTTGCTGTGCCAGGGCATTTGAAAGCGGATGGGCAAGAAAAGTATGCCCGCCCTAAGCGTCCTCCCCGGGACGAAGGGCCCCGAGAGAGAGTCATGTTTCTGTCGGCGCAAAAAGGGATGCGAAACCGCACGACGCGCAGTTACAGTAGGATGAACTCTCGGGCTTAAATCGTGAGAAGTCCCGCAGTTTCCTACGCAAAGCCGCGTCCCATCCCATGAAATCCGTCAGTGATACGTTTATCCGCCTTGGATAGATCCAGGCGGGATAATAAAGTGAAGCGCGAAGAGCGCTTAATTCCGTTTAGACCCGATTACTTCAGCGGGAATGAAAAGTTGAAACGTGGATTAAGATTTAGCCTGCATGGATATGGATTCGTACTATTAACAGACGTGCCTGGTTTATTATCGGCGTAAGGGGGAATCGCTTCAATAAAGATGTCACGATCGAATACGTGTGCTATCTAACCGGATAAAAATCATTTTAAAAGCTGAAGCAGCCTGATATTCAAGAAGGGGAGACGCATAAATTGCCTCAAAGGAAACCGACCTAACGAGTCGCACCTATTCCCAATGGCTTTATTTATTTTTTAGCGGGCATTCGCGGAGCGATTACGCGAGCCTCTTACCGGTCCGACACTACTGAACGAATAAGAGCGCGATTACGAGGAAAATAAAAGCGGCCGCGGATCATGAGTAAGAAATAATCGTGGAATAGGAGACAGGCTCCTCGATGAATTCATTAGTGGTGTCCCACAAGGAGGCACGTGGTCCAGCTGTTCGCAACTGCACGAGTACCGTTTTGCTCTCCTTTTCACGAAACTGTTTTACGTCACGCGCCACGAACATCCGACTTAGGATGACATTTTGTTCCCCTCGCTCGCTCGATTAACCACCGAGACGCGTCTTTTTGCACTCTCCCGCATTGTGTTCGTATAACAGTTTGTCCTAGCATAAAACCCATCTGCAGAAGTTTCTAGGAGATTCGCACGGATTTATTGAATAAAACTCAATTGAACTATTTAAAGACTCAGTAAGGATTTTTTTTTGTCATAATACGAGCTTAAATATTCTACACACGGATATAACATCCATTTTGAAATTTTAAGACTTTAGAGTTATTAATCATCAATTTTCATTTATATTACTACGACAATAAAGAAGTATCCAATCCTACATTACTCCTTACCTTGCTCATTCCTCAACGTTAATAACTCATTCGTGTTCCAAATCACTCCTTAAATTCT
The DNA here is from genome assembly GCA_038496175.1 of Ampulex compressa. NCBI lineage: Eukaryota > Metazoa > Arthropoda > Insecta > Hymenoptera > Ampulicidae > Ampulex > Ampulex compressa. Next base: position 153,776 of record JBCFXI010000233.1, on the reverse strand, counting down.
ATCTTTTCCAAATATACTCGCGATAAACCCAGACGGAAACATGTAAATTCCAAATCATCCACAAATATCGACTTGTCCAGCGATATATTATTTCTCACGTTCGGTGGAATCGCAAATCAGCGGTCATTTCCAAGCATAGATATCCTTTAACGAGCACTCACCTGCTGCGGCGCTGCGTCGGCAGGAGAGAAACTGGAGAGGGCGGTCAGGGGTGCGAGGGACGCGCAGGAGGACGCCCTCGAGGGTGGTGGCGTGTGACCAGGGGTAGGACTTCCGCTTCCGCAGCTACTGGCACCCCCGCTCGAGGCGAGGCTTACGCTGTCGGCTCGCCCTCTCCATGGAGAGACCGACACGTGCTTCAGCATTCCTCTCCGATCTTACCTGAAAATCAGGCGCGTCCGACATAAGACTAACCGTCGCGCCATCCTATAAATTCGAGTTTAATATCTTGGAATTTATTATAGACCCCGAAGCTACTGAATGAGTACGATGAGCTGTGATAAACAGGAATTCCTGACTGATCGTGAATTACGGAATCTTTGCTTTCCTCTCGCTCGAGATCGAGCGAACTTGCGGAGTTAATGATGCAAGAGCTACGAGATTGAAACCTGTCCCTCGTTGGATTTACGCGAATTCTAGATTATCGGGAATTACCACGAGGCGGCGTTTTAAATATACCGTGGAACGCGGCGGTTATTCGCATTGCATTTCTCACGATAATGAAAAAGAGAGTGAGTCATTTTCATTCTGCACCGCGTGCCCGAGCCGGCGAAAAACAACAGTACTTTCCAATCAACCGTGGAAGTTCAATGCCTGTCGCGGAATGACACAGTCTCAGGGTTAATTACCGCCGTCCTCTCGACGCCCGACAAGAACACGCCATCGATCCGGATGCTCGACGATTAGACGCCGGTTTATCATCGCCCCAGCGAACGTGAAAGGTGGAGGAAAAAGCTGGGTCGAAGCGATACGGTTAACACCAAACCCCCCCAACCGGTCAAAATAACCAGTCGCTCGTTTCTCCGAGACGACATATTTTAACAATTATTTAAAACTCTGGGCTGCAATATCTTCCAAGATTTTCCTCGATTTCGTTACGGTATATAGATCGATATATCGATCTATTAGGAATTTTCCCTTTGTTCTCCACTTCTCCAGGAATATATCCAATACGTCTAAATACGTCTGCAAAGTGGCTGGGTGGGTTTGGCGTTAAAAGCCTGCCGTGTAATTTAGTTCTGAGCGAAAGCAGAAAGAGCCGATGTCCGTGAGCGCCATTGAAAGCAAGGAAAGCCCTCGAGAGTCGTGTAAACACCTAAACACCGGCGCAGCTGCGCGCCAGAAGCTTCTGGGCTCGAACATTCGCACAGTGCACTCGTGCGCGTTTCGGTACGCGCGATCCTACGTGCCGCGATCGTTAAATATTTCCAGTACGGGGAACGGCGAGAAAACGAACTCCCTCTCCTCGATTCGCGATGCCAATTCCCCGCTTCCCGCGGCCAGAGCTCGCTTCCTTCATCGCGACACGCGAAACGGTACCTACTCATCCCCTCCGATCGAAGACGCGCTTTCTTTTTTCCTCGTGCAAGGGTTTCCTCCTTCCCAAAGCGCCCTGCGAGCTCGCCCTGGAGGAAACTGCGACGATTTCGTTAGGCGCTCCGAAAAGGGGAAATAGCGCGATAAGGCTATCGAGCGTCTTCTGAATATTAACGCTGGAACTACCAAATCAGGCAAAATGACTGGTCAGTCGTTTCTTTAAAAATCGTAGTGTTTTGTAAGGATGTATTTTTTGAGATTTTCCATGATTTTTATGCAGTATCTATTGTACATAACCATTTTGATTTATTACAATTTCCCTTTACGCCCCCCCTTTTTTTGAAAGATGTACGTGGTGTTCTAAATATGTCCAGAAAGTGGCTGGTAGTTCCAGTGTTAAAGCTCTGGTGCACTTTTCAGTAAAAATTATTTTTTAGTAAGAGAATTGATTTTGAAGAAGAACAATATAGAGGTACTCGATTGGTAAAAGCTGATTATACGGATGATGCTAAATATTGGGCTGAAAAGGGTTAGACGATAGATCCTAGGGTAAACGAGCATCGCAAAAATGAATGAAAAACAAATTGTTTTTCTACTCACTCTTACAGATCCACAGCTGAGCGCCCTTCGCACTCGCGGTACAGCTCGTGCACTGTCAATGCGCCCGAATCATGTTTGCAGTCGGCAAACAAGAGGCGTTGAGTGCATCAGAGGGTTCACTGCCGAGTCACCCGTTATCCAAATCTGAGCCGACGAGATTAGGAGCGACACGGAGCACGATTAACCACCATCGGTCGCGAGCCTCGATAGCGAGGAGACCGCGACTTCTTCCGCGTAGAACGAGACACAGGTAGATTACGAATGCACGATCCTTCGGAAGGGTTGACTTTGGCCGATCTTCGCCAAACTCATGGGTTCAGGGTCAGCGAAAAGTGTCATATAGCTTTCTGTCGAGCGGGACATGCGTGGAGTATAAATTCGAGATTCTCCGGGAGGCTTGATGTTGGTGCGATTCTCGGTAAACTTGTTAAGTGAGCGGCAAGCGCGACTTTGCGGGGTCCTCTGTCGAACTGGGGTAGCAAAAGTACATCGATGGGGTGCACCGCGACGTGCACGCGACGAGCGCTGCGCTATGACTGAGGCTGGCGCGTAAACCGCCGAGTAAAGTCGCCGTAGTAAGCCGGCCAGACGTGGCGGAGGAAAGAGAACGACCTTCCTGCCTGGAGTACGAGATGCGCGCTGTACAGCACAAGAATGTGTGCGTGCGAGGACTAGCGTGGCTATGCGGGGGCGGAGGACTCAGAAACCCCGAAGTCTCTTGTCCAAAGAGGGTTCCTGGCCGTTGTCTCGCGCGAGAGTAATTTTTACATTCGCTCATCGCTGTTAAAAGGGGGTTCTCTTTGTTTTATTCGGCTGTGAGTGAAAGACGACTGCTATATTGATATTATTATTCAACATCAGAATCCTGTTGTTAGATATATTTATTTTACCTTTTTAGATGCTCGAATGTTCATTTTATTCGGCTATGTGCCACGGGTGACTATTATATTCATACTATTATTTGATAATATAATACTATGTTCAGATATATTTACCGCTGCAAAAAGGCTGCTTTATTTTATAATGTTATTTAACTCGAAAGCCGATAGTTCTAATCGTGCTCCGGATCTTCGCAAGCCCACATCGCTATACGTCATACTATCGCCGTTTCGCGAAAATATTTCTTCACCTACCTGCATGGTGATACGTAAGTTTACGAGGTTTGCTTTACTTTGTATATAACGATACGCTATTCCGATCAGAGGTGTATTACGAAGAAATTTTTTATTTCAACGTATGGATGCTTTCCTATTAAGTTATCGCAATTTTAATAAAATGGTTTATATTGTATCCGTGGTTAGCGATGCGGAACTCAGCCCAGCCGTGTGTTGCGAGCAAATTTTGAGATTTTGCATACGGGCCAATACCCTTCTGTATTACGTTACCATAACTCCACAAAAGGGTTCGCCTCGTATCCGTGCATGGCGATGCGTAACTCCACGTAGGGATTCGGTTATGGACGATTACCTCGCCGCTCGATACGAATCCACGAGGCGAGTAAAAGCATAGGGCGTTACGGTAGACGAGGGACGCCAAAAGTGCGTCGTCTACAAAAGAACAGCTTTTAAACAACCTATTGAATTATCGATTTCTCTCAAAGCACAAACTTCGTTAAAAACACCGCGACAAACTTCGAAAGCACGATATGGACATTGATATTCGAAGATCCTAACATTGTTGAAAAATACAACACGCACGAGCCGCGCGATTGGTTGCTCCTACCCTGTGTGAATCCTCCTTAACGACGCGCCAGCGTCGAATGCGTAAAAACTTGGAAAGTCGAGCAAAACTGCGAGGCAAGAAAGCAACCGATTCTTCTCCGAGGGAAAATTAAACTTGCGCACCGAGAGTTTCTCGTTATCTCGGGATGAGAAAAGCGGTAGGCGGGTTGGATACGTCCGTACGCACATACGTGCCTCGTATCCGAGCCGCGGCGTGAGTAAAAAATCTGATGGGCCTCGCGATCGTTATGGGTAAGTACGTCCGGCAATTTTATTTTCTATTAGTTATTCCCCGCACAATGTTCGCCGCTGGAGGAGGACCAGGTGTGAGGTAAGCGGTGACTATAAGAAACCATTAAGCGATGGTGGTAGCGTACGCTCGTTAAGCCAACGTCCACCGCGGGCGTCAAGCCGATCACGAAGGCGACGAGGCACTTATCGCGTACGTTTCGATTTCGAAGGGTCACGTCTTCTTCAAAGTTAATATTCATAAAAAAATAACACATCGCGAGCGATAAACGCAGAGTTTATGAAAGAAGGTAGTCGCAGTGTCGGATAAAATGTATTATAATCTAACATCCTAAATGAATTCTATCTAGAAATTCCTTCATCTTCGGTACCTTGATTATTTATCTCTCCATTTCTTATATATTCAACCAGTTTTTAAATCTGAAGTATTAAAAGATTGAAGGAGATTTGTGATAAGTGCTAGTATATTTATTTTAATAAGCCTTCTTTTTATTTATATTATGTTTATATTATTATTGATATTATATATTTTAATAAGATTTATTTAATAAGTTTTACGTCGGTTTGGAAAAATCTCGTCCATAAATACTCGATTCGATTTGTTCGCGGGGGCGTCGTGATGTACAAAAATTTCGGATTGGGCCTTTCGAACGCGACGCTTTATTTATGCGACGGTACCTGCGACCAGAGGAGCGATAAAAACAAAGTTAAAGAAATACGTCCTACGTGATCGCAGGCCTCAAGAAACGTATGGGCGTCGCGCAGTTCTCGTCTCCTCGAGGAATAAGGGCTCACGGCCTTCCAAAGGGAAAGCCAGAGACGTACGTGGGAGTAACCCACCGTCTCTTAAGATCTCCTTCTAATTTCCTCCGAGCGGCGAATCGCGAAATATCAGCGAGCACAAAGAGCAATTACCATCCAAGGAAAAGATCGCGGCTTCGAGGGAAATTTCTTATTCCAATCGCAGACGCTATCGCGATTTTTATTCACCGCCTGTTAAATAATGCATCGCGAGAGATGTATGCCCGAAGGATATAAAAAGATATATAACAGCTTTCATACCGGAAGAAAGAGAGAAAAAAGTTCCTCGGCTACGTTAACATCTTATCATCCTCGTTGCATTATCTGATCGCTGATCGCTGTTATTATCGAGCGAATATAAAACGCAAGATATCTCCCACAAACCCGACATACGCCCAGGAATCTCTAAAATGCTAAATCCTCCTTCATGAATAGTGAAATTCATTTTCATAACGCATTCCTCGACCATCTGACCGAGCAATTATCAAAACTCGTAAAAACGGTTGGAGTGGCTCCTTCATTATTTTAAGCAGTAAGCGTAAAGAGGTATACAAACACTGACATGGATAAAAAACATATAATACTGCACGAACAAAAAGGCTATAACCTCGAGAGAGATGTACATATCCTACGAATTCACCAATAAAAGGGCCAACCGATTATTCTACTATTATTCTATTAGTCTGCACACCAAGGAGCACTTGCCAATTCGGGTAGACCTTTCTCCAAATGTCCCGCCAGGCCGAGAGGTCCAGGAAAAACGTGTTATTAAGCACCTGGGTGGGATCCGGCTCGAAGCGAGGACGCTATGGGACGCGAGCAAGTAATTCGAGGCGAATCGCCACTAGGTTGCAGGTGTGGACTCCAGAAAGGACCTCCTGTGGGGCATTGAGTCGCAGTCAAGGGGGCTGTCGCTCGTTCCTCCCTTCGTCGCATCCCTCCTCGGTCTTCAATGGACTTTAATCACTCTGCACACGCCAGGTTCCAGGCGCACGCGAAATAAGTCCGTCGGACACGAGATCCTGGGGAATAATCCGGCGCGCCGGCATCTTCCGCGCGTGGGACCGGGGTCGAGGACCGCTGGTGAAAAACGGGGGCAAGAAAACTTGAAAGACTTTCGTGCCGATCCCGCCCCCGAGGCGCATCGGGCAAATGCGATGCAACGTGAAAGTTCCGCGGTCCCAGCCACGCGTGATATCGCGATTCGGCCCCGCAACACGCCTCGCTTTTGTCCGGAACAACGGGCCTCCTGTGAGGCACCTCCGCCGACTCACTTAGCCTGGCTTCGTTCACGGCGATCTCGAGGAGAAAATTCAATTAGCTCCGGCAACTAGATCGCCGCCAGGGCAGCTGCCATCGGACGATAAGCGTGGAATACGCCGTGGCGATAGGTTGCCAGCGAGAGTAGGAGCAACGTTGGAAGCCGTTTATGCAAGAACCTTATTGCTGCTCGAGTCGCTCGTCGATATTGGAAGGCCTTATCGCGTCCACCGACGATGGTTCCTCGGCAGCGAGCCACTTTTTCCACCTTAACCGTTCCGCTGGCGTGAAATCGACGCGGCCGCTGACTCCTACGTCTCCTGGTCCGTCGCGAAGTTTCCTTCCACGCCGGATTAATGACATCGGCGGGTACTTAACGAGGGAGCTTGTTGCCAGTGCTAGGATTAAAAGGCCATGAGACACATTTCTTAGGCGGTGGAGTGTCGGGGAAGACGGGGAATCGGCGCAAGTAAAATGCAAGGATATTGTATCCTCGATGAGAAACGCTTGAGACGTGCCTTATTGAGCAAAAAAGGGAGAATGTATTTAAATAATATACACATATACATATACATATACACATATACAATATATATAGAATATACAATTTGTATATACGTATACGTATACACAAATTGAAAAGTATCTCACAGCTGTCGAGCGACACTATGACGGCAATAATTCGAATTTCGGGATCGCAGTTAAGGGAACTCTCCCTTCGTGGGGTAAGGATGTCGGCGCACCTTGAAAGCAGAGTAAATGGGAACCACGGTGGTCAGCCACTTTATCCTCGTGCACAGGACGAGCACGACGAGCACTACGAGTGCGGCTATGGTATGCGTAGCCTGCTATGGGAGTTTGGCAGCCGCGGTCCAGCCGGGTGGGTCTCATGGTGTTGCGTTACTTTCCCACAGGCAAGACTCTTCCTCCGTGTGCAATTCTTTCCAGGCGTGGCGCACGCCTACTATGCACCTGCACACGCATGCACACGGATGAATCGAAAAAGCACGCAGGCTCGTACGTATTGCTCGAAAACACGTGGAAAGAGAGAGAGGGAGAGAGAGTGAGAGAGAGAGAGAGAATGGAGGAACGAGAGAAGCACGCATCTCACCTTGCAAGGCGAACCTGTTCGTCAGCGCGGAAACCAAATATCGCCGTAACTGAGTGTTACGACCTGAAAATCATTTCTTCGCATCTCCCCCCTCCCTGCCAAGGGAATATTTAAATTTCATACTGCGAGACCGACAAAGGCCGGCTGGACAGTGATTACAGATGTGCAGTTAGACTGGGAGTCACGAATGTGCGAAACGACGCGTCGAAAATTGGGGGGAAGGGGGGGGGGGAGGCGGATGTGCGGTTCAATATACTTTGCCGAAAATTGACGAGGATTTCATAGCGTCAAGCTTTACATCGTAACGCTGGTGATTGCGAGAAGGATGCTCGTACTCCTGCCGAACAATCGATTGTAATTTCAAGCTGTAACAAAGCAGAGATCGTGGCGCGGCGAATGGTGTCTCGAACTTCCGCTGGAAAGATCAAAGTTCAGAGCCCACCTGCCGCAGCTTTGCTCTATGACGTACGTATAGGTTCCAGCCTGGGCGGTTTGCAACCCGCCATAAGTGCTTTAAGGCGGTTTCTTTCGATACGCTTTATTCGCCTTCGATTCCGCTTATTAATTTTATATACGCGTTATAACGCCTGCGTTTTGCAGCCTACCGCAGAGAACTAATGTAAACTAAACAATTTCCGCATGCCACAAAATTTCATATAAGAAGTACAGTACAATTCATTTATCATCTTTAATTATTTATTTATTTAGGTACGAGGTACATGTGCCGTTCAACGTAGCATTTCGTCTTACTGCACGATACTTGCTTCAGTGACGTGGCCGGCCGACCGTAATCGAAGAGGTCTTGGCGAAAAACAAAGGTCGAGTTTCGAGCAGCCATTAGCACGGCAAATAATATTATTTACATAGGCGAGTGTTTGCTCCTTGGCACGACATCTGAGAAGCTTCTCTGACGGCTCATCAGCGGCGATCGATGTACTTCAGTGCCAATTCTCCGTCGTGGTAAGGTCCAGCTTCCGGTCTGCGTGACGGGGCTCATTTCCGGGACGGTTCCGTGCTGCATGCATTCAGAGGGAACCCTAACAACGAGCATTCTCTTTCCCCATGGTCATTGACGAGTTCGACCATCGTTCGCTTCCCATGGGTGTTATTTTCGCCCGCAACTATATCCTAATCCGGCCCTGGCTATTGCCACATCGCGAGCGAATTGTCTGTGGGCCCGCGAAGTCGGTGATTATAGTAATGCCGGGAGTTACGGTAATTTTATACGAGCAGCGACGAAACTTTAGTTAGGTAAGATAGAGTGGGTGGCCATTGCGATAATCTCGCGACATAGGTTGGTATTAACCTATATCCTGCTTCTGTCCCCACTTAGAATTGTTCCCGTACAATAGGTGGTATACGGTGATCGGTATATGCTCACGTTGCTTAACGGAATACTGTTTCTCGTACTTAATGGACAGCAATTGATATTGCTGATTTTCAACTGGCAATGTATAAGGAAGGAATGCCATTAATATGCAGTGATCTTGTTAATTAATGGAAATGGCACGCTCGATTGAGAGAAATATGTAATTTCTTTGGTAATAATCGGCTTCTTCTGAAATACTTTAATCACTCCTCAGGAGATATTGTGTCGTGTTAATGAAGGAATCAAATAAATTTGGCGGTCCAGGAGTTAAAAGACGACTACACGCGGGACTTAATTAGGGACGAGTTATCGATAAGGGGGATCTTTGTAACGGAATTCAGTTTGAATTACCTTGCTATAGATACCGTATATGAAATCATTACCGTGCACTTAAGTAGCGTTGATAAAACTTTGTCGTAATATTTTCGCATTACCTCATTTCGCCGCGCTGTTATCGTTAATTCATTCCCTCGCCTTTCATTAGGCCGGAAACGGTGAAAGAAGGTGGATCGCTTATCGAAACGAGCATCAATTGGAAGCCCTGGTGCAACAAACGCTCCACGACAGCCGGCACAAAATGTACCAAGAAAAAACCTTGGACGCCATAAATTCATTAAAATTGTTAAATAAATATGACAATTAAAATTTCAATTTATTAAATTAATTTTAAAACCATTATTAGCAAAACTCTAGTTCCTTATTAGGGTTGCATGGCGTGAAAAAAGAAATGGGCAGGGAGCAGTAAGCATTGACCGAATCAAAAGTTGGGCCTCATTCGCCGACGTGGCGGCAGAGAAGAGAAAATAAATATGAAAGCTAACCTTGGCTGGCCGCCCTCGCGTTACATGCCGGTCCTGCGAACCCGAGAGCTTGTAAACCACGAGAATTAAATACGCAACCGGCCTACATGTGTGAAACCTCGATGAACGTTTGTTTTGACTCCGCTGGATACCACTCGCTTTTCTTAGGAACGTTATCAACAAGAAGGTACCGCGTCTATTAACTTCGTTTCATCTTGATATTGCGTCACTTCAAAAAACTGTCCTACGCTTCTCGGGAACATCGAGAATACAGGCTTTACCGAGGAAGGCTTAGCTTGAAATATTATTTCTTATGTCTACATTATTATATATTGTGTACAGAGAATTACTTGCGGTGTAAATAATAAGAGTCATATATTAAATGAATAATAGATAATACTAACATAATAATAAACGACAAATAAGACCCTACGAATTCTGAATCTCCTCGCGCAATATACGTTCTAGAATAGAATTAAAGCAGGAATTTAGTTATTATTCCTGCATCATAGGTGCAAAGAAAAGGATGACTCGTTCGAGGCTCGTAAAACTAGTCCAGTCATCCTACCGATGGTAAATCACGATAGGAGATAGGATTAATCGCCGATTTCCGCCCGCTAGGAACTGCACCCCCTTTTAGAAACACCAAGTGGCAGAAAAAATGATTTTCTTTCGTGGGAACAACCCTTTTTTTTTAACCGATTATCGCTCATTATTCAGGAAAGGCGTTGAAAAGGATCGATGATTCGCATTGGGTTAACAGAACGGACCTCTTTACGGTGTATCAATTTAATAATCATGCAGGCACGTAGGATTGGCGATTCGGGAGTGGCCGTGCACATGTAGGGCGGCCCCTGCGTTCTGCCAGTCTTATTGACTCGCATTACACGGTTCGTGAACTTTCCGATTTCTTAAAGCGGTTGACAGAGGGCAACGAGGGGCAACGAACGAACAGATGATACGGCCTTTCTTACCGAAGCGGAAGAACTTCGAGGAATACTGGAATGTCAAATCAAAATCAGCCTCTCACCGCCAATCGCGCCACGAAACATCTCATTTCCTCTGCCGCCTTTGGCTCAAAGCCTTCTTTTTTTTTTCTTTCTCCTTCAACGCCCTGGAGAAGATCGATAAGTGTCACGAGAAAAAGCCTCGCATCCTGCTCGCATTCAAATGTATACCAATCGGGGCGTAAAGCGACAATATTTCACAGCTAGGATATGCAGTCGGCTTTATTGAAGTACGCGCCGTGGCTTCGCCAAAGGAGATACGTGCGCAGCGCTAAATATCGCGTGACAAATAAGTTATGACTAACGCAGCGTCCACGAAGTCATACTGTAAACAATCCCGATCGCCCACTGGAAAAGACCCTCGGACAATAGACGCACGGTGCATAAATCGCCTTTCTATGCGGATCTGTCGTAGCGCAAGAAGCAAACCGTACATCACCCTGGGCCTTTGGAAACTTCATCGTATTTATTGTCCCATTATATGCGCTATCAGCTCGGTCTTCGAGTCGACAAAGGGATGTCCCTACTTGAAAGTGTCCAACATTCGTGAAGAGAGAAAAAGCGAGGGAGAGAGAGAGAGAGAGAGAGAGAGAGAGTGGATTCAGATAATTTTTAACATCGCTCGTCTGCACGAAGGACCTTTGGAGTAAATGAAATGATGTAAAATTAATACGGACCCTGCTTGGCCGTCGACGTAATGAAAAACAAGGGTGTTCTGCACGTGGCATTATCGTGCAGCAAACACCGCACCCTTAACGGCCGCACCCTCGATAAGGTGCGGCCGAACATTGCACTTTTCCACCCTTTTAAAGGAGACACGCAAACCAGAGGGCTATTGCCTCGTGTTTTCGCGTAATAAAACGCTTTGGTATGATTATAGGTGAAAGCATTCTCGTGGAAAATAGAGCAATGCGGGGGATTTTTCCTGGAAGGCTGGTGCCCAGGAGACGCGTATGTTTCACGTTCCGCTTGGGTCAGATAAGTTTGTAATTTAGGAGGCAATGGCAGGGGTTAGAAAAGTCTGATGATGAAGTTTCGGAGTTTAATGGAAAATCAGTATCTTCGTGACACTTTAATAATAGTTCAAATCATTCTAATTCTTCGAGCGGTAAATGATAAATCGTAATATCGGATAAAACTTGATATTCCTTGAAAGGCGCTCGATTAATTTATGAGGCTACTATTTTTTACCTCGCGGAAATCAGAGTCTCATCCGACATTTTCACTTTTTCCGGAAGTAATTCACACACTTCCGGGATTATGCAGACGCGGTTTCGTGGTGAACAATGGTGACTCCGATTTGTTTCACGAGGTTCACCATGAATTTCCGGCACAACGTTGCAACGCTTAAATCGTTTTGACTTCCGGCGGAACTTCACTTACTTAACCGTAACGCAAATCCGAAGAATATCCGAACTTCTGGGGGTCTCGCACGATAAAGTTCGCGTCTATTCGCGTATCGATAACACGGTTTAATTATCAATTAATCAATTCCAAGCAAGAGTCGTTTATTCCATATGTCCTTATGTTAGTTCTTATGGTATAAAAAAATGAATAATAACATTGATTTCCTGTTTGTACGCACACATCTTGGACTCAATGATTAATGTCAAAATACGAACAGACAAAAATCATTGCTCGCAATTTCACCATCATTTCTGCCAAGTCCAGATTCTCATGCGAGCACGTCCGACAATTTATTTCCAACCGTTAGTTCTGAAAGCAATGCATAATGCCCATCTCCCTCACTGTCAGAATAAGCAATGCCAATTACTAAAATCGCTCTTTTCTAGGCGGAAACTTTGCTCCCGTTCCACGTGTGTACACGCAATGCCGACAATTGCACAACATTTAGTGCCTAGAGATCTCGTTGGCCTGTCGTTAGATTCGTGTGTCTCCTGCCGCGCGTGGGTACGCGTACACTAAAGTCAGCGCGTAGACGCAATAGACGGTGCTCGATAGCGCAATTGCACGACAGGTAGCGTGTATCCGAAGGAAGCTGTCGTAACTCGCATGATTCGATATGCCTTATCAAGCTGAAAAATTCAAAATACCAAAAGCGGAAACGAAAGCGAAGAAAGCTAAGCGGAAACAAAGTGCGCTTCTTCATTCTCTTTCTCATAGTTTATTCTGATTTTTTCAGGCCCGACTACGTTGAATTTGCATTTTGATACAATTAACAAGTCAGATATGCATTTCACGGAAGAAAGGATTTTTTTTTCATCTTATATAAACAGTCGCATTGCGATTGTTGGATGATACATATAAATGCTATTTTTAAGTGGTGACACAGTGATCACAAAATGATGTAAAACTATTTTCGGTCGATCGCAGTTGTACTGGTTGTTTATGGAAAATTTGCGCGATCCGTGTCACGTTTCAAAGACGGAGGTCCGCTGTGTTAAGATGCGAGTTATCGCGAGATAGCGGCGGTACTCCGGTAGCAGATAAATGGCAAATCATTTGTTGATCTTTGATCTGGACGTCAATGCACGGGAGACATGCAGGATCGTGGTCTTGGACATAGGAAGAGGCGATAGTACATGGCGAGGTACAGTTACGAACATACTAGACGCACATTTCCCTATCCTAAGTACTCACCGTGTGTTTTTTGAACGATTCGTAGAATTTACCACGCGTGGCACTGAATCAGCGCTGGTAAAACATCTCGTCATTAATGCTCCGTGAGTCACGTGAAACTTTTCCACGAAGGCCAAGCGTTTCTATAGCGTACGATGAATTCTGAATTTGAGCAAATCAACGATCGGGTTCTCGAGCACTTCCTGTTACACGGTCCAGTCTGCAGGTGATAGTCGCCAGTCAGAAACTGTACTCTTCCGCTTTGGACACTCGAATGCAGAGTGTACACTGCGCCCGAAATAAACGTCTCTTCGTGATCTTCGATCGAAGGGATCGCGTGCAAACTTTGCTTCGACGATCCTCGTGATCTTACGGCGCGGACAAAGGCTACTTTCCACGACTTATTCCAACTTGATCCACTAACCTTAAAAACGTTCATCGCGAGACCAGTGGACTATCGTCGCGTAACATATTTAGTAGTTTTTTGTTGAGAACTACCGATCCTTGGAGTGAGTTTATAAATTTAGATAACTAGATAGCAAACGAGAAAGTTCTGTATTCAATCGCATTCTGCTTGGGCGTGTAATTACGCTCCTAATGGTTAATCGATTTGCATGAAACATTTTTGATTCTCGTACGCGCTGAGCGTGTACGGCTGCGAAACACGTTCTCTGAGAACCGTGATTGGAAGTACTAATTTCAGGATATGACGACGGTGCGATCGAGTTTTCACCATGCGGCGTTATGCATTTCCGGTAGCCGCTGGCATGTGATCGTACTCCTGCTCCCTGAAAATGCTGAACCCGCTGTGTTTCTCAAGAATATAATATTTCCGCCCTGCATTTTTTAACTTCCCCCCCCCCCCCGCCACCTTGGTACAAACGACGCGAAATGTATTGTACATAAAGATAAGGTGGAAGGATATTATTTTCGACGAGCAGCTCCGAACAGACGCTTCGATGAAACGTGACGTGTTTGCGTGTTGCGTAAGATTTGCCGCGAAGAAAGTCCGCAATCGCACTGAACGTACATTCATAAAGCTGCCACGTGAGTTAACTTTGCAGCCAGTGGTTTTAGGTTCGGTCCAGAGGCGTACGGTTATAAAGGTGGATCGAAAAATCCGAAGTTCCAGACCGACGTGAACGTTTCGACACCCATACCTGAGAATTGGTAGCGCGTGACCGTCCAGTGTGACCTCAAGAAATCGAGATGGCTCTCGTCGTTTCTCGATGTCCAGCATCCGAAACACTCGGCACATCGAGATTGAGGAACCTCCTTTATGATCCTCAACCGGTCATAAATGTCACGTGCGTCGATCGTTAGGTACGAGAACACTTCGCACGTCGATACTTACGTATTATAACGATGATCGTAGGAATAATATGTTCATTACTATACGTGTACGTGTATAGTGAGTATAAATAATGTGAGAATTTATACAGCGATACCGAGGTGAGCGAATATGTATTAGCAGTACCGGTTTCTTTCTGATATGTTTTTTGGTAACTCGTTTATCGATAAGGCGCGACCACCTTTCTGCTGGCCATAGCCCAGGAAGATAAATGGCCAGCGCGCATCTGACGCGAAATAACGTGGGAAGCGTCCTTCGTGTATAACGGCCTTCCTGAATCGCGTGAGCACGCCAAATTAACTCCTCATCGTGTATACATACCGCAACGCGCCAGTACCGCCGCTCTGGATGGGCAAATTCAGCCGTAAATTATTTTTTTTCGTGTCTAACTCATTTTCCATGGCATCCTTCTCCTCATCCTTTCGAGATCACCGGACTGGAAATCGCGCCGCTCAGCGTCCCGGCATTATAAAACTAAATCGCGGGTTTATTCAGCCACCATTATGTACTTCAGAGCCATACAATCGCGTAGAAGTACTCGTGTACTCTTGCCAGGCCACTTAACCGAATATACGCTTTCAGTGCGTGTGACATCAAATTCTATTTTTATGATTGTCAACGCCACTCGCGACCTCTATGATTAAAAACCATTAATCGGTGATCTTTAATCAAATATATTTTTTCATAAGTTTATTACTGAAAAAGGTGCAGATGTGTGGTTATTTGTAATTAATTATTTTTATCAAACAGAAAATGTAATGCCATCATTGTCAATAATTATAAGTCCTAATGAATTATTCCAATATATTTAATTACTTATAATAATATTTACAATGTTAACTCTCTAACATAATCCATCGATTCAGCCTTATATCTCCTTCCCTATATCGCGTAATACTCATAGACTCGGCTCGTTACTTTACTCACCCACCCGTACCCTATAATATTTACAATCCCCCCTCAGACGTCTGGGTACGTTCACGAAGTAACACGCCAAAACGCCGAATTGGCCGAGCAGCCTTGATTCGATCATAATTAAAATTCCGTTCTTCACGCCGCTTTACTTCTGCCGCGTCATTGTCTTCCGCGTCCTCTTGCTTTCAGGATCCTGCCAGCCGAAAGCCTGGCTCCTCCGGTCGCCGTTCTTAGCCGAGGCGCAGCTCTGAGAAAGGAAAGCGACCTCCTCTCTTTGTCAGGGCGCCCATTGTTTCTCGGGGATGGATGGGAACCACGAGCGCGGGTGGTGGATGTGCCGAGAATCTTTCTCGAAGAGCGCAACGACAAACCGCCTCGTACATGCGATGGGTAAGATAAATCTTCCAGGATGGGACCTGGTGTATTCGTTGTCGCGACATCCGATTTTCACAGTCGACAGTCAGTGGAACGTGGGTAAGACGACGGATCTATATTCCAGTGATACGTATACCGTAGCTCAGGTGCTTTGGAATCCGTCTCGAAGAGTAGGTTCTGAGCCAAGTGATCTCAGCGGTTGCTGCTGAAAATGAATTAAAGAAGAAAGAGACAAGGAGTTCCTCCTTTCTAATGCGAGTGCATTAACATTTAGCCGCTACGGGATACACATACGAGTAATGCTTGGATTTTACCTGATTATTTTTCTTTCAGCTACGAATTTACTATTAAAATTATGAACGTAGGGAAGTCGTATTTGTATATTTACGATGTAAATCTAAACGCGGAAGGTAATTAAATCCCGACAATAAGACATTGGGAAGATTTTGATCAGTTGCCGATTCCTATCTCGGGGCTAATTTATTCCGCCCTGATCAATGGATGTCGGTTAATATTTTCAGGTTCGAGCAATTAAAATCTAGCCGATTACGAGTGCGCGTCTTCGTTGCTCCCGTCGAAACGTTCTTCCCTCCTTCCGCGTCGTAGATCGAGGCTCCTGGGGATAATAAAACCGCGCTGAACATCCTGCGAAGTTACTTAAGTTGCAAATAGGGTAATTATCCGCGTGTACCAGTTTCCAGAAGTTTCTCGGGAAGGTTTTCGTATTTTGCAAGTCGGTAATAAACGTCCGATAGCGGAATTAAGCCATATTCCCTTTCCGGCAATACCGCGTCTAATTTGGACACTTCCTCCGAGTGACCTTTTATACTCAATTAACGCCAACTTTTTGTAAGTCCCTGCGATTACGAGGCGTCGGTCGTGTATTACACGGTAATAGTTACGAAGATTGCGATTGAGTCGTTAAGTGACTCGCCGGATTTCGAGCGGAGGAACTCGCATTCGCGTCGAAATTCGCTAGGAGAAGCGTTCCCCGGGCATTGCCCGGCTTCTTCCTGAATTCTTGACAAGGTAGCGACCAAGGAACGACGTGTCTGCCGCACCGCGATATGTGGCACGCCCCAACACGACTAGAACAGTGCGTCGACGAGTGAAAAGTCCGTGTGCGTGTAGGAACACACCGGCTCGAAGGCAGAACCGGCAAGACTTCCGCTGCTCGAGGCGTTGTCGGAGCCAGAAGGTGTAGGAATTCGATTCGGTGGCATAAAAAGCAGCCATGCTGGAATGCACGCGGGATGTAAATGGAGAGGTAGACCAAAAGAGGAGTCCTCCAAACGCGTCGCTCGGAAAAATTCTCCTTTTATCTGCAACACGTTGCACGTATCCTACGTCGGTGTAAACTGCGACATCGTAGAAATCACGAAATGGACAGAGATGGCCACGCGGTTTACTCGAGGGTAACCTGGAAATACCGCGAGGCAGCGAGATGTAGGCATCTTGGAAGTGGGTACTATAAATTGGTACACAAGAGAGCGCGTTGAAAGTACTTAATTATGCCAACAGCTAATTAAATGATCCTTACGCCGCGATATCAGCCTTATATCTCCGCGCAAAGAAATCGTCTTTCCGCCTAGTCAGCCCCGGGGTCGAGGAACAACCTGTATTCCTGCATCGTATGCATAAGCATTGTACAACCACGCGTTCCTCGTGAAGCGTATACGTACAGGTGCTCGATTACCATTTACCCTCACCATCCCACGTCCAAGTAGACCGTAAGCGCGAACCAGGCACTCGTGTGCCAACCAATACCTGCGCACACCCGCGTACGTGAAGTTTTATTTTACCCGAGAAGGCTTCCCTACGGTACCTCTGTCTACCTATACGCGATATTAGGTTCATCATCATACGCATAATACTAAAAGTACCGTTACCGAGTTTGCTGTTGTTAGATGACCAAAAAAGTCTACGCGCGACTTGTTAATTCAACTAAGCGGGGAGAGTTTACTGGCGTAGGCACACAATTATATTTTGCGCCTGACTGATTTCTTACCACTGTATTCGATTTGTTGCGGATATATAGTACAGTATGACAATGTACATCGATATAAGTGTGTGTATAAGACATCGATGTTGCTGTATATGTAGATATATTAATATACGTAAGTACATTCTTCCTTAAATATTTTAATGAACAGTGTGTAACACTAATTTGCACTATTATTAACAACGAGTTGTTAAGATTCGACTTATGTGAAAAGAACGTGAGTGACGATAAAGTATAATGCCGCCGCACAAAATTCTCGTGCGTCTAATATTATTTCGCCTCTCATCCGTGAACGCACGTTCACATTCGAGCGACGTCGTTCGTACGGACAAACGTGTTTTCAAGAGTGTGAGCGCATCCACACAAACGCGATCCTATTGCCGCGCATTCTGAGCTATGCGGGTAGCGTAGAACCGCGTTTCCTGTGCGCTCGCGACAACCGAGACCTCGATATACACCAGCAAGCGCGTCTGTGCGAGCCTTTATGGTCGTGAACCCCGTGTTTATTGTCATATCGGCACGAGACTCGTTCAAGAGCCCCATGTCACATCGTACTTCGGACGGCCAGAAATGAGCCGTCGTACCGTACGAGTTGGTCACTGCACTTCCGCTCCGATGCGTGCAGCGCGCATTATGTACCGCACTGCGGTCACTCGTTCTCGTGCTATCACTCCCCGGTACCTAATTTGGAACCTCAACGTCTCCCTCTTACTGATTTCTTCGACCCAACGTTCGCATTCTTTTATCTTAACCCGCTTGGTACCCAAGAGTCGCTCATGTCGAATTGTGCAAGTCCGTCAGAAAAGAAACGACGATGTTGTCGAGGAAAGATTTTCGTGTAAAAATCGATAATATCATGAAATAATGAATATAGTAATACAAAGCTTTATCTCTAAAATTGATACTATTCCCTTGGAAGTTATATCGTGTATTCGAGACTATGGAATGCGTTGATTCATCATGAATACTTGTAAAGTGCCTGCGATCGAGTATACCTTGCGTTTTTCTATCTTCAATAATAACGCGCGTATTTGTCAGCGTATAATTCGATATCTGGCTTATGAATGACGAAGAAATTCCGATAAAATATCAAGTTCCAGGTACGCGTAGTTACGTCACGAATCACTGATCGATCGAGCGGTATTGGGCAATTCGTCATTCGGGCTGCGCAGGTGCTTGGCGAAACGTGGGCACCGATGGCGGCTGGTGGGTGTTTCGAAGGCTTGAAAACCGCGGTTTTTACTCACCTTTCGAAAATATAAAGTTTTCGTTGAGTGAGGTCGCGTCGCCCACGTTATCACGGGCGGCGAACAGCTGCGAGACACGAGGAATGAAAAGTCGGTTCCTTTCTCGCGTAGGACGACACGGCTCTTGGTTACGGCAACACGTGCAACGTTGAACTTCAAGATCCGACCACATACTCGAAGATCGAGATTTTGCCGACTCTATCGTACGCGCAATCTCCTCGTCGTTATTTCCTTGGGTGCTTCGCGGAGAGATTTAAGGTTCAATCTCAGACGCGAGCGTCGTTTCCTGGGAGATTTTTCACAGACGGATTTTTCTATTCGCGCCTAGCGGCCGCGAAGAGCCGAGGATATAATGGCATTGCGTCGCATTACTATTCCGTTAGCGTCCGCCATGAATGCATTGATACGAGCTAAGTGAGATCCTATGTCCTCGCCAATATCTGCCTGCCACGCCTCGGGAAAAGAAATCTTTTTGAAATAATCTCAAAATCCTCTGCGCGTATTCTGGAATATTTTTTTGAATAGCATCGCTGTGATCTGGACATTGCGAGGGGTATTTTGAACGATCAAATACTTTGTATGTATTTACTGATAAGTAAACGAAGAAAGTTTGTGGAAAGGAAAATGTTGATTATTAATGGTTAATTATTAGCTGCTGCTTCTTTTAAATGTATTCGATCTTAGGATCTACTGTTATGAAAGTTCAGAAACTTCTGTTTACTGTGATAGATACTATCTTACCGTCGAATCTAGAGAAGCTGATTGGAACTTGAACTCTAAACCTATAGGAATTCAAGTAGGCACTGATAAACCCTTATCTCTTAACCGGGTTCTGAGAATTTTCATTTTTCGATGGGGTATGCTAAGGTACCATAAACACACGATAATTTAAATGAATTGCAGTACGAAATATTTACTCTTTTAACAAGAGTCTAATAATATGTCTATTTATATTCTGCCTCTTGACAACTATCTGATTCCTATTAGTTAATACTTAGAATATGCATTACAAAATGATTATATTAACAAATTTTACTTATGTTTTATCGCGACTATCCGAACGTTTTATGTGGTTTATCATGCAGTTTATGGGATTAGATCTAAAAGGTGGGTCCTTTGCAAAGCGACCTTGCTAGTCGAGGTCGAAGAGAAAACCGAGGACAGAACATGCATCGTTCGCCATCTAGCAGTCATAGAGCCCCGAACAGCACTTCCTTCGAAGCACAGCGCGTTTAACCGGCGGCGCCATGCGACATTATCCGAAGGACTCTTCGCGTAGAAGATTCCTGGCTTGGCGGACGACGATGCATTAAAATTACACGCTCCTGCGAATTTCCCCAGGTATTTTTTTTTCCAACTCTCGCGAAATTCGGAATTTTGGTAAACATAAACGGTGAATACATAGCCATCCTCGATCAAACGATGAATACATGGCCAAGATTATTCAAAGGCCATTTTTATTCGACCCCATGATCGCACACGCGTTAAATCGGTGGCGCCATGGGATAATATAGGAACGATTAGTCGCGTATAAATAAGGACCGAAGGTTCCTGGCTTGACGAACGACGATTCGTCGGGTGAATTCGAGAAAATCCTCGTGGCTGCTACACGAAGTCGTAAGTTTCACCACGCGGCGGCTGGAAGTGCCGGGGAGGGTCGAAGAAAGAGGGACGAGGAAGGAGGAAGGAAAATCGTGCAAAGAGAAATCCCAGCGCAGATCCCTGGCTTGACGAACGATGATGCACCGTGACACACGCGCGCGCGTGCGGGTCGTGTGAATTTTCGCAGGTGGTGATTTTCCTGTGCTCCCCGAAAATCCCGAGGTTCCGCCAGCGAGCGGGCGGCAGTCGAAAAGGAGAGACGCGAGCTCGAGGCGCCTTGATCGCGGGGCGTATCCCCAAATCCAGGGAGAAAACGGCGCATCGGACGAACGTCTCCTCCGCGATATTCCGCGTCGCGTTCTCCTCCATCCAGTGCGAGGATTACGAAAGCGTCCGAGAAAAGGTGAGAGACAGTGAGGAAGAAAGAGAGAGAGAAAGAGTGAGAGCGAGGAGGAGCCTGGCGGGCGGTAGGAGGAAGGAGGAAGAGGAGACGCAAAGAAGGAGTGAGAAGGAGAGTGCATTGGGTCGAAGGAGATCGCTTTGACAACCCGACCACCGAGCTGGTCCGTCGCTCCCCCCGTCAACGATGTCGAGTCGCGTCCCTGCGATTTCCACGGTGGCCTCGAGGAGTCGGATGTGAGCGTCGTTCGAGGGGATACTTTTCGTGGGAGAGGGAAGTCTGAACCGCGACCAGTGGACGGAGATCGTTGCCAATGTGTAACTCGGCCGACGCCTCGTACGTGCAAAAGCTAGGTTATCTGCAGCTCGGCGATGAGCCGACGGATCCGAGTGCCAGAGTCTCGGGCTCGAGGCCCGAGGCGCAGGTACCCGTTTCGCGAGGCGTCGGTAACAGGACCGATGTCAGGACCACCGGTCGGCCGGTGGGCGCTATCGAGAGCTTCATCGAGGGCAACTCGCCGGAGAACTGCAGGCAAACCTCCTCCATGGATTACAAGCTGTACGAGCGAGAGAATATTATAGCTGCATCCAGGTTCGCTACGCCCAAGCCGGTCGAGCAGATCGGCGCTCAGCAGCAGCAGAGTCAGGCACGCTCCGGTCAGCAGCAAGCGCCGGTGTACGAGAACATAGATTATCATCCGCAGCAGAGTCAGCCTCATCCACCTTATTATCACCCTGTGGAGTCCAGGAAGAGTCCCAAGAGCAGTCCGAGAGGTTCCTTAGCCGGGGAAGCGTACGAGGCTAGTTTCAGGAAAGCGCAGCCGCAAGTGCCCACTGGAAATAGATATCAGTCTGCGTCGCCGGCTAAGGAGCTGCCTCCGTACGAAGCTCCGCCTGTCTATGAGAATATTCAGGAGGTACATTTTCCAGACAGTGCACAGAACAAACCTGGACCGCAGGTTCCTCCGAATTATTATCACCCAGCTACCATTAATGGAGATGATTATGTCGTGATGACTGGAAAAGTAGGTCAGGCGCAAAATCAACGGGGTATGACGCAAAGTTTATCGTTCGCACAACAGAGGGGAGGTATGATTCGTGGACAAAGCTACGACGGTTCTAATTTACAACGATCCATGGATTCGGCCGCTTCGAGATATCTACAAGGATCTTCGTCGGTCTCCTCGGATCATCAAGCAGGCAGAAGCGCTTATGTTCCTCCGTCAGAGCTACAGACGCCTAGTCGAAATTTTAACTTCAATTCTGATCAGCAACAGCATTCTCCTAGATCTACACATCCTTATCACAGTGAATCCCCTCCTATTCGTTTACCACCCGAGCCACATCATTATCGTAGTTCCGTCGATAATGCCCTGACTGGACAGCAGAATTATCGACCTACAAATCATATAGACAGCGGTCCGCAAGTTCAATTTGGTCAAGAAAATCCTCAAAACTACAAGCAATACATAGAACCATCCCAGAGGCCTTCAAACACAAGCTTCTCAGGGGATGGTCAAGCCAGGAACTCACCAGTCTATGGAGCTCGTCCAGGAGAACAGAATGCTTGTCGCAACTCGCCATGTTATTCACCAAACAGAAGTGCGCCACAAAATGAAAGAAGCTATCTTCACCAAGAAGCCCGACCTGAAATTCCTAATAGAAACTCACCGATATATTCCTCTAATCGTTCATCCGAACATTTGAGATTGCGTACACTACAAAATGACCGAAACTTTGCACAAGATGCGGTAGAGCCCGCAGAGCCAAAAAGTTCCCCGTTATATTCACCGAGTCGTAGTAATACTTCAAGAACCGCAGCAAACAACAATGGAATAAGGGGATCCCCAAAATCAAGTCCGACTCATGGTCAGACACCATCCGATATTGCGGTTCAGAACATAGTTAATTCACCGAGGCATGTTCCTACATCTTCTAACAACGCTATAGGAAGTCCTGTGCGTGGTCAGGTGCAAGCTCCAGTGACCAGTGCTTTGGCTAATACGAGTGAAACCGAATCTAACGCCCCTGGTCCAAGGATTACCAGTCTTCCACCAGGAGTCACGAGTGGCGTTGCTGGACCAGTTTTCCTGAATGCCGGTGTACCTGTAATCCAAAGGCCTTCTGATCCAGATCCAGAGGAAAGAAAGTCGGTTACTCCACCCATTAAACCTGCACCTGGAAAAGGATTGCTGCCGTACAATGTTATACCACCCAGGCAATCTGTAAGATTCCAAAAATTTTTGTTAAAAAATTTGAAAGATTTTTGTATGGAGTCCTGCTAACCATTGAAACCTTGCATTGACTTTTAAAACGCACTTCGTCTACGATAAAAACTCTCACAGCATATTTTCGAAGTAGCAGACGTATTTCTTAAAACAGCATACAAAAATAGTTTTATGGTAAACAGGATTTCCAATTTTCGATTAGCAAAACTCGTTGAGTTTTTATATTTTGAAGTCTTCGACGAAGCTGTTATTTCCCGAAAGTTACACGCAATATTCGAGGAACGTATTTCTCCTTTATACACGGCGATGATCTCATTAACACCGTCGACCTAATGGTTGCTATTTTACATAACAGCCTGTGTAATGATAAGACCTCTGTAATGATATGAAAGTGGGACTTTCCTAAAAAGTGACTTGCAGCACGCATGCAGATTCACACCGCTTCAATTCCCTTTTGCCAATATTTTCCCTAAGTCAATCGTTCAGTTTCGTCGTGTATCTTAAGTCACCACGCAACGCCTGTGCACGGAATTTTTAATGTCTTTGGTAGCGCTTACTGGCCGCTGCAAGAAACCTCTTAAGTATTCCCGAATACCACACGTATCCGCGATTCTCCGCGGATAATCCTTTCCACGAATTCGCCGTGAATCACAGGTTGTAAATTGTGCACTGCTGACAAGAAACGCACGGTTGCCTGGCGATATTTCCCTCGAAGAGCTTTCGTATTTGTACTCTTTATTTCCTTTCTTTTTCCTTTTACTTAACACCACCTTGATACAATCTCGATGTCTAATTATTTCTGCAAACCTGCATCCCTGCCTCCAAATGTGAAGCATCGTACTAATAATACGGGGCCCAAGCCCCTCGTCGATAGTTACCTCGTAAATGCGTCGTTTATCTACAGGGCCCCACGGAGGCCGAAAGGAAGATAGAGGAATTAACACGGCAGTTGGAGGAAGAAATGGAGAAGCAGGACGAGGAAGGAGAATATTTCGGTAAGGCCAAATTAATTTTCACTACGAACACATTCTTTTCCAAGCTTGCGGCTTATCAATTACATCTGTATACGAGACTGTACATAGTGGTGCATATAAGAATGTTTATAATACTCGATAACGATCGGCTAAAAATATTTTTCTTAGACTTCGACCAGCGATACGTAGAAAATAATTTTCATTACTATCGCCATCGAGCGATAACGTATGCCAAATGAGTACCTGCTTAGATCGAACGTTCGCCACGATACCACTGCGTATTTTCCAGCGTTTTTCTCTCGACACAAAACCTCCCTCCTCCCCAGCTCCCTCAAAACGCCATGGATTTTCGATACGGGCCGATCCATAATTTAGGCTGCCCCTTGGCAGGGAATAAAAAGCAGGAGAGGAGGCACCGTGCCAATTCCCACGGCACGAGTTCCCGGTAGACCGGTTTCGGAAAACGGAGTCGAGTTTCAGCGCGCCGCGGAACTTTTTAATACGACATTTCGTTGACATTCACTCCCGGCCCATTCGTTTCCACCTACGTATCTTCGCACCTATGTGAAGCGCCACAAGTGTGCGGACATATACATCTCCCGGCTCTCTATACCCACTGAATATCTCTCCCTCGGATTGCGCGTGCCTTCGAATGCGCTAAAGCGCTTTTCACATCACGCGCGGCTTCCTTCGTTGGCGATCCTTCTCCCACAGAGAGCACCGTTCTTTTTCTTCCCCCAACCACCAAACGGATCCTCCCTCGAAGACCCTATAAATCGATCGATCCGCGATCAACATGTTTCGCTCTGCCCCGATTAATCCTTACGACTGCTGGATGTGTACATACATACATACATACATACAAACAAATATGCATACATACATATATATACATGCATACATACATACGTACGTACGTACGTACATGCATGTATGCATAGATCCATACATACATACATACATGCATGCATGTATACACATATATATACGCGCCCTTACTGGTATATTCGCGAAAGGCACGCACATACGAGATCACGTGCGATCGTTCCACGCATATATCAGATCGGAGGCGTGCCGTAGTCATCGGCCAACACGCGTACCCTCTGCCCTTGACCATCGCGATCGCGTCCTCTATATCACGGCGCCCATGGCCGAGGGGCCTGAATCGGCAATGAATCCCGCGTTTGCGGAATGATCCCCGGCGATCTGGCCGTCCTCCTTTCATCTGAACGCGGCCTAACGCGAGTAATAAGGAACACGGGAGACCGGCACTAACAGACAGGAACTTCGGCCGAGCGAGCCAACGTCAGTCGCGAGGTGGCTGGCGTTTAGGTGAGCCTAATGCCCCCACGTCGTCTTTCCGCAGCATCGATTCTATTCTCCGTGCAACGGCCTGTACGCGACAAACGCCGTGGCCAGGTCGCGTACGTCGCGGTAACTAATCTCGTTATAGATAGACCAGTCCGACTCGTTGGCGGATTCTAGTCCGGCGAGGACTGGTCTAGCGAAACCGAGCCGAAACCGGCGGTGCTGCGATTGACAGGAGCGCCAATATAGTGAGCTGGTTCTCCGGAGGGATGGCAGGACCCGTGTTGCCGATCGATAGCTGTGAGTCCCGCCGCCAGATCCCGGGACGTCGATCCGTGATTCTGATGGTGATCGCGAAGGACGGATGCATTATGCCGCCGTCGCGTATATTTTTAAACCCCGTCGAGCACCGTGTTCGCGAGTTTCGTCGGGATCGAGCCTCTTCCCCCTTCGAAGACTTCTTCGGTGCCGTTAGCCTGCCGCGTTCGTTTATTTCGGTATCGAGTATAGAGATTATTGTGTTCGGGGATAAAAGCTCGGGCCCCGTGGATCGTGGTACTGGTATGGTGTAGATCGATCTTGTTGTTCGAGGTTTGAGCAAGATTTTCGACGTGGCTCTTTGAGTTTCTATCCTGCACCTTCCTCGTGTTCTCGTTGTTCGACCTTGGCAGCTATCGTCATTTGGCCCAAAATCCATTGTTTATAATGGATCTCGAAATACTGAATTTAGAACGGTATTTCTCAAGCATTCTAAAATTGCGATCGCGAGCTTATCGAGTATGGACAGTCGTAATAAAGTAGTGATATGGGATTTGGAAGTAGTAATATTCGATGTGGTAGCAAGGGTACAAAAGTGAGAGTACTGAAAATGTAGCTTTGTCTTCTCGAAGGACCCTTTGCGCGGGCTTAGAGGTACGCGCACCACCGATTAATGCGATCCAAAACCGGGCGTCTCATCGCGAAAGTCCCCGATCCTGTACTCACAATGTCACTCCAACTTTTCGCGTTATCGTAAGATTCCAGTTAATGTGTTTCGATAGGTATCTGTCACACTTGCGGTGAGAAAGTAACTGGCGCAGGTCAAGCCTGTCAGGCAATGGGCAACCTCTATCACACCAATTGCTTTATATGTTGTTCCTGCGGAAGGGCATTACGCGGCAAAGCGTTCTATAATGTTCATGGGAGGGTTTACTGCGAGGAGGATTATCTGGTACGTATGGCAATTATCGCAGCACGCAACCGGACGATCATCGTACCAACGACTCGATCTTGTTACTCATCCGAGTCCTTCTGTTCGTAGTATTCTGGTTTCCAACAAACGGCGGAAAAATGCGCGATCTGTGGTCACCTTATTATGGAAATGGTAATGGTCGAACCAACCCAACTCGTTAATCCTTTATGATCCACGCGTTTCTTACATATATAACCCGTGATTATACATCAATCTCGGCTTTTATTGATACATAGTATTACAAAAGTACGTGCATATAAATAAGGAGTTGCTCGAAGATATGAAATCGGTCTACGAATTCGAAAGGAAAGATAAAGCGACACTGGATTATAGAGGATTGACTTTAGGATTAAAAGAGATACATCGTGGTGTCAATCTGGCTGCTTTTTCTTCAGATACTGCAGGCTATGGGGAAGTCTTATCATCCTGGATGCTTCAGGTGTTGCGTTTGCAACGAATGCCTCGATGGCGTTCCATTTACGGTTGACGTCGACAATAAGATTTATTGCGTTAACGATTACCACAGGATGTTTGCGCCTAAGTGCGCCTCATGCGGAAAGGGCATCACGCCCGTCGAGGTGATGTATCGGTACCTTCAAAACACTGCTGCACTAACCTCACAAAACTCTTAACAAACCCCACACGTTAAAGATACAATCACGAAAATGATCAATACAAAATACAACATAATCATAAAGAAAAAAGTCGCAGGAGTCTGATCTTTCAAAGATCAGATACCAACACTTCCATGGACCTGTAAAAAATACTTTCCGTGCAAAAACCGACGTCACAATATCACGCTTCTCAGCCTCGAAATTAAATCAGTCTTACATCTAATTACGTGGCTGATGTACGGTTATACTAATCGAATCTACGAACCGAAGAGGATCTGAATTACGCCGACAGATCCACGTCTCGATAATGACCGCGCATTAATCATTGATTTTTCATACCTCCAGGGCACCGAGGAAACCGTCCGCGTGGTCTCGATGGACAAAGACTTTCACGTGGATTGCTACGTGTGCGAGGATTGCGGCATGCAATTGACCGACGAGCCCGACAAACGGTGCTACCCACTCGACGGGAGGCTCATGTGCCGTGCGTGTCACATCCAACGCATATCCCACATGCAGCCAAGAGCACCGCAGCCAGTGTCCGCGAGCTACCAATTCATGGGTTAAGTCTTACGATTCGCGTGCTAAAGCTGCCGCGAAAGCTGCCCAACTGCGCACGTAACGGTCATCCGGCAACGAATACTGTGAGGATTGAGCAAAGCGTCAACAGCCACTGCGTCTATATCGGCGATGTGAATTAACGTAAAGGAAGAATCGGGCTTTACACACACACACACATATATATATATATATATACGTCATAAGGTCCTTCGAATCGCGGAAGTTCAGCTTCCTCGAACCTAATCGACCCTCGTGGGTCGAGGAAATAATATAAGACTGGTACAAGAGACATCGAGGTAATGACACTGCCCTTTGGGAACACTTAGGATCGGACGTTCCGCCACGTTCGATCCACGGCTAAACGATTCTTTTTGAGCAACGTATCGCCGCAATTTTTTTACAGAACGACGTATTTTTTTTTTCTTTTTTTTTTCGTGGACAGGAGGTGCTGACGTAGGTAAGTGGTATATTTAATATATGGAGTCTATTTATTTGCCTAAGGTACTCTTCGCGTATGCGGTGGTCTCATTAGGATGAACGAGTTGCGCAGGCAACTGTGATATAGTAGCATAATAGTTACGTGTTGTTTAGCGACAATTCAGTACTTTAGACGATGTATATAACACACGTAATGTTATTATTAACGTGACATGTCTATTACGATAAGTTTCATTGGGTATACCGTGGGGATATCATCGATCGAGATCGAAGCTTTCGTAGTGCGTACTCTGCGGATGTTCCAATGGCGATGAGGCACGACTGTGCCGCGGCATCGTTGGTAGGCAATATTTATTACGAGGATATATCGCTCCATTAATCGTGCATAGGAGAAATCGCGTAATACTTAAGCTTAAACATTTCTTACCGCCAAGTAAACCATACTTCCTTCGTGGTAACGATGCGCTTGTTAAAACGATGACACCGATCGTATAAAACTCCCTTCATTCGTACGATGTTAAACGTAAAATCGATACATTGCCAAGCTTAAACATACGAAATCAGGACGCACAAATCGAACTGCCAAAAAGAAAACGTTGCTATCCCCGAGATCGATAAACACCTACCTTTACATTCGTGTTAGACTTAAGCAGCAAGTATTGTAGATAAAAGTACAATTCTATTTAATTGCATGTACGGTATGTATGACAAACGGCCGTTCAATAAAGAAAGATACGCCTAAGAAATACGATCCGAACTTTTAGCGCGGATTCAGAAGGGGGCTGGGGTAAATAAAGTCTTGGCGTGTATGTCTATACATAAGATTCGTTTATCATAACAGATTTACAATGTATATTTGTGAGGTGACATATACAGCAATGCCACGAGTTTTACATCTTGCTTCATGGAGTAGCTCACAAAGTATTTTCTCGAATACTTGGGACAACATCGGTATCTATTAAATACTGCTACGTCTTTGGTGGTTCCGACTCCCCCCGATTCGTCTTAGGCGTACTATTTACCGCACATTGGTTTGATTGTGTTGTCTAAAAAAAACACGTGAAACACCATTATTAACGGCAAATCGCCGAGTAGATATGAGTGCACGCTAATCGTGAATACGTTAGGCATAGAAATAACGAGGATCGGATAGGAATGTGTAAAAGTGTAAAACCGTAACGTAAGACCTACACTGGATTTTACTCACAGGCTACATCATGTAGGCATGTAAGAAGAAACGTGACAAATACAAACGGCGCAGCTATATCGCTTTACTACACGTTTTTATGGTATCGCTTAAGAACTCGGGTACTCACCTCCGGACGCGATCTTCTGAACGAAGACGCTTTCAAATAACCTAGTCTATTAAGGTATCTGATCGCCATTGTCGTCCCCCCTGTATATCAATGTTATTAATGTTTACGACGAAATACAATAAACACGTATCGAAGTACCAACTCCTTCTGACCTACCTACGGTAATGGTGTATCTAAGAGGAGTGAATATTTTGTACAAGGCATATGTTACAGCCCAGGTGCCAGCACTGGAGTTCCTTAACATACCTAGATATTGTTCGCTCAAATTCATAAGCTCTAATAATTTAACGATGTCCACGCCGCTGGAAGAATTTCGCATCGATGTTACGATTGAGCACCTTCGTGACGCAATACTTGAACATCGGTACGCACAATTATTATACGTACTTCGCAGCTACTATATAGAATATCGTGACCCAACCTACAGAAGTGATTATGTGCACGGGTATTAAAATGTGCCAATAGTCCTTGGTCATCTGTTTCATCCGTTGAAATATCGACACCTTTTTGCCCGTCGGAGGACCGGCAATGTCCTCCTTTGGCGATTGCTTCGAATCGCAAAAGCTGCACGAGCCAACATCGTATTTCGGGAAGCAGCGCGCGTGTGGCCTCTGATAATTAAAGAGATGATTCGAAAACAGAACGTAATTACGTGATGCGGTAGTATAACGAGGATGCCTGTCTGAAATTGAAAGAATTCGGAGAACGTGCACGCAATTTTCGGGCCTGAGTGTGACCAATTCGACCTACCGGCTAGGGTTAACTTCAAAGACGTTCTGTCTATGCAGCAGATACAACGCGCCGACTGCGGCAACTGCCTGATAAATGTCGAGCCAATTCCTAGGACCGAGGTTATTTGCAAGCCTCGACCGAGAATCATATCCATTTTCAAAAACGTTCACTCTTATACCTAACCAACAATCGTACTGGATTTAGATTTGGGTTAGGGTATTTGGACGTGCGGTTTATAGACTAGACAAGGCTTACTAACGGCACTTTGGACTTACATCAAGCTTTTATATCTCAAATTAGTTACGTTGTCGATTATAAAAATAATGTAAATACACTCACAAAAACTCACATCGCACACGTTCCATATCATAAACTAAACTGCTGAAGAAGATCGAACGTGAGTTGCGTATCGGGAACAGAGCGAGAGCCATCTGCCGTGATGATTATACCGAGCAACTGTTGAGTACGAAGAGTACCTTGAATCCAACAATTGATCACACACCGGACCTATAATCTTATGGGACTTAGCGTCTCGCGTTCTGAAATACCGATCGCGTGAAAAGTCTAAATTTTTGGTTTTTTAAATGCCTCACACATCGATTTCTAAGAAGCGCATCAGCGTCTAATCGCTAAAAATGGTTGTTTTGCAACACAGTGTTTTTGTTTTTTTATTTATTTATAGCTGGGTCGAGATGTAGATTGCCCTCTTGACATTATATAAGGAGTAGATGTAGAACTTTAGACCGTTCCTTGCTTGGCCAACAATGTTGCTTTATTTACATGTATTTTTGCTTATGTAATTAATACAATGGTGTATGTACATTGGGACGATAAAGTGGTGCTGTCTTTTTGACGTTAGTACAGTGACACATTCAAAACTATGAGAATCGCAGGTATGAAGAATCCTATCTTCGTAAGTCGAGCTCCATTTTGGTACCAGTGAACAAATAACCCTGAAACGAGATTAAAAGTGCCTTTACTCGCTAGGCATTCTTTCCACGCCTAGAATAATACGATATTCCACGAAATTTTCTAAGTCTGTTTAGACAAACCTGTATCTTCGCGGCTCGTGATCCAGCCAACCACTGGTTCCATTTCGTTTTGTCGCTTAAGCCATTGATTTAAGGGCTCGAAGTACTTTAGTATGGCACCAGCATCCAGCCGATTCGTTCTGCCTCTTGTCATTTGCTTTACGACGTCCTGCCAAGGCCTCGAAGAGCCCATCGATAATACATCTCTGTAAAGAACGAAGAATATTTATAAGTATTCTTAAAGCTGTACTATACTACTGATACATTTTTTATTCGTTCACTTTGTACATACGACAATAATCGTCCAGCTTCGCGTGATCGGTACAAGTCACAGGTGTGCAAGTCACCATTGTGGCCCGTAATCTCACATAGCGATTCAAATAATTGGAACTGCAATACGACTCCCACAAAGTATCTAAAAATTATACCAATTCGATGCTTGTAATATTACAAACATAAAAGATAATATTGATGATACTCGTGATGCTTTTATAAACCGCTTTTAAAATCATAAAAATGTTGCTTGTAAATTTTCTTTTATTACATTGACCGTAATATATTTGTACACGTACTTTGCGTAAGGAGCATCGGCAGGTATGTGGTATTTTGAGGCAGGATCAAAGTCCCTCTCCGTCCTCGGTATTGGCGGCACTATTCCTTGATACTGCAGTCGCAGTTCCCACCATCTTGTAGTCATGTCCGCTACACCATCGCTGAATACTCTCCATCTCCACTTGAACGCGTAAGAAACATCAAGATGTTAGTGAGTATTAAAAGAAAGTTCAGCATCCACGATTTTACCTGGTCAACGATGTAAGCAAATGGTATGTAAGCAACTTTGCGCAGGGCCATTAGCATGAGAAAATTAATACTGCTCCCATAATCGTCCGTGGAATTGTTGTACAATCCAATTTTCTGTAAATGTTCGGGAGTGAAGATGGATAAGCTAATAGCGTCGCTCACAGCCTCGTAAAATCCTAAAACGATTGGATTTAATAAGCACACGCACGCTCAAATCTAAAGCTATTAATGGCAATCACCTGGGAGTGCTTCGTTTCTAAATAACAAGGGGTGGTCTTTATACTGCAAATAATATTGCAAATATGCCATTTCGCGATGTGTAGATAACAGATCGTCCATTGTGACTCTGGTGCACTGCTTTATCCTGTAATAATCACTCTACAGGTGTATTCGCGCGCGGAAGAATAAAGTTAACTAACCTGTAATCGATTCTGTTGCAAAAATCCCACGCGCTGGCGGTGCACTTAACTTCTCTATCGATAGGCTTCTCGAACATGGAGAATCTCCAAAATTCAGGGGGCATCGGTTTCATTCCTAACGACGTGAAAAATTCTTCCGCTATTTGGAACATCCTTAAAAGCATAAAAATTGTGATTGCGTTTAGATCAAATATTCGTGTAACCGATTATTTCGTGAAGCGATTAGATTCGTACCTCATAGGTGTGAAGCCTTGGATCATCATGTCCAGAGTAACATCGAGTCTTCTGTTCGCTGGAAAGGGCTGCACGAGCTCGAAGAGGTTCTCCCAATTTTGCGCCCACATGTTTCCCAAAATATGCGCGGGCAAAGGTCCGTCGCTCCTTATTCTGTTGCCATACCTATCTACCAATTTAGATCGCACATAGGTAAATAGATTCTTGTACAGTGGCGTTATCGCGGACATCACTTCGGCCATGTTTTGTTGAAAGTACTCATCCTCGTAGGACTCCCTCATTTGGTCACCGGCATCCGCGAATCCTGATGCCACGCGTTCATTTACATACCATCATTTTGCATTTTAATTCTAAAATATGGAACCGTAGTTTTACCATTCAGTCTGGATGCCTGATTCGCGAGCTGGACGTATCTCATAAACTTATTCTTAAGCTGCGGACCTGTTGCCTCTTGCCAAGCGTACCAATAGTGTAATAATTCGTCATAATCTTTCGATCGGGCCATGATTTTATTAATGTCTGCAAAAAAAATCAGGAATTAAATGTAGAGATTAATAAATAAAGAAACGGATAAGACAAGCGTGGTACTCGAATATTATGTTAATGGCTAACCGTGATCCAGGCTTAAGTTACAGTTGGCGCCCATCGTCTTGTAAGGACATAATCTTGTTCTCGTGTATATTTCTTTCATCTCGACGATCGAATGATGTATCTCATTAAACTTGTCGTCTGTCAAGGAGTTGCGGCCCTTTACAGCGATTATTTTTAATTCTCTTCTCGCTAATGGATCCGGAATTCGACTCCAAGCAAAGCTAACCGCCTTTCGCCAGGATGCCCTTTCGAATTTCAATTTTAGCGCCTGCTCGTCTAACTGATGAGTAAAACAGGGCGTTCGATGTTAATAACTCGTTTTATATTTTTCTAGATTTTTACAATGGGTCAGAATTTACCATTTTTCGACGATTCGCCTCGGTAACATTAGTGGCAAAATTCCACTGTGCCATCGTGACTCTGGTGCACATCGAAGACGCGCCACTGTCATATTCTCGGAGAAATTGCAGAGCGTCTCCAAGATTGACGTTAAGTCCCTTAAAAATTCCAATCCGAAAACGTTCGCAATTGTGATTTGCATATTCCCAGGATAAACGTAAAGATATATTATTCGCAACGGTTTTCAACGACTCGAAACAATTCCCATTAACCCGGATATTCTGAATACACGAACCGCGACCTGTTCAGAATTTCAAATATAGAGACTCCAGAACTGTTTTCTTTCGAGGAACAATGAATCCTTCGCCGAGCGTATCCAACGATATTGATCTCCACGCGAAACGCATTATTTTCGTAACATCGTTTAGGGTCTTTGGAAAAATACCGCGGCACGGATACTCTTTTCTATCGTACATTCATTTTCTTACCTCCAAATATCTGCTTTGGTTTAATCGAGGGAGTAGAAGTAGTATCGACAAGGTGCTCAACCACCTTGCCGCGGATATCATTTTGAGCGCCGGAGTCATTCACAGAACAGTCATACGCGATGCACAAACGTCCCGTACTTGTTTCGGTATATTAAATTCTCTCATTCTCGTTAAAAAGAAAGTTCGAGTGGGTGCGCCCGTCGATTCAAAGCGGAAAGTCAGGAAGTCGAGTGACCGTTTATTCACGCACGATCGAACATATTATCCTGTCATTTTAATGGCACACGTGGATATTTGTCCATTGCGCCAAAATCACGAATCAATCTAAATCACTACGATACTATCCCACTGCAATTTTATTAATTACAAATTAATTACCTGACATTATATTAGGTATTCATTGATACAAATTTTTATCCATTTATTTCCTTAGACAGCCCAACATATTTTTTTTTATTATTATTACCCTTTACGCGCTGACATATTCTTCCGGATCACTCGCGCTTTACAGAGAGGAGATGTGTTTTATGCAGATTATTACAGGTACGCTATTGTCGAGTGAAAGCTACGCTCCAACGTTTGCAATGACAGCACTTTCGACCCGGCAGCTGGTTGTACTTCGAGCACGTCGATGATGTCGCGGCAAAACTGAATCACGGCGAAGAGAGAGACACGGTCTTCCGGGACGGATATTCCGCGGGCGAAAAGAGGAAGGGACAGGCATCGTCGGTGCGTGAAGCATGACCACTCAACATAGCGTGGCACACGCCAAAATCTTTCTAGGTTTTTCTAAGGACTTTGCGAGTTATCGACTCTCCGATGCACGCGATTCCACGTCCCAGAAAGCGGAGGATCACGCTGCCGTGGTTATCGATGTCTCGATAAAATAACAAATCCATAATAAAAATTGCAAATGATTTCGTAAAGATCGATAGAGATAACTCGGTTATTGTGGGATAAGGAAGTTACATCGGTGAACCCTGCGCGCATGTTAAACTTTTATAGCTTCCACGTAATCGCAGTTGGAAAGTGGACAATCGACTCGCGTATAATTCGACTTCTACACAAACACCGTAACTCCAATTATCCGGTGGTGCAATCAGTGACGGTACGAACGCAGGTAATTACTCTCCAGCCACAATTATGTCCTCGTACCTTACGGGCGTCTTCGAGCCGAAGAGTGAAAAACGTCGGTGCGTTTCTGTTTCTCGGATCGCGATTAAATTACGCGTCCGATGATATGCAGAAAAGAAGTGAGAATCCGCACAATGTAGAAACGAATGTTGCGCGTTGCGTGCTGGATAAGATATCTGTCGATACTGATCAATTCGCACGCCCGTGTATTTGTTGTGCAAGAAATATGCGTGGATGACTTCATAATTACAAAGCACTATTTAATTTCCGTGGTACACCGGCTCTTGCGCAATGGCAGTCCTTGAGGAGATCAGTTTTTATAAGAACGTTAGTCAGTACCATGGACACGAGTGTATAAAATTGTTTATCGAGGATACATTTATTAATTCGTAGTTTTGATCGATCAATCTTGGTATCAATGAAACGGTGAATATTGACTCGATGTGATTTTTGATATATGCGACACGTCGTAAATTCTATGCCCACGCTTTCCTACAAGATTACTCTTGTTTGCCGTTGGAATCACCGACTCAGAACCATTTTACAACGGTACATTTCTTTTCTTCTTTCAGGAAGTGTCATACTTTCCGGTACTCGGAGGTGGGTCACCAAGTTTAAGAACTGTCGTGGAAATTATGGAATTTTTTTTGTCGCCGAATTTTTATTCGATTTAGCCGTTAACTGTTGAATCTTCTTTTGCCTGATCAATCCTTTATGCGTTCTTTGCAATTCTTGGACGTTCGCCTGTAGTTTCACGAAATCTAATATCTGCGGCACCTGAAATGCTAAGAATTAAATCTGGTGTTTCTTGATTTATAGGAAAGGCGATGAATATTGTAAATATACCCAGTACTCGTCCATTAATTTCAGCAAAGAAGCCAGTTGCTCCTTCACCTTTCCTATCTCGAAATTCGTATTCGCGTGTTCCGATTGCAACCTCTCTATCTGCTGTTGCTTCATAATTATTTCCCTTTTGACCGTGTTTAAGGCGAGGAACAGCTCGCCGAGAGTTTCCTTGCGCCTGGTCAATTCCAGGCTATAGCGGCCTGTTCGAAACAATAAGGTGCAAATCAAGTTCTTTTCGTACGTCTATTACATTTCAATCGTGATTTCACACCCGCGATCCTCTTCATCTCGAGCACGTGCTGATTCTTTTCATCGATCTTTCTTATGAAATCGCGATTCTCAATGTCCAATTGTTCGAAGTCGACGGCGTGAAGAGCCTCCCCAAGTTCCTCCCTTTGCAGCAACTGTTGTTTAGCCTTGTTGATCTGCGATTTTACTGTCGCACTTTTCAATCGCAGTTTCTCCATTGCTGTGTCCATCGTTCTCAGCCATTCCTCTACGAATCTTAATGGAACATTGGGTATTATCTTCAAGGATCTGTTCATGGATCACTCGAAATCAAAATATCCATTAAATTATATGAATACTATGGTGAATGCATAGT
This sequence comes from Ampulex compressa, assembly GCA_038496175.1. Lineage (NCBI taxonomy): Eukaryota > Metazoa > Arthropoda > Insecta > Hymenoptera > Ampulicidae > Ampulex > Ampulex compressa. The sequence goes on along the minus strand of JBCFXI010000233.1, from coordinate 116,962 downwards.
CGTTAGATACATAATTGTTATTATAAATATAATTTTTGTTCAGTCAGACTACTGTTCTCGAATTAATGCCTATAGTACATTCACGTATCTTTTACTGGTGAAAGACAAATTCTCATATTTTGTCACTTGTTCTTCGATCAGTACAAAATGTCTTCTCTTTACCTAATGACCCTCTCCGCTGGTATCTTGCCAGTTATTGGTTCAGAACCTTCTATCACGACCTCGGTCTCAAAATTCTGCTTGGTCTCCTCTATCTCGCGCATACGAAGCTCAATCTCCTCCAGCTCTGCCTTCAGGCGAACCCTCTTCCTCCTGGCAGCTTTTTCAAAGCTCGCTAGCTTTTCCCTCATCAGCTCGATCTCTCTGCTCGCCATTTCCATTCGATGCGCGAGAGTGATTCTGGAAACGATCGCCATGCGGGGCGAATAAAAGTCGCGGTTTGGCCGATGGAAAGCGCAGGAACGTTTGGCAGCCTAACTGTATTCCTCCTCTGAACGTCCTCGTCGTTAAAACGCTTGGTGTTGCATATCGGCTTCCGGAGCGAACGCTGACGATGCTCGGCGAACCTTTATCCTGTACGCTTAGGAGACTTCCGCTTATGCTCATACTCGATGACATCGGTCTAAGCTGTGCAGCCACCCTCTGCGCACGTCTCGCCTTTTCTATCGTGTGTGCTATCGCTTAAAAGGGCACAGTGCCTAAATTACGCGCGATCAGCCAGTCGACTTATTCACTATAGATTGAGTATGGTTTCTAAAATGTTAAGCACATCGAATATTGGCCGCATCTTGGATAATGTATCGATGTTTAAAATAGAACAGATGCTCTTTAGCGGAATATTATTGTGTATCGTAATTAATTTTGAAGGACAACTCGATTGTGCTGATTTATGACTTAATATTACTTAATATATAAGTGGCTATAACTTTGGAGGATTTACTTTGGAGACTCTGGGGATCTTGTCGTGCGAGATATCGTTCGAATATGTCGTTTTCAAGCATTAATATTTGATTTCTGTAAGCAACGTCCTCTAATGCCTGGCGTAACTCTTCTTCGGACATGTCTGAAAATATTTTTATATTTTTGTATCATTGTGCGTAGCGTTTGACTTTGGTGTTTTGTCGTGAGGAATGTTTCCTGGTTTAGAAATACTTCTGAGGTGAATAACTGGTCATTTATTGTATTAGATAGACGTGTGTGAAGAATGATTTTTATGTAAAGCGGTAAATGTGGTTTGGATAAAAGAGGGTTAAAATACAGTACCATTGATGGAAACATCTTTGTCCTGCTTGCAGCTTGAAGCAACTGATCCAGAGTCGAAGACACTGCTCTGTTTTTGCGACATTATGACCATCTTTATTGTGAAGATATATATTGAGGTAAATAATATAGGAGAAATTGATTACAAATAAATCGAATTTATTTCAGAATTCTACTTTAAATCTCGAAAAGCGGCACATTCGTTTTGTAGACACGTTCAGATACATTTGAAAATATTTTATGTGTTATACATCTATATTGGCGGATTGGAATAAATGACGATGCAAGGCTACGGTGAAATATTTTATTATTTATAAAGTGTATGAAAATACGTGGCACATTGGGACGGTGGCGATAAGTATATTTGGCCGTGCTCGTTGCGTCGATGTTATTAGGAAAATTGTTTATCGATCCATAAACAAATATTTCTCTAAGCATGAATGAGATCATTTTGTTACTTTTCTTCGGAGTACGTGTCCTGTTTTATCTCGACGTCGTCGATGTATAAAACGTACACTATACCAACTCCTTTCTGTTCCGAGCTGTACGATCTGATGGCAGCCGGAAGTCCCTCTACGTAAAATAATATCTCCGCGCCTCCGTCCGTAAATTCATTCTATTTGCAAAATAGAAAATTATTTTCCACCGATCTTACAACAAGAATTTACATAGCCTCACCTCAACCTCGATTTGTCCGCCATTTATCCAAACACTTTGCGCCTGTTTGTCTGCCAAGCGAATACAATATAGCAAAGGTTATGTATATTCATTGCTTTTGAAATTTTAAACGTACGCTCAAACTCGATATGTACCAAGTATTATTCTGTATTCCTTGTCTCCCACCTTGGCTAACCAAGTGTCCAGAATTTTCGACTGGGATTGCATAAAGTTCTTGAACGATTTTCCATTCACCCACAAAGTGTAAGAGTATTTCAAACCTTAAACGTAATCGTTATTAAAGTAACCGGCTTTAAGGTACTTGTTGGGCGAAGAGAGATCGTGCATTGCCACCTGGAATAGGATCCACCCTGATTACAAATTTTGTACCCCCAAACGTGAAAACTTCATCTCCGACCAGACGAAACATCCAATCCCTGTGAACTAATTCCGTACCATCTACTTTGACCACTCTACGTCCGGTTGCTGTACCATGCTCAAACTCTATCGTGTGATTGCCATCGCTCAAAGGCACTATCCATTTAACAGTGGGCTCGTTTGCGGATTCTAGAGCGTGTAGACTTCTAGAATTATGAAATACGCTATGTGCAGTAAGTGTGCCAAAATGAATATGTAATTAAAATTACACGGAGTGTACTCGATCCTCTCTGAGAAACGAAAGGAGGAAGATTGTGTAATGTTTCAAGAATTAGTAGGAGTGCCTAAAGTTTTGTGCACACAATGCGGTTTAGTACACGTATCTGGTTATTCATAGTGGGGGAGTTTCATTGAAGTGCGTAAAGAGGAAATGACATTGAGGTGTATGGTGAATATTCCCACTTGTATTCCTATACTTGTCCTTCGTTCAATCGCCGAATATATGAGATAAATAAATGACGCGTCAAGGTATATGAATATGCACGGTTACCACGACCTGGTAGATTTATAAAAATTAGACAGTTTTACTTACCGAAGTAGAGCGCCTGCCATGTTCCTCAGTGGCTTGTACCAACTACACTTACACTGGCCTCCTTATTGATCGCATTTACCACGGCCATTCAACCAATCGATAAATGTTTCACGGCGTGGTGTACGAGGAACAAAGCGCAGAGGTTGGGCAAAGTCAATCTGCGAGTTTGTCATCGCGCTTTATCTTCCAATAAATCGACGCTCAAAAATATTCAACTACTTTATTTGCAATGCTAGACATACAGAGATAAAAAAAAAAAGACGCAGGTAATATACGAAATCGGTTTGTTTCTCTATCATGATGGTTTTTTCATTCTTAATCCGTATGAGCCGGTAATAATTTTCCTGTGCAAGGGCCAAAGCCAATCCTGTAGCCGTCGCCAACGCAGTAACCTGAGAGTAACAATTGGAAATGTCAATACAGTTTCAAATACGTACAGTTGGGACAAGTTAAATGAGTTTTGCGCACGTACCGCGTATGATAACTTCGTCGTTGTCTTGGAGAAATTTTCTGGTGGTTCCATCTTTCAGGGGAACCGTACGAGTCCCCTTCCAGCATAACTCGAGCATACAGCCGTACGAATCGGGCGTCTAAAAATAAAGTTAGGTAGTAAATCGAGAATGACACCGTTATAAATTTAGTGATAGCTGTTAGAAATATTGGCGGTCAGAATAAACGAGTCGCACCTCGCCGCTTATGGTACCGGACGCCATCAGATCACCAGGTTTGATATTGCATCCAGTTATAGTGTGATGAGCTAATTGCTGTCGTTGTGTCCAGTACATGTATTTAAAATTGCTATGGCTAACAGTGGTGGCGATTCCACTTGATGCTAATGTGTGAAATCAGAAATAAATATTTAGAGGAAAATTATATATAACTATATATATATAATAAAAAAAAAATATATATACACGGATTATATATGGATAATCGATGCTATAAGACACGTAAGTACATATCGATCTCGTTTTGAAAATAACGAATTTAGTAGGAACTCACGTTTTATGTCGACCTCCAACTTAATATCAAAGTTGCTCGCTTCTTTGTGCTGTAAATACGGGAATGGAGTCGGGTCCTGAGGCATGTTAGGAACTTTGAACGGTTCCAAAGCTTCCATGGTAACCACCCAAGGGGATATGGTCGTGCCCAAATTTTTAGCACAGAACGGACCAAGCGGAACGTACTCCCACTTTTGTATATCACGAGCTGAAGGTAGACATTAGGAAATTCATTCTCTTCCTTCCGTACCTCGCCAATTTTATTTTTCTTTTATCATATTCTCCGACATTACCACTCCAGTCGTTCATGGTGACCATGCCAAAGATATGCTCGTGAGCTTTCGAAACTGGCACCGGATCGCCCAAATTCGTGGCCGGTCCACCTACGAAAAAGGCCATCTCCAATTCGAAGTCCATCAATCTGCACGGTCCGAAAACCGGGGGTGCACCTTCCACCGGAAGTGATTGTCCATGGGGTCGTCTGATAGGAGTTCCAGAAACGACGACGGAGCTCGCTCTTCCATGATACCCAACAGGTAAGTATTTCCTACGCGAAAGATAAGTATATTTTCAGGAATCTATTTCCAATTAAAAAAACACCTCATCCCGAACGAAGATTACCAGTTTGCGGTCAGAGCGTTATCTTTATCGCGGAACATCGTTCCAGTATTCGTGGCATGGTGGATGGAGGAGAAGAAGTCCGTGTAATCGCCGATTTTCGCGGGCAAGTGCATCGTCGCAGCATTCTGGGATACGAAGGCTCTGCAAAAATCGATCTGTGTTTCTGTAAGATATCCAACGACACGGATAAGGGATTTTTGCCTCGTGCATTACCGTGCGCGTAGCTTGGGCTCTTGCAGGGTTTGATTATTGACGGACAGCAAGTCTTGGAGCTTGGCCCTTGCCTCGACCCAGGAGGGCCGGCCCAAGGCCATGAAATCGTTCAGGCAATCGCTACCGAAGACATGTTGCTTGTCCTTCAGCAGTGGCCCGTCGAACAGGTATGCGACCACGCTCAAGTCCAAAATCTCCTCGCCTATGGCCACTCCTATTCTTTTCTGCGGCTAGAAATTTACAGATTCTTGGCTAATTCTATCGATCGTACTTCTGATTGCATATCAGTATCGACGCATGGTACAACAGTGTAACCGTCCGCGTAGGTTCAGATGGCGTCTTGCGTGAGGCCAGAGCATGACTATGCGCTTTTTGCTGATCGCGATACGCGCATTCGCGGCATAAATATTGTTTATTACTCGAGCACTCGTAAAACATCCTCCATCCTTTATCCTTTAATGATAAATCCTCGAACTTTTTCGACGATCGGGCTGCTGTTTAAATTTCTGAACCGACGGACGATCTTCGATCCTCCATGATTAGCAGACTCGGTTAGAGGCTTTGCTCGAAATTACGTTTTATACACGGTACTTACGTTATCGGCCGTGGAGAAAACGCCGTACGGCAGATTTTCGATCGGAAAATCACAGTCTGGGGAGTAATTCACGAAGGACTTCATGGTTGGGCCGGCTACGAGCTACTAACGAAAACGACCGGTCGGTTCTGCCACGTTGAGATAACCGGTATGAGGCTCTTACCATGCCTCGATTGGCCTCTGGTGCCTAATTTATGCGGTTGTTTGTACCACGATAGCGCCGAGCCTCCGGCCAAACTGGTTCCAATCTTTAACTCGATAACCATGGACAACTTTGCGCATATTTGCCGGAGATGTTTACCGTTTTGCGCCTCGGTCACCGGGAATTAGCTAATCGCGATATCGTGCATATTGATGAACGCCATGTTTTCTTGTTCCTCTTCGAGCCGAACCATTATCGTCGCGGACAGCGAGTATCGCAAAGAGAACACGAATGTTTTGTAAGAGAGACGTGCAATCTTATCAAGCAGAAATTGGTTATACATTAATTTATGATATATACATAAATTGGAAGACAAGTAAAAGTCTGGAAGACAAGTAAAAGAATCTTGACCTTCGAGGAAGACGGAACTTCTAATGGCACCTGTCGCCTTTGAATTCTTTCAAACGATGTAAAATGCCTCTGTCCCAATAGTTCGATGTGCTTCTTAAATCCTGAATCTTGGGCTAAATTCTGTGCTGAGGGTAAAGGTGAAACAAGGTTCTATAAGAAGGAGACTTGTAAAGGGAGACCTTGGAGAAAAATCGACTCGATTACTTTGGAATAACAGCAGTTTATTAGACATTGATATACAGGATAATAAGGGCAATTAGGTGGATATGTGGTACTTCTGGTACAAGATTACGACGTGTCAACAAATATCGCTGCAGCGGCTTTTTTTTTCACATCGCTCTTTTCATATACGCACATATCGTTATTAGAGCTTTTTCGCACACGCGTGTACATATATATATATATATATATATTTTATCTTTTTATTCCCTCTGCATAAGGAGTGTATAAGGAAAGTTCCCTTGGCACTGTCAAGGGTATTTCTAAACGCTAGTCGATATTCCCGTGATTTGGAAGACATGAGACTTTGTTGTTTCATTCCTTGCTTCGTTACCAACTTAGACTAGTAATTAACGATAATGAGGTCAAGGACATTCACCCTAGATCGGCGCGACGAAAGGAATTGACTAATGTTAATGTCATTATGCTTGTGCCGATTTCCTTGTAATTCGTAATTAACAAAGCGTGCAGAATATCGTGCATGTGCAGGTGCATCGCAAGTTTGCATAAGTGCAGCATAAAACGTTTACAATAAAACGGTGCTTATGAAAAAAATCGCCGAAGTGCAGAATCGAAAGGTGCAAGACATGAAGTGCTTGAAGCAAGTTTTTTAAACGAGTGCTCGCGTGAAACTTAATGTGCATCGAAACTTAGGTATTACAAAAGGTGCATAGTAAGAGTAGTGCACGTGAATGTTTGTTACAGTGGATATCGAGGATTACCATACGGGCTTTCATGGAAATAGTTGTCACGCGACGCTGTTAGTCGGCAGTGTTGCATAATTTAACATAATCGATATATTTATAGAATTGATTTTAATAAAGGACATATGACCTTTCGGTGCCACCTGTCGGAATATCTTTATGGAATTTACGTGTCGATCGAAAGATAAATAAATCGCGTTATATAATCACTGTTATTCAATAACGACATATAGATCGGCCAGAATTTTAGTGCACGATACAGTATATCGTGTCGATGGTCACAAAAAAAAATGAGTATGAAGCCTTCAGTATCCCACATCTATCCGTGTTTGTTTTGCGACTGACGCGTCGATAAGGATTAGACGCTCAAACCTTAGAGATACGACCACGGTGCATAGTGGAGCTTCGATGAGTACCTTTAGAAAGAAATGGGCACAAGAACAATATATGGCCGCCACATAGGACGGTCCTAACGTGGAACAATCGTTCGCATAATATCCGTGCCTTCAATCAGATTGGATCCGTTATATCGCCAATGCACGCTGGCAGAGCGAGTGCCGTTGTACAATTTCCTTACAAATATATCACTCTTCTCTAACAAGTATTTTATACGTAGATCTGCAAACGCTTCTTGGATAGAGTACAAGCAAACCTGTGGGTGCACAATGAGACTTGGCTCACAAACGTACCGTGGAAACAATTGACAACGCCGATAGAATTATGCGGAATCAATAACAACGTTTTAATAAAGTGTTTCTTGCAGGTATCGGTTCAGTGGTCAGATAATTTTCTCTGTTTTTTTCAAAAATACACTTTGTAACCCCCTATTGTCTAATCTGTTGTAATTACGTCTTACATATAGCGTTGCATTCTCTGGTTCATCAATGAGACACCTTTCACCAGCTATTCTAACCTGGACAATCCCAATCTCACGTCGTACCCTTTCCGATAACGCGTTACGTTTCCATTCCTCACAATTTTTCCGTAAGTTCAAATAAATACCTTCGACGGCTGAGTAATTCGCCATGAAATGAAAGAATCGACGACTTTACATAAATACACTTACATATATATATATATATTTTTTTTTTTGTAGAATTACACCTAAATGCTTTGTGTTACTTACACTTAGATTTTGTCTTGTTAATCAATACTGGCGAGTAAATCGAAATCTATAGATTTATTCCGTTTGTCGTGCTATCGAACAGATTGAAACTCTTCGTCATTCGTTACAAAAAACGGTGAAACAATGATTCTCGCATCTTAAGGACCGAGACAATGTATGTCATATACCGATGAAGGTTGCGCACAATTTTGCACAACGATGTGGCGCAGATTTTCTAGAGTATCGCAATATGTAAAATTTACTCGCTACGGAACTAATACGGCTAACAGTACGTAGTAAACTATATTGCACAAACTTCTAGAGAATGTGATGTAATCGAATACGTCAAACTCGTTAAGTTAAACAAACCGACGAACCAAGTGGCATCTGTTCGCATGATTATTTGAAAAAGCATGTACTTTCATGGGTTTGTGTTTGTATTTTAAAATCTCAACACTAAATATATATATATATTTATATTTATATATATATAATATATGCTTTGATATTTATATATTTATATTTTTATACATCTATTTAATATTAAATATTTATTCCCCGTTCGGTCAAATTCTTCAACAGTAAATAATAATATACATATATCCGTATATAACGTATGCAGGCCATTCCCATGTACATACTTGCAAACCATCGATAAACAACGAACTCCGTTATACTCTTTAACAAAATAATGCACAGCACCCGATTCTCCTCTCACGCAAAAACGAATGTTATTATTGCACTACGCCGATCGCGCCTCTTATATCGGATGGAAGTATCCCTATCTCGATTTGCAAACAATTTGTTACATCTAGTACAACGTAAACAGGATATGAACGGTGCAAGTATTAAGCGTAACCTCGGTAAAGCCAGCCTCGATTGGATTGCCTAGAACAAGCTGCGCTTCGAAGAAAACGACACTCGCAATATCTCGATTCGAATGTCTCAATTGAGAAAAGTATCGCGTAAAACTCAATCTCTAATCAAGCATACCGACGGTGTTATTGCTATAAATTATTACGCAATTCCTCTCCTCCTTTCCTTTATCACTAATGAGTGCATCATCAAAACGGAACTAGTAACGATTACGGCCGGAAGCACTTCTAGAATTTATAACTCGCAACTACGCTTTTCGTTCATCGGATATACCGTGTGTATCGCTTAAGTCTAGAGAACTTAGATCCTATGAGTATCATTCGATCGTGTATATTTCCCGATAACGAGCCGAAGAAACCTTTACCGCACTATGAACGATGATTTACTTACCGAGTTTCTGCCGTACTCTATCAGTTCTTTTAAACCAGTATGTCATAGCACAGTAGCAAATGAATATTCTACGCTGATAACCATCGATCAACGGAAAAGCCTATGGGTTAGTAGGGACGTGATATCCGAATTTCGACGACAGCTACGAAGAGTATTTTTTTTCTCTTTTCTTTTCCCTTTTTTTTTTGTTTTCTAGCGAAATCAGATCGCGAAGATTCCTATCCAGCAGATATTCCCGATTCAATGACCATCGTTACTAATATTGACTTTTCGACTCTTCATTTTAAGCATTCAGCTGGAAAGGTCTCCATACTCGCCAGTCAGATTTGTCGGTTTCAATCCTCCCGAACTAAGCACTCGTCGACTTAATTATTATGCTTCGACAAGGTTCTTGAGATTTTCACTCCCCCTTCTAAAGACGTAAAAAAACCCGATGATTTTTCAATTCTCGATCGCGCGCTTTATGTGGAGTCGGACGACTGGCGATACTTTTCTACGTGCCTTATGTTACCTTACGGAATTTCGAATTTGAATTTGGCCTCAGGATTTTGTACACGTTTTCAGAACGCGACAGGCTCCTTCTGTTCGTCAACGGATATCAAGTACCGAATAGGAGCGATTTTCAACGATATGCCGCGATCCTTGGTCGCCTAATTGCGGCCAATAGTGCGATTAATTATTAAAGGCAGGTTCCTTACAAGTCGTGGCCGAGGCGGTCCATTTCGGCGAGCAGGAAGTCCACGTCCGCTTCCGTCACCGCTGCGCTGGATATGATGTTCCTGAAGAAGTTGGGTCTTCGATCGTCCGGCTGATAACCGACCATCAATGTTCCGGATTGCATCATGCGACCTTTCAGGATGGGACAGATCTGGAAACGATGAATTTCGCTCATCAAATGATCAAATGACCTTAGCAATCAGTGGCGACAATTTAAAAAAAAGAAACAATATAATCATTCTACTCGATAATTCGAATGACATGGAAAATTACGAATAAAATGATTGAAGAAGAATAAAGGAAACGATTGATACTTGCTTCAATGAAATATTAGTGTACACCTTTTATGCTTTTAATGTCTTTTGTGAAGACGATTAAATATTGTATATACGCAAAATAAATAAGAAAGTATGTGTGAACTTTTTTTTTGTGCGAGTTGCATTTGACAGTGTTTCAATTTTGCAGATTGTAATTTACCTCGCCTAGGATCTTTATTCTCTCGGAGCTGTGTGGCATGTTTCGCACGCGCGTTGGCAGGTACCAGAAGCAGACGTTCACCATTTCAGGCTCCAGTATCAAGTAATACTTATCCGGCATTTGTTTGATTCGCCTGACCATGTACTCCGTGAGCTCCATCAGCCGATCCATGTGTTTCTCGAATCCCTCCGTGCCCTGAAGGAGAGAAGGTTAAATCCGCGATACAGAGCACCCCCCGTCTTTCGTACAAAATCTGGAACTCATAGCCCATCCGTCACTCACTGACGCGCGTACGATATTACAGCTGACTTAGAACCCACTTGAAATAGTCGATTTTCTCCTACATGGTTTCTCCTCTTCTCAATATAGGAAATTATATAAACAAATAAATTCAATTTTGTGCAAATGGATCTTAACCTTTCGTGAAACGTCCTATATAAAAATTCCATTGCATTCACAGTTCCAGTAATTTTATTAGTCAATTTAAACAATTAAATACTCGAATCGTTATACCAAGCGATTACATTTTTACAAAGTCTTTCAGAATATGTATTTCGCCTTTTATTTAATATTTCATATTCGAAAGTCCTTCTAACGCCAATGAAATAAGCAGGAAAGAAGACTCTACGTGACAAGTGCTCTTCCAAAATCTACCAACTTCGCCCTTTCATGAGTTTGACAATCGTACTCCCGCGTTTCCAATAAACCCGCTTTTCCGAAAGGTTTACCTTGGCGCGCCATTGCAGCCACAGCTTGAAGATGTCATTGTGACGGCCGCACTGAATCACCTTATCGCCAGTGTCGTATTTCACGTCGTAGAGCTTGTCGGTCATGAACAAATACTCGGCGGACATTTGGTTACAGCTAATCAGGAGCCCCTGCGGAATGAAAGCATGGCGGAATTTTCAGGAGGGGTAGGAAACGTCAGTCTTCCTTTTTCCAATAATGGGGCGGGGGTTTTCGAGAGATGTTGCGCGGAGTTCCTGATCGACGGACGCAAAGAGGAACAAACGAACGCAGACGGGTCGATATGACTGCTGAACACATGCGCAAAAGGAGGGAAACTGAGGAATATTGAATTGAGAAAATGGCGACCAGAACTCCTCCGCCCAAACCGACGCCATTGTGCTCTCGCGATTGCAGACGAATTCTCTTACGTCTCTTACGCGCGAACGACTTCCACTTTGCCTTGGTCGCGTGACCACTAACATCCGCACGATATATTATACTAATCAACCCTGGAGTTATACCCTCTTGATAAAAAAAATTCAGCAAAAAAATATTACAGAATTAACATTCGATCCTAGATTCTTAGCTAGATAATATCTAGCCTTTCATTACATAATATTTTATCAAATAATATCACTCTATTATATGATAACACTATATTTTACTAGACAATATTAAAAATACCCAGGTCTTAGATATTTCTTAATACACAATACAAGCGTCTCCTTTGCCATTTGCGGAGCGAAGCTGACCCTTCCGCGCTCATCGGCGAGGTGGTCAGAAACAATCCGTCTCGAGCAACGCATCTCGGCTGGATAAACACCAAAAAACAGCGCTGGGAACAACGAAAGCCGGGCGCAATATCCCTCAAATATTTCGCGGCAGCCGGCGCGCGGAATTTTAATATCCGAAGGGGAAGTTCTGAGTTGGCAATAACTACACTGCGCGGAGGGATAAGCCCTCGAGCGGAGCTGCGTCGACGGCCGGCAACATATGTTATCTCTTAGTTTAATTAAATTCCTGCAGTGCTGCGCTACGGCATGTACGTCTACCCCTCGGTATGCGGAGGCCGTTGTGTCATCGCCCTTCCAGAACGCCGGAATTTCTCCCGGCGCGAGATCTTCCGTCACCGATTTGTTTGCTTCGACAGTGACGTATAAGCGTGACGTGGATAAACGCAGCGAAGTTCCATTGACGCGAGCGTAACGACGTGCATTGGAAACTCTCTGAATGGACCGAGGCCCCGATGAAATTTCACAGCGGACTATTGTAATTATTTGCTGAGCGCCTCGAGCCTTTGGCCTGTCTTAACTCGTTTGTTTATCGAAGTAGTGGGTGAGTTGGAGATTTGGAGGTGGATTTTCATGGAGGATAGTCGATGGTTTACTTTAGAGTCTGCTTATGGGAAGCGATTTAACAGTAGAACTACCAAACCAGTGAAAGTGACTGGTGAATCTTTTCTTTAAAGAATCGCAGTACTCTATAATGATGTATTTTTTTTTTTTAGATTTTCCATGATTTTATGCAGTATTTAGATCATTATTTTGATTTACTGAAGTTTCCTTTTACTCTCCCCCTTTTTTTTTAAGATGTATGTGGTGTTTTAAATATGTCCAGAAAGTGGCTGGTAGTTCTACTGTTGATGTAGCGGATTGGTAAGTCATTTCCGTTGCATAGTGTGAAATGGAACTTATAGTTTTATAGAATCGAATAATCAACCGTGTATTTTTTATTTTGTCGCATCTCTTCTTTCGCGATCTCTCTGGCAACTTCATAATTCCGCGCTCGTGAAACCTCTGGTACTTGTCGACGAAAAACCGAAGCAAGTGCGATTTTAAAACCGAAAGTACATTCTTGCCAGCGCGATAAGTATATGGAACATAGTTTTCGTATTCGAGAGCGATATGAAAACGATATGCACGATCTTATTATACAATCGTCGTGCCACGTATTCACACTACGCGATCCGTGTATCGTGGAAGAAGGAGGTTAGGTACAAGAAGCCAGATCAAAATCAATCTTACGCCCCGTTATCTTTGTAACTGAACCTGCAAGATATATCGTGACCGTGCAGTATAAACTATTATCGCGCGTATGATGAAATTCGACTATTAGATAACGCGCGCCAATAACTCAGGCCAAAAAACACATTTTGGCGAGGCAAATACCTCGATGCGCTCCCTCGCGATTACGAAGCTCGAATTACTTTTGAGACGAGGAATACTCACGTCCTCCTTGAAGTGAATCGTCGAGCACTGAAGCAGGGCGCCCATAAGCTTGTGCGGATTCCACGTGACCGAGTCGGCCCTGGAAAAGAGAGCGCGTTGGATCTTAGAGCGAAAGTGGCTTCCGCGGATTTAGCCCGCCACCCAGGAGCCTCCCCGTTGCTCATTTTATCAGCAACCTGTCGATGAGCCCGCGTCGAGGTGGCTAGAAAAAGCGGGCTCAGCTGGTCGTCAAGCTGTTATCCACTCCCGAGGGAACCAATAGAGGATAAAATATGAGTTATCCTCCCTCGGAGCCGCGGGGGTCCATCAATTCGAGAGAAGAGCTATTAATATAGCCACGGGGCCGGGTTTAACCCCCTGCTCCTGGGAGACGTGGCCGCACAGTAAAAACCCTTAACCCTTCTTAATCCTCCGAAGCACGGGATGTGAGAACGCGAGTTCCCCTTGACACCAATTTGCGGCCTACCTTCCTTGATCCTTGATTCGTAGGTTGCGCGATGGAATTTAAGGACTCGTCATTTAAAAGTACGTTTTGCGCGAAGAAAGTTTTTGGAATAGTTTGTAGTGCGGAGAAGAAACGTAGCTCGTGGGATGAAATGATTGTAGCTTATGTATGTATAGCCAATATAATTATCGTGTATTTATTGTACGATTGTGATTTGAATTATTCGTCACGTAAGATCGTGTAAAATCCAGAATCAAATTACGGCTCCGCGGTTTGCAGGCAACATGGTTTATGACAAACGTTATCGACACTTGGCAAGTGACACATATATCGTGATACTGCCCCTCGCGTATCTGTTGACTACACTGTGGATGATGCGAGAGTACTTGAAGCACCCCGGAAAAGAGATTCGTGTCGGGAACAGGCGTTTGCCATTAGTCACCGTTATACATCCTCTATGGCGACCCCGTCTAAACCGAGATCCGTTAGGGGCTGAAGAAGGAAATCTTGGAAAAAACTAGGCAAGAAGAATTTTTGTGAAAATACGTCACTAGATATCATACATTCTGGCGCGTGGAAAAAGGGAAAGCTCCAGATTGATTTATAAACTTAGTAGATACTTTAATCCCTTTTTATTTATTGAGATATTGGAAAACCCGCTAATGCATTCCATCGTACAAATAAAATGTTTCAAAAAGAGTTTTGGTCGAGAAGGATCACTGCTTAGGCTAAAGACCTAAGCAGTCGAAGCTCTAAATTTATTTAAAAAAAAAGATCACTGCTGTTGCAAGAGTTGTTTGTCCATCAGGTGTGCGACAACTTTTCGGGCCGCCTTGTATGACTCGCGTATAAAGACCGTGGATAAAGCGAAGTGATTAATGCGATTCTCAGCTGGGGCTGGCGCGTGCAGCACCCCTGCGTTCACTCTTAAATTCGTCCGAGGTGCCAGCCCCAAAAGCCGCGCGATATATATTACGAGGGATGCTAATTACCCGACCCCCCTTTGTTCCTACGAGCTAAAAGAAAGTGCCTATAAACTGAAAGTATTGCCTGCCGCGCGTCTAGGAGGAAGTTAAATGAAAATTGAATGTCAACTTTGAGATTAGTGGAAACGCGCCTTGAAATGAATTCTACGCTGATGATTATGTGTATTAAAAAGGAACATCGCCTTGGACGTTTGCGGGAAAATATTTATCAGAATTAAAGGTGAACTTTGAGATTAGTAAGGATACATCGCGATGTACATTTTGTGAAATTAATTTCATAATCTGTCGATCTATGCGTGATTTTATATGTCAATAAAATTGAGGTTAATAATACTAGTCTTTTGATATTTAATGTAATTTAGTTTGGAATTTGACATTAACACTGGTTTACTATTTCGCGTAATACAAATATCGAAATTGTCTAAAAATCACTCGTAATTTCACGAAGAAGGGAAATGCGATCGTTGGTAAGAGAATCGTAATTAAAACAGATGATTAGATAACGGCCTTCGGCGAAGTAGCTGTGCTGGCATTGGCGATAAATTGTGCTCTTGACCAGCATACTCAGAAAACGTCAACAAACACCAGCGCTACTCACGTGTCTTTCAAGATACTATTTATCAATCGTACGACTTTTGGGTTTTTACTACTAAACGTACTTTAATTTTCAAGATGCTTTTTGGACACACACATATATACATAGCAACTACACAAAATTACTTGTGTTCGTAATACTTATCGGTTATCCTCTCAATGTTTATCCTCATCTACTCAATCAAATAATACACACTATACCTCTACTCTTAAAATTCGTAATCCACGTTAATCGATAGATCCAAGACTGAGCAACCTTAATCATCCGTGCCAAGAATCGACGAATCAAATAAAAAACCGGAATAATAAATTCAAGAAAAATTTGAATCTCGATCACCGTCAAAAGTAATATGAAAAGCACTTTAACTTCAGCAACGAAGCGCCGATTTTCAGCCTGTAGGACGGCAATGCGGTGGCAATCGGAAGAAAGGGATGAATCCTAAACTTTACTTCCGACTGCGACCCTCGCTCCTTCGAAAGACCTTTTACGCATAATCATTTCTGACTTTGTCGCGACGTCGTGATCACGATTTCCTTTCCCAGGGAAGCTGCGCGGCTGAATGGAGGAAGGGCAGACAGCGGAGAAGACAGAAGAACGGGAAAAACGGGGGAGGCAGTTCCCTTTGTACCAGTTTAATCCAGCATTGTCGAGGCACGTCCTTTTATTTCAGACTCGCGGAAGGTACGCCGGCGATGCGGCGGCGCGTCGATATAAGAGGAGAGTTCTGTTCTGCAAATGCGCTCCAGGGAACCGATCCAGCTGTTGCTCGTGCCACGTACTTTCAGTTTGCCATTTTAATCAAGACCTTCAGGACGGAAGTCCTTGGCACGGTACAGTCCGGCTAGAGAGCCGACTACTCGCTACTCTTTACTCATCGATTTTCAATATAGAAATTATCCCGCTCGTGAAAATTCTCTAACTCTATAACCAGACAACGCGACTAATTGGGATTCTTATGGGAGACGATTTAGGACAAAGCTCGCAATATTCTTCGTGATTAACGATAAAGAACAAGATGTACACGGCGAATATCTGCATCTGGAGAATCGCGAATTCGCTGTACAACTTGGGCGTGTAATTTGATTGTAAAAGTGATTTTCTCGTCCGCGAATTCCTCGCGAGTCCGTGTGGTAGGCATCGAGCTGATTTTTTCGAGTCTGGGACTGTCTGCCTGCGAGTCGGGGGAGCAGATGCGCCCGGATGCAAATCGTGGATTAATCTCGCCATCCCCATCCCAGGGCCGACCAAATCGGGATACCCCTGACCCCCATCGTGGCTCGAGGGGTCGAACATCACTGTCTACGGATATCTATGTGAAAGTTGGCATGTGCGAGAGACAGGAGTCACTCCTTTCCTCGGGACCCCTCGGCATCGCGGATTACGACACTCTACCTACGAATAGCCTGCAGGTACTACCTCTCCATTCACGACGGACCTGACCAACGATGCGTAACCAAAGCTCTGGGATCAGGCATTGGATACATATTGTAATCGTGGGGAAAACGTTTAGATAGCAGATTCGCATAGAACTCAGTGTTTCGTTGGTAAGCGCATCAGAAAGTAGAAATTGGGTAGAATACAATTTCAACAAGTCAGGCATCTTATATTTTGGCGGTTTTATATACACCGTAATGATAATCTACCAATAGCAGGAATTATTTGTCAATGCAAACCAAACCTAGTTATAATTTATGCGAGTAGTCTATCTCGCGCTGCTGCCTTATCTCATTGTTATGTAAAGTTATCTTTCCAAGCTTTCGCATCAACTCGGCTGTCCTGGCCCTCTATCGAATACCTTGTATCGATTTTGCCTTCCGTGCGCGCACACAAAGGCCCTAGGATTATGCGCGGGTATTTTTTCGGCCGACTCCATCAAAGTAAGCCTCAATAAACTATAAAATTGCGTGGATTAAGCCACCCCAGTATAGAGCGCGCGAGGAAAGCATCTCAGGTCGATCGAGAGAAGCTCCATGCATTCTGCCTTCGAAAAACTACGAGCCTTATTGAATCGAGGAACGGATGCAACGTATAAAAATCACGTATACTTTTGATTTGCACTCACCGCTCGATGCCCGTAAGTCGTGGGTGTCTGTATCTTCGCGATAGAAGCAGTCCACCACCCCAAGCCGCCTGGAAGAAGATGCGAGGCCGCGTGAAGCGCGTTGCTAAATAAAAACTCGAAGAGAGAAAGTCGAGCGTTCTTTCGTTAAACACTCCCTAAGCGCTGACTTATAAATCCGAGATTTTCCACATTTCCCCGCAGTTTAACCCGTGAAATCGCTCGCTGCTCGTCGGCCACCCGACGGCTCTCACATTTATTATTAACCTTAAGGCTCTTACGCGTTTGACGTTTATCGTTCAGACGCCCTGCGATTTGAATAAGCCGCGCGTCTGGTTCGGAAGGTAGTATTCTACTTGAGAGTTAAAGATGCCGTCGATGAGTACGGCTGACTCTCGATTTTCCCTTTCTCCTTGATTATATTGTATATTAATATCGATTACGTATAATAATCAATAAAAAGTATAATTATTATTGAAATATTTTGGTAAATCACGTAACACGAAAAGTAAACTTTCTTGCAACTTGCTATATGTATTTTAACTTTGGCACTTGAAGTAAGTTTATTGCAACATGTGGTGTATTATGGTTATCAAATTATAGGGCTTTTAAATTATGGAGAAGTGTATCTTACGTCGATGTGCAACCAAAGCTTGTATTTCTGACAGATGTCCGCGATTTCTGGGATGGGATCGAACGCGCCGATGACGGTCGTTCCTGCGGTGGCATTCACGAAGAAGGGTATGTGCCCTCTGGCCTTGCGTTCCAGGATCAATTCTTCCAGTTTCGAAGGGATTATGCGACCACGCTCGTCGCTAGGAACCATCACGCAGTTATCCGTTCCCAGGCCGCAAACAGAGGCGCATGATTTTACGGAATAGTGGCACTGGATACACGAAAAAGCGGAAGAAAGGGGTTTATAATCTTATGCCACTGTAACATTGAAGAAAGTCTCTAAAATATGCACAAATCGTTTATTAAGTACTTTCACTCAACCATCCGCAAAATCAGCAAGCATATATATTCAATATGTTGCTGATACTCGCATTTATGATAATCATTCGTTATTTGTACCCTTCCAAATCTCAGGAAGATGAGCGCAAGGTGATAAATGAATTGACAAGAATAAACTCAAGAACTGATCGTTATAAATGTTATCCTGCTGTTCAGAGCAAAGGTGGTTTTCGACTCCGACGTACCTGGTCGGACGTGAACATGACGAGCTGCCCTCCGACAGCGGCTAAGCCTCGCTCCTTATAAGTTGGAAACATCTTGTGCCTTGCCGCGAGGAAGGCGTAGAGGTTACTGATCGATCCGCCAGGAGCTAAGATGGAATCTCCGCCAGTCCAGCCGATCAGCTCCCGCATTTTCTGCAGCACCACGTGCTCCATCAGGATGAACACTGGTGCGATCTCGTAGGTAAACATGTTCGTATTGGCGGTCGCTGTCAGCCATTCGCCCGCCATCGAGACGAGGTCCAGACCGCAGGACAGCTGGTTGAAGAAATGCGGATGGCCTGCGGAAGAAACTCACCTGATATCCTAAGAAATCGAATTATCCATCCACTCTCCATCTTTAAACAACGCAACATCGATCTATTCGATTGACTTAATCAAACTGGTTTTCTATCTCTTACAAATAGAAACTTACTAAAACCTGAGGAAAGTAAATCTTTTTATTTCAGCAACGCGATTCAAGGAACTAAGGTAGATGTACTGAAGTAACTAATCGTCCACGAATGCAGATTCGCAAACGATGAATTCAATGATATATATCTTCAATAATATCTTCAATAATATCGATGAGTAACAATAAGATAGAGATAATAGTGACGATTGGCACATGAAGCTGGAGCTCCACGTCACAATCGACGATTCGAGGAAAAAAGTCAACCGCAGGGGAGACCGTAAATCAAAATTCTCGCTTCAGGCCAGACTCCTTCATCGTGATTGCACAACGAAGGCTCCCGATGGACGGGGTAATTAATTATGCCGACGTGGCACGCGTCCAAAAATTATCGCGCCACTCCTGACCCCGGCTGTCGCGGCACGACCCTGAATAGGTTAAAGGCACGCGGGACAGAAAGCGGGAAGAGCTTTAAGCTCCTGGCTGAGTACGTTGTCATTCGCTCGGCTGAACATCGCGCTGGGATCAGGCCTAATGCTCCTGTTTGATGGGAGCCTGCCTCCTGATGCAACTAGGGGAGCAAGTGCTCTACTTTCCCTCGGGCTCCTAATCCACGGCCACGTCCTCCTGGACGTGGAACCTTCATCGCGAAAGCAAGGTCCACCTTTGGATTCCATCGCGATCGCGGGGGGGGGGGGGGGGGGGGGGGGGGGGGGGGGGGGGGGGGGGGGGGGGGGGGGGGGGGGGCGGGGGGGGGGGGCG
>JBCFXI010000233.1:0-97167 GCA_038496175.1 Ampulex compressa | reverse complement strand
CCACGTTTGTTTTCCAGGGCGAGGGCTATCCCCCCCCCCCCCCCCCCTCCCCCGTCGACGTCATCCGCAACTTCAGATTTGCGAAACGAAATTGTTTACGAGATTGTTTTGCGCGCCGATAATTCAGAAATGTGGGACCTTATCTCGGTAGCATCGATCCGACGCACCCCACGTACCGGCCGCCTATCACCTTCCAAAATAACGTAGATCCCTTGATCCCGAGAATTGATGGATTCACTCCATTGAATATCCGGCTCCGAAAAGACTTTCTTCTCCCTTGCGAATTTGATGGCCTCGTAACTCTCGCGGGATGACCGAGCCGATATGCCGAAGTATGGATCGCTGCTTTGTATCCGAGGCCGAGGGAAGGCTCTCTTTTATTTTGAAGTTCGCACCTTGAGCTAGAGGAAGGATCGACGTGGGAAGAGGATGAGGACTAGAGCCAGGATAATTGTGGGAGCGTTTTAATCTCTGGGAATTAGGAGGTGATTGACGTAAGGCTGCAGGCCTCTCGAGTATTCTTCGGGATTTAGAAATATTTTTCAGACAGCGAACTTGAAGGGAAGTTAGAGAAAAGAGTAATCCTCGATGTGCATTATCTACAGCACTCTGGAAATGTACTTCGGATTATCCTCTTTGATTTCTAGTCCAAATACACTTTGTGACAGCTCAGAATATATTGTGTTACTACAGTTTATAAAAGCTAATATGAAGTGACCATAAACGCATCCTTGATTTCCATCTATCATTGTAAATTAATGCCCTTAATTTTAAGGGTCATTTCATCTCATCTTCAAGTTTCTCAAAACACATTCCAGATTATCCCTTATCGCCGATTCTCCATTCAACTCTCTCCAATACGAATTTCACGCTATCCTTCCTTTCTCCTTCAAACACACTTTATCCAAAATCCATCGCATTTCAGTCCTTCCATTTCTTTCCTGGGTTCCTTCCACTATCCAGAATCCTATCTTCGTACACAGAGCACAGTATTCTCCTCATCTTCACATCGTACCTTGACGTTTCGACGTTTAAAGTCTATCCCAAATACGATCTCGGGCAGCGGTATCCCGTCGACGTTTGTCGCGCTGTTATTCGCAATTATCTTGGTCTGCGGATCGTGGCACGCGTCCGGTTGGGGTGCAAGGAGACGGCTCCCTTTTTTCTCGCTCTATCTTTCCACGGGCATCGGGATCGCGGGCCCGGCCAAGGGTGAAGGAGGGTCGATGGTCCGAAGCGCCCGCATTTTGCGCGTCACACGCGTCGCTGCGCGACTAGATTGTTTGCAGAGGCTCTCAAACAAGCGAGGACGGTGCTATGCTGGAAAAACAAACGAGTGTGGCCGGACCGCGCGAGATAAGTCGGCGCGCATTATGCAAACCAGCGTGCACTACGCTGCGGGCGAGTCTCGCTGGAAATTATGAGGGCTGAATTGGTCCTTTTCATCCAAATTAGAAATAGTCCGTTGAATATAATAGTATGCTCTGCACGGGCAAATTGTTGAAGTCGCTGAATCGCGTATTAAGAAAATTACTACTCGCGAAATATAATTATCGAATAACATAAGAATACACTTGTACGCGAGTCTATATGAGTATATAAAAAATATATAAGATAATGAAGATATACATTGATCAACTGGAAGAAACTGGATGAGATATAAAAATATCATAACAAAATAGAAGCGTATAATATAAACACAGAACCGATCCACGTGATATAGGAAAATCTGTATATATAATACACTCAAAAAAATGACGATTTTAACGTAAACGCATATCACAATTAATTCCTACACAAAGATAAAGGAAACAAAGACGGTAATGCACCGATGAAAGCGAGATAAAACGAGCAGACAGGTGAATTATACGGACTATCGTCAATATTAGCCTTAAGTTAGAAGCTTCGGATTTCAGAGGAACGATTCCTCATCGCGTATCCTCCTGTAACGTTTTTGTTCGAGAAATAATCGCGTACGAGTAACTCCACGACGTGGATGAAGAAGTAATCGCAGAGAAGGGAAGGACGTTTCCACGTCCAGTAGATTACGAACCACGATTCCTTTTCCCCCCTCAGTGCGCTGCCCTCAGAAACGATTACCGGGGAATCACTTTCCGACTAATTTGCTCTTTTCCCGGTCAGGCCGAAGAAGAAGCAGGAGCTCGGAGAAGAACCTGCTCGGCGCAGATCCCGATAATATATTACGACGGCCAGGATTTGTATGAAGAGAAGTGTGTAACCCTGGCTTAACGCTAATGCTGCGCGATCAATCATACAGCAGTGCGAGTAAAGAAAAACAGCGAACCTGCGGATGACATTGGTAGAGCTGAAAGTAAATTCGAGTTACTCCGTCTTCCAGCATTGATCCTTCCTCCGCTCGATTCGCAGCTCTGGATCGAGTCTTGGAAGGCAGGGTTACTCCTGACTCTCCTCTCTCTCGAAATGTATATGAATTAAATAAATGGTCCTTGCGAGCAGTTGTGGTTCTTTTGTATGAGTTTCATTGAGTATAGAAAACTGTGTGTAATGTAGAAAGAAGGGAAAGATAATAATTCTACAAAGAACCCGTACTAAGTACTCTATACTGTGTATACCTGCGCAAGTGTCTTTAATTTCATTCGAAATAAGTCTGATATTGAGGATAGAGAAAGAAGAGCAAAGTTTAGTGTGAAAAGAGGGAGTCTGAAGTTTGATACTTGATATCCGATTAAAGATACCTTTGTACGCGTAGGTGTAACAACCGTGTACTCGATCTCGTCCAAGTCTTAATCGCGTAAAAAACCCTGGGATGGACTGCTCGCAAGGAACATCGTTTAATTCTTTAAAGACACGTCCCTCCAGAATCGCGTTTATCCTCGCGGAATATCCGATAAGCGCGATGCGGCGATTTTTGCATTCCACGAAGTACCGCCGATGCCAATTTAAATTCCTACGGCTGCTCGAGGCCGACGCAGTCGTGCCGGAGCATCGCGAAGGGTTTTCCCCACTGTGCGCGGATCTGGCCACCCCGATGCCGGTTGCTCGCCCCTATTTGCAGTTTCCCTCGACCCCACCGGGGGAAAATCGTGTAGAAATGGCTCTTAATTACACCGATCCCATTGAATTCGCCACCCTGCGCAGTGGTGCCACGTGCACCAACGCCGCAGAGTGTTTCTCGACGGTGGGCACAGTTGGTGTGGCCCCATCCCCCCCTTTCCTCGATCTTTATATCGGATTTCGTTAAGTTACCGTTTTTTCCTACACCCCACGAGCGTCCTTCTTAGGAAGACAAATATTGTAAGAATAGTGGCATACATCGTATAGGATAGCCGAGCTGTATTTTGTGAGTGTTATAAGTCTGTTATAGGAAAGGAAAGAGTGTCTTTATATTTATAATTACAGCTTTTCCAAACTTGGGCCTATACCAGTTTGATAAAAAGAAGAAGAAGAAAAACTATAGAGTATTCGAATTAATATGGATAAAGGAGAAAGTAGTTTTAAAAGATCTATCGATGTATATATATACATAGGTAGTATGACTCTTGAAAATGAAACGAATGATCAACAATGACGCAAGATGTACGAATATTTCGTGTCCTCGCGATCACTCGAGTCTCGAGAAAAGCCATCGATCTCTCTCTCTCTCTCTCTCTCTCTCCGAACACAAGACTCGATACGAAGTAGCAGAGCCTAGTCCTCAAAGGCTTTGCTGCGCGAAGCAACTGGAGCATCAATTTTCAATAACGCGAGGACGACAGGGCTTTCTAGGATTCTGGGTCGCTTCGCTTCGAGCATTCGCGGGCTCCTTGCGGTGCTGCTCGTACTTTGCAAACATAAATCAATCACCAATGTCAGGGTCTTATCTATGCTCGGAATTAATCAAGATTTCTTTTCCGCGCGCGCAGAGCCGCGTCGGCAGACAATGACTGCCGGTTGTGCGTAACAAATATTTTCCTCCGATTACGTAAACGCACGGAGGATCGGCCTCTACGCGCGAGCCGACGAGGGACGCGTCTTCGAGGCCATCGATCGATTCTCCGCTCCGAAGGGCGCGAAGGAAGAAGGAAGAAGAGTTTCCGCACGAAACTAGGTGGGGCCTCTCGGATCGCGTGGCGCGTAATCTAATAACGACTTTTTTTTTGTCGTTGCGCGTATCTTGCACGCGCCCTTCGATGCCAGAGGGGCGATCTCTGGCCCCTGGCCGTCCCCCGCGAACCAGGCACGCACGGAGACGGCTCCAGATTTCTGGCCCAAGTTTGGTTAGCCCTCCTCCATTGTGCATTAGCATCCATTCAGGACCGTAATCGAATCCTACCGAGATAGCGGCCTCCCGCACCGCGGATTTGCGGTTGACTTTTGGTACCGATCTCCATCGGGGCCATCGCTTTCTGATGCAACTACGATACGTTTTTCAGATTACGCTCCTTCGAGAAACGTTACGATGACACGGCGGTTGAAGGCGTATTGTTTGTGTCCGATAAGCGGCACATCCTATCGGAATGATAATGTTTGATTCATCGATAGGTTGGTTGCAACTAAGAAAACGCGGTTATTGAAATGAATATGCTTTGAAATAGGAATATGCTTTCTAATGCTTGAGCATAATACTCTGTTGTAGAGTGATATGTTTATTCGAATGAGAGGGAAGAAGAAAATAGATCGTGTTGGTAGAATATTTGGTCCTCGATGTTATTTAAATGTCGCACGGACGGAGTGTTGCTTCGACATCGAGAGAGGAAATACTAACTGATTTTTTTGCCGAATGAATATGCATTCCCGCTCGCAGAAAGGTATACAATGCGGAGATATCGTGGCCAGATATCCGTTCGTTTTTTTAGCCAGCGACGCTCCCTTGCTCGTTTATCACGTGCACGAGAGCGATGTGTGTGCATCGAGGGGTTGGTCGATAGCCACCGGGGATGTTGGAAGTGTCTCTAACCACCTTATCTCCGCCCTCGTGAGCGCGTATGCTAAATTGAATATGAAATTATGTGGCTTATCGTGCACGAAAGTAGGGAAGTACGATAGTGCAGTGTTAATGCGCTCCCCAAGAAAATCGCGTCGTCCAATCTCGACGTATTTTATGGCGCGCTTTCCTTTTTTTGCACGTGCTTAATGTTTCTTTTTTTCCGCGTTCTTATTCGTCGTTAGATTCGATGAGTATAAAAACCTCTAAACTCGATTAACCCATTATAGTTCTGATTTATTATCCTGCTAATGCTTAACAGACATTTTTTCTAAATAACCGAACTTGGAAAAGTGTGTAAAAAAAATTGTATGTTGTCTTTAAAAAAAAATATTTATAAGTATTCTAAAAAAAATAAATTAAATTCAATCTATAAATAGAATATTTAAAGGGGAAAGCTTGTTTAAATGTCGTTTCGCATTAAAGTATATTTTCTCGCGTTCGATGAATGCCGCGTCTTACCAGTTTTAACTTGATACTTCAGGGTCGTGGAGCAGTCCAGAAGAAGCTGCTGGAGAGTAACTCCCGTATCGGGTATCTCGAGGTCGAGCAGGCGCATCATGTCGGATGGATGATGGAAATCCAAAACCTTCGCGTTTCGATCATTGGTCGACTTGATGAAATCCAGCAGAATGTCCACGACCTTCATCAGAAATTCCTTGGTCGCGGGATAGCCTTCGGCATTCTGAGGCAGAATATCTGAAACCATCGACGGGCATTCCTCGAAATCGATGCTACAATTCGGCTCATTCCGATCTCCCAGATATCTCCTCGATTCCCACGATACGCTCCCCCGATTGCCGCAATTACGAGGATCGCGATATCGAGCGCGCGCATAGTTTCCGCATGCACGGCCCAAAATTCCTACGGATCGCTACAACTCTCTAATTGTTGTAATCAAGTGAAATCTGTTCTACCAAGATAATACTTTCCCATCGACGTTTCCTTACATCCGTCGCGCCGCCCTTCAATCTACCGTCGGTGCTTCGATCTCTTCGGGGATAACCAACGATATTAGAATGATTTCACCTCATCAAACAATTGAAAGTATAGACCTATATTGACACACTCTCACTTGTTTGGTGGGATGACACCATCTCTCTCCTTCTCATCCTCCCAAAAGGGGCTGCCTTCCGTTCCTCGCGCCTCTGGAAGGCCTGGAGTACCTGTAATTCCTCGATCGAGAAGCGGCATGCGACATCGAGTAGCGTGCAATAACCGTGCAAGCACGATGGTCTATGGTAGGAATGAAGACACTTGCGGATTTCCAGGAATTTGGCACGATGCAAATTCTACGAGCTATATTTTATTGGCATTGGATTTTATAAAGCGTTGATTCTTTCAAACTTCCATGCGCTTCGATGTCATCGAGGTTCATCGAGTATTTTTATTTTCTGTTTTATTCGATCAAATGGATTATCCTGGTGCTACAGATCGTGGTAAGCTTCGAATTTTGCCCGCATCGCGATAGCACCGTGGATCCTTCGGGTCGCAATCGAGATTGCGATTTAGATGCGGACCAATGAAGACAAAATGAACCGGCTGCACCGGGACATTTCAATGTCTCCGTGGTAAATCCTCGGTAGATTGAACTGTCCTTCTGGCGCTGGGTAACCATAAAGTATCCCGCGGCATAAGGCACCCTTCGTTTCCCATTGCATTAAGCTGATCCCGTGGATAAACAGCGGCCGACTTGGGGACGAGCCTTTAAAATCATTATTTAGCCTCTCAGGGAACCACGCGTGTTTGTCGTTAAACTTTCTCCCCGATTTTATTTCTCGCGTGCCAATAGTAAGAATTTACAGCGGATACGTCCACTCGAAAATTAGAAAAATTGAAATAAACAACGAATAGATAATCTGGAATTTTATATATAATCATTTATGAATTAATCGATCAGCGTTATTTTTTTTCCTGAAAGTTACGTTGTTTTGTGAGGATATCCTAGGACTGTTTTCTGGGGGCGATAAGAGTATTTTTTTTTCAATGATCACTAGAACGCTGAGTAAGGAAGCGATGGAAAAAGAAGGGACTGCTGAACCTCGCGGTGAATCGTCTTGAGCCTATGGTTAGACAGGGGAAATCCCTGGCTTCCAAAGGCTCGGATCCAGCTAATCCTGTTCTATCAATCTAATGTCCAACGACCGACGGCCTCCACACAGTTGCAAGCTTTTACGGCACTTGAAGCGGTAGGTAGACACTACCAATCCCTTTGGATTCCACAAATTAGGAGCATAGGTGTATCCGCATCACGAATCTAATCTGATTTCAACAACGTACTCGATGATTTATTTAATAAATATATATATAGGAAATAAAATTCGTACTGGCATCAAGAACATGAGTTTTCACTGAATTAAAATAATCTGCTGTACGTAGGAATATTGATGTCGATTTACGCAAAATTATGATTCGACATATATATCTCAAGGCATTGGTCCTCGTGCTATTACGATGCTTGGGTATCGTTTGGCACCAGATGCACCGGACCCTCCAGGCGTAGCTTTAATCAAAACGCCTTCTGGGTGTTGTTGTACGTAGCAATTAGTTCCGCAGATTTATAAGCTGGATTATGGGGTTAATTTATACTAGTGAAATGGAACGAAGGTAATTTTGAAGCTTTCGCACAGGTGAAATATTGGATCTACCGGATGTTATTCTCGCAGCAAGTATACCATGGTTACCCCTAAATATTTCAGCGTTTATTTACGATCCTTTTTAATCGCAGATTATGTAATTCGTACGTACTGTATTTTGAGGTGCGCGATTATTATATCTACGAGTATTTTATCTACAGTTGTACCCTGCCATGCTCATTGGTTGGTTCACATAATTATTGCTCTATTCGCCTAATAAACTCTCGCGCTCCTCATCGAGAACTGGTCTGATCGATAAGCTAAAGTCGAATGGAAGGCACAGCTCGAAAATATCGTTCGTCATTCTTCGCTTAAAAATATTCGAAAGTTAATCCAAGGCACGCAAGAGCCCTTATCGGCTTTGGACACACGACGCACTGCAAACACGAGCAAGACAACAAACCCTTCTGCCCTTCTTATCCCTGTGGCGTGTAATCTGCCCTCAACCACTCGCCACCTACGAGTCTCTTCGCACCGATTCTAAATCCTCCATTATTATGCACCCTTTCGCGCCTCGAGAAATCAGGACAATATTGTGCCTCTCGGATTTTATCATCCGTCCCAATGTAACCCAATTTTACGCCGCTGCTTCGAACGCCAATTCTCGTGGTGAGCGTGGAGTTTAAAGCTAGTAGAACGAAAGGCTGTATTGCATGCGACGATATGCAGGCTTGAGTATCAAAAATCGAGACTTACCCGAATACTTCAGGTTACAGTGCTCCCTGGAGAGCGAGTATGTGTTTTCGGAACTCATTAGTCTGGTAGGCGAGTGCGTCCGAGCGAAGTTCTGAAATTCAACAAAAGGTCTTTCTTCCTTGGGATATTGGCTGCTTCCCCCAAAATTCCTCGACAAAACTCGATCGTAAAAGCAACCGTTTATTGGTATTAACACGTTGTATGCGGGACAGTATGTCGTTATACATAATAACATCTTGGATAGCGATGTATCGTGGAAAAAGAACAGTACTCTTATATGCATAGCAATTTTGAGGAAGGTTTTTCGAAGCAGAAATCAAGTCGATGGTAAATATTGAGTCGGTCCATGCAACCGGATGGCTCGCATACAACGTATTAGAAGGAAGAAGCCGCCAAATCGTCGATCTCATTTCACGTATAAGAGGATCGTTTCCTTTCGCGGAGCGTGGTTTACGACGATTTGGCATTGTCTTGGCAGGAGAGTCCCTCGCGGGCGAATCGTAGAGAAAAGAAATGAGAACGACTGAGGGATTACAGTGGCGAACGATAACAGAGATGAATGGCGTGCGAGGAGATGCGGATGCCTTACATATAAGTATTCCTTGATCGCTGTGATTTTAGTGCCGATCATTTGCACATTGTCCATGTCTCTGCTTGTGTCCCTCGCTTCAGTCCCTACAACAGTCAACAACAGTTTCCGGTTCAGTCACGACGAACTTTCCCGCTGATTTCCAGCGATCTCGAGCGACATTGCATAACTGCCAAGCGAAGAATAACGCTGAAGGAGCACAACAGGTCGGCCGACCAAAGAAACATGGACAGAGAGCGCTTCGTAGAGTCTTAGCCAGCATGTCTCGTTAACCTTTTCGATACGGGCTTCGACGATCGTCGATCGATGCTCGCGTTCGCGCGCTCGCTGATGGACTATCCGATTTTTTAAACGACTTTATGCGGGACAAACTTCGATTTTGTACGTATTACTAATATTCTTTCTTCCACTGCTAGTCAATGTTAGCGGATAATAAACAGGTTTACTCCTAATTGTCTTCTTGCTCGGAATTGTATATGTATATATATTTAAGTAACCGATCCTTGCGAGCAATAATTGATTTATTATATCAAGGATCGGTTGTTTAAATATATAATGGATTAATAAATGTGTAGCATAGTCTATTATAGGATTATTTATGATATTGTATATACTCTTAGCACACGCCGTACCAAAAAGGTTAGAGAGGAGAGTTTCTATGTGTTTTAAAGTATAGACAAACCGAATGATCCGTCGTGTATGTTAACCGAATTATCATCGTGGCGCGGATGCAAGCGAAGGGTAATCTCGAAGGCGGAGGGCGCGAGAAGAATGTCAAAGGTGAAGCAGGGGGATCGATATCGCGAAGGCGTCATGAAACATGCCCGGAATCGAGCCCGAATGATGGCGACAGAAAAAATAAGGAGCACTTCTACATAACGTTGAGAACAATGTCCGTGCAATTGCGATCGCTATTTATGCATATGTTTCTGCCGATTAGATAAACCGCTCGTGACTTTATCGATCCTTATCGACAACTACATCGCACACTACGATATACGAAGTTTGGGCTCGGAATTTTCTTTTTTCCATCGATTCCAAGCTATTCCACCCTACTCACAAGGAGGAGATGCCCTTTAGAGCTCCGCTACCTTCGAAGCTCCAGCGCGCGGAGATCGAAGGATCGAGGTGGCGCTGAACCATTGGGTTGGCAAATAAGTCATCGCGGATTCCACTCTCGAATGATTTTGGTCCAACTTTTAAGCATATTTACTTACTAGAAATGCAAAACCAACGGTGCTGCTTTCACTCTTCATACTTATAATTTGACAAAAAAAATTGTGATGCTCGATTGCCTGGCTTTTATTAATCGTTGGTTCGGAAGTAAAGTCACGATTGCTTACTAGCCAACCCAATATCTTATGAATAACCGTGGACTCACCGATTATTCGCCTCTCCTCCTATTCCTTGGCCTTCTTCGATAGCCGCCGCGTCAGGCGCGAGGGATTAAATTAGTCTCGACGATGGTGCGTCGCGGGCGAGGTCTAAAAGGACAGTTCGTCGGTGGACTGGCGAGGCGACGACGGGCTTTGGGGTGGTTTCCAAGGGACTGCTTCCAGCCGAAAACGCCTGGACGACTCACGAGCCTCGGCCTGACTCGACCTGCCTCGAGTCTGCCTGACCCAGTTTCCACTCGTACAACCCACGCAGCCACCCTCCCACGTCCAGGTGGCGGGGGTGCTTTTTCGTGGGCGTGGCCAGGCCGTATACGCCGTGGGAGGGCGTGCGAGGGGGTTGCCTCGGAGGGTGGCTGGATGGGCGTATCGAGCTTTGGCCAATCGCTGCTCGCGCGCCCTCCTGACGTCAGAAGCAGGATAACGCTCCGTTTTTCCTCGCTTCTTTTTCGACACACTCGCCCCCTCCTCCTCCTCCTCCTCCTCCTCCTCCTCCTCTTGTTGGCGTACGACTATATGCGGTTACCGTGGCGGATGTTGCCGCCGTTGGTTTTACATTCTCGCGGAAGATTTTCCGCCTGAAAACCGAAGAGGGATTTGCTGGAGGCCGCGCGGCTGTGGGTGGCCCTGAATGAGCGCCGGTGTTGCTTCGAATACGGGATTTCGGTTTCTTGGATCGTGAATGGCGACTCTCATTTTCAGGCCTGGAATTGTTATTTTGCCCCGAGAAGCTTTTGCGATGCGGGGATAAATGTTGGGGGAGGTTTCATAAAGGCGAGGAGGGCGCGATTAAGGAGGGAAGGGAATTTTGGGCTTCTACCCGAAGTCGACTCTGGCATTGTTTTTTAATCCCTCCGCGCCGTGATATACGCGATAATAAGAATCCGATATAGGCTCTGACGGCAGGGACGACTCGAGGAATCGATTAAAAACACCCTGGAAGCTCGAATTTCCATCATAGCGATCTAGGACTCCACCCGAGCCAATCGCTTCGCATTTATCATAGGACTGTATATACAACAGCGCTCATCGTTCACGATAAAATTCGCGTTTGTTCGTCCTCCAAGATTCACGTTCCACGACTTTGCCACGTCTCTAACACGGAATACTCGATCTGAAGAAGGCAGCGATCCAAACGACTCGACGACGCTACTCTTCAAAGCACGAAATAATTTCAATCGATCAGCATTACCTACAAATCCACCCCGCGGAAATCTATTACATACAAAGACGTTACACACAAAATCCGTTATCTTTCACCTCGACGCATTCTCTATCTCCTCTGGCAAGATCCAAAGCGACGTCCGGACGGACGTGCCGCAATCCACGAAAAGCATGGATCATCTTCCTAGATCCTCCGGGCTAAAAAAGGAAACAAGGAAAAACCGTTACCAAACGCGGGAGAAATATAGATACGGAAAAAAAATCCAATTGCGGGCGGCCCGATTTCTTTCGTGGAAAATGTCGCGGCGCATGCGCAGCCGCGACTTGGTGAGAGCGTTAAGGGAGGTCGGAGGGAGAATGGGGACATCGGGAGGAAGATGGTTAGAGGAGGAGGGGGAGGAGGAGGGGTAGGAAGGACAAAATGGGTGCTGGCCAATCCGGTTGCGGGACAAAATGGCCGTCAGTGAATTTAATCAATATCTCCTCCGTCCTCTGCGAGGGTGGAGGACAGGGCCAGACCCAGAAAGGTCCAGGGACGCAACTAGGTGTCGCCGGGCGCATACCTTCGCCATGGAGGTCGATACACCTTGTGTCTTACGTATGCACCCGCCTTATTTAGACGCGCCTTCTGGATCCTCGAATCATCCTTCGCGATATCACGGAAATTTATTTCTCCTCCCTTTGCCCGTATACGCGAGCTTTGCCTATTAATCATTCGACATTCGTCCTGCATTCGAGAGTTTGAATTCAAGACGTTTCTCGCGAACTTATTACGCGGAATAATTGAAGTATCAAATTGAATCTGAAATGCAGATGACATTTCCATCCCCGGGTCTTCTTGGCGCTGGTTCTGAATTTTCCTCGGTACACCACTGTCCCTCATTCCGTGGCTCGTAATTAAACGTACGTGCTTCCGTCAACTATATCGAGCCAGCAAACACGATCAAGGGCATAATTTGTAACGAGAAATGGAGAGAAGCCTTGGAAGTTCCCTTCTCACCTCCTGCAAATCGCGAATCGTTCCTCGCATAAAGCAGATCCCTGAATTTTTCGCCAGATACGTAGTTTCGACATGGCTGCGGATTCATATTCCTCCAGAGGTTCCTCGAGGAATCGAGGGTAGAGCAAAGGAGTATGTCGAGTGATTTAATGCATCCAGGAAGGAATGGGATCGATGCCACGGCTGCCAGCCATCCACCTTTCTTCCTCCGGGGTTGTACGAGCCACGAACAGCCTGTGGAACTTCTCCTACTTCGTCGTTGACGCAGTTCACGGAAGAAAGTTTAAATTGAAACGATGTCGCTCGCAGCATCCGGGGCAACTTCCCTGGCGCTCCTGGGCGAATCTCGTTTTCGTGCAGCCATTCCAACCGGAGGGTCTAATGAGATTTTTCAGCCCGGCGAAACTTCTCCGTTTCGGATATTTTTTTCAGCAACATAGTATCGGATATTTTTTTCTCGAGCTCAGGAATGTTGAGAAGGATGCGGGCCCGATTGCACGGGCAAAGTGCGCACTCGATTACAGATAAGAAGGCCGCCGTGGATTTGCCGCGGTTATTTATCGAATCGCTAAGGAAAAGCTTCGATACAAACAGATCAGAATATAAAATCAACGATATGATTCGGCGAGAATCGTCTATTGGGGTCACGTCTCCTCGTTAATGGAAATCCCGCTTAAGACCCGCGCCAAAGTCCAGGCTTGTAAGTGTAACGTTTACTGGAAACGGGATTAACATAATGCCTTTCTCGCTTTCCTTCCGTCGAGGAAATAAGTCCCTCTTATAGGTCGTAATCGCTCATTATGGACACGCTTTGGGCACTTTGGACAACCTCGATAGCCAGCTTGGAGGAATTAATCTAAGAGTAGCTGGAACAATTACGAGTATCAAAGATTTATATATCTTCGGTCGCGCTTGAAAGATACGACGAATCGGTCAACAAATTCGAGGGTACGAAGAATCGGACGAGAAAGCAAAGAAGAACAAAGTGTCGTTCGAGGCTGATCGATAGAAACAATTAGCTTCCCTCCGATGGATCGATCGAGTCATTAATTTTTGGATGAACG
The DNA here is from genome assembly GCA_038496175.1 of Ampulex compressa. Classification (NCBI taxonomy): domain Eukaryota; kingdom Metazoa; phylum Arthropoda; class Insecta; order Hymenoptera; family Ampulicidae; genus Ampulex; species Ampulex compressa. The sequence goes on along the minus strand of JBCFXI010000233.1, from coordinate 83,679 downwards.
CGGATGCTAATCGTCGAATGACCGCGTCATTGTGTAAGGGGCTGCGCGCATAACCGCTCAACTGGTTAAACGCATAGCGGAGTTATAGATCACACGTGTGTCGGGAGCTGCGCGTGAATGCGAATATTCATGCGGCCGAGCGACGGGCCCCTTTATCTCGCCAAACGAATTTCCCACAACCCAGTTTTGCAAATGTGACAAATTTCGCGGAAGCGGTATCTCGGTTTAAAGCAAACCTCGATGGCTTTACGAGGCGACTGAGAGCCTACGCGCAATAAATTCCGCTCGACGAAGTAGGGAATAAGCCAACGTGCAAATGAGGAGCCAACTTCTTTGTAACGAAGTTTCGGTCAGTCGCTTCCTTGACCGACCAGAATACGCGTATCACGATAAAGGTCCCGCGTAATCTCAGCATCTCGACGTTCCGTACGAGCGCCACGAACCCGTTATCAAAGCCACGATAAGGTTTCGCGGATAAACGCGAGTGGCCAAGAACAAGAGATCCGAATCTTGACATTGTAATTTGTCTATTAACAAGATCATTCCTCACACCCGGATATGTTAATGAAAGAAGAGATAAAAGGATTTCTGCAATCTTGGGAACAAGCTGGCCAAGGCTATCTATCGACGAAGGATTATCTCGGATTACGTTAGTACGAGTGTTTTGCTCTATGAATGGCGATAAGGGGGAAAAAAAAGACGATCGTACGCAATTGAAGGATTTATTCTCCTACAACGGCTAATCAGAAAATTAATCCATCGGCGTCATCTTGAAAAGCCAGTGCTCGAAATCGTTGCGCTCGATTTCGACGAAGAACACGCTGTATCCGCGTCGTTGTATTATTCTAGGCCGTTATATTCGATTCATCGTCTGGCACGAATCCTGAGTATCGATGACCTCGAGTTCCTACCGATTCATCGGTAAGTAATAAATGCGTAGAGAGGAAAAAAGTCGAGGCTAGTGCGAGGCGCGAGAAACACGATTCTCGATAGAGTCGAGGGGCTCGTGCTCGCGACCTGCGTGTTTCCCTTCATAGACGAAGAACGAAAGCGACCACCGGTACGTTTCGGCGCGTTATCATTTGTTAGGATCGTGCGACACGTTTTGTGTGTAACCGGACTGTACTGGTTGATGTGGCCAATGATAGTTAATACGATATATCCTGACGGTAATCAGACGGTCAAACCAGCTACGTGCGTCGCAAAGCTGCAAATCTCTCGGTTCAGTTTAAACGATCGGTTCGAAGTGAACGGACGGGCCACGCACGGTATTGCGAATATCAGATTAAGATAAAGGTGAGTTAATATGTGACGTGCTTCTGTTCTTCGTGGAACTCCGAGGTGCTCGGTACTCGTGATCGCTCCGCCAAACGCGCAAAAATATTCGGAGACCGCTCTCCAGAAATACACAGCCGCGCGTACCTCGAGGCCGGCTTCGAGCGTCAAAAATTCCTGGATCGGGGCACGGCTTGCACGAGGAAACGCAATATCCGCCGATCCTTTGTTTATTCTGCCTTGTACAAACACCTGATACAGTATCTCCGATCAACGCGAGCCCCGTTCCTGGTATTCCTCGATCCGCGAAACACCGCGCACGTCCGAGGGACTCTCCTCCAATCCTCTCCACCATCTCTCGAAGTCCGTCCTCGTCCCTCGAGGATCATCCCACCGCGGCTTAAATCCCTCGAAACCTCGGCCACGTTCCTTCGCCCGGCGCAGTTATCGGCAGGTGGCCGTGTAACCGATAACGGATATAACCGCGTGCCAGAATAGGCCAGAAATTCCTGGATCGCCATAGTCCCCCGTCCGGGTGAGCATCGGAACGCGTCCACCCCGGGTATTGATTAGCCATCATTTTCAGATGACGCCTCTGACCCGGTGGGTGTTCCTGGTCCCGCTCCTCGGCTTAGCCGCCAGCCTCCCGGCGGAGATCCGCGACGACGCATGCGTTTGGCTCTGCCACGCACAGGACAGCTCCGAGGAGCACGGCGGTAGAGGCTGCAGCCACGAGAGGATCGTCCCTCAGTCCGACAGCGACCGGTCACAGGAGTGGCGGCTGCTCTGCCTGATCCCGTGCCGCGAGACCGGGGGGGACCTGCCAGTCTTCGACGGCTCGCGGGACTGCTTCGAGCTCAGGCGTGCCCTGATCACGGCCAGAGAATGCTCCTGCTGGCCTCGAAAAGCGGAGAGGAGGCCCCTGGATCATCGATTCGGGGAGTACGTCGATCTGAACGCGATTACCTGGCGGGGCGTGGATTGGCTGAGGAGCCTGCTGGAGGGACTTCAGAGGCTTAAGAGGAGCGGTGCGTCCTTGAAGGAGGCTCGAGCAGCGGGCAGCATGGAGGTCTTCGATTGGAAGCGCGTCCTGGAGGGCCGAGTCGAGGGATCCTCGAGGTTCAGGAGTGTCCTGGCGCCGAACCTCGTGGTGAAGAAGGACGGCCCGCCAGGTGGGCCGGTGGAGGTGCCGGGCGTGGAGGAGGTCGATGACATGGGGATGGAGGAGGAGGAGGAGGAGGAGGAGGAGGTGGAAGTGGATGTTGGGAATAAGGAGACGCATACGGGAACGACGAAGGATCCGAATTCGTCGGAGGAGGGCCACATCGACTGGGAGATGTGGTGCATGGCTCAATGCGACAATGGCCAGGGTGGCAGCGCCTGCAACTGTGACATCATACCCTGAAGAGCGCGGGGAGGGCTGGAGGTCAAGGTGCGGGAGGAGGGGACGGCAAGTGGGAGGGCACGAATTTACATATCTCGTAGATTAGTCGGGCCAATGGCGCCGGTAGCTGTAAGGTCAGTTTCATTGGTTTAGCGAGGATGTTGGTTTTTCGTTATCCACGAGATTCCCGAATGTTTTATCCGTCTCGACTGTGGGTGCTGGTTAACTGTCTCTCCACTTTCGAGAAGCCCGGGGCGTGACTTTCGAGCGCAGTATTTCCTGTAATCGTCCTAACGGGCGCCTCTCGACGCCCCTTTGCATCGGTTAATCCTATTCTTCGAGTCCTCGAGAAATTCGACATTGCGCCTTTAGGAGCGATGCTCGCTCGCCGTTCGCGAGAAACGAGCCGAGGCTCGAACGCTCTGGACGAAACCTACCGAAGCATCGTGAGCCAATCATAGGTATTATTAATGTAACGCTTTAGGCTTAAGATTTCTGCACCAGGTCCGCTTCGCACGGCGCGAGTTTCCGCGTCCTCGGCACTCGCTCTCAAAACACTTGTCTTTCAACAGCGGGATTTTCATTGACCGAGATAAAACCGAATCCGTTGCAGCCCGTTATCAATCGCTTTTGGTATTTCTTAGAAGTGTCAGATAAGGGGTACTTTTCCACAAAAACCTTGTGCCGCGTACCGAGCAGGTTGTGCGACGTAATTTCCATTGGCACCCTTAAATATCGGAGCTCAACATCCGTGTCTTTCTCGAGCTATCGGAGCAGATTTCTCTTCTGACATCTACTCTCAACAATGCCACACTCTACCTAGTTTTACGATATTCTAAATACATGTAATTACTCTTATGTGCCAAAACGTAAGTTGCTGTCCAGAGGACCCTTCGTTCTTTAAATAATCCATATATCGCATATGCCAAAGTTGAATATACAAACGACGCGTGAGCATCGACCGTAGCACCTGGTGCTGAACAATCGGAAAGGACGCTTGTGTTATTGCTCGTTCATAATGAATGTCGAAGAGCCACGCTCGCGTTATATGCGGACTGTAATCAGCGTCACGAGTGCCATTCGCTATTGTGAGACAAGGCCTTAATCGGGGCGGGTGCACGCGAGCCGCAAATCTCCGGCGTGTGAACGGGATGCTGATGTGCCAGGCGTGTATTATGCAATAAATAATATTTATATGTACGCGCAGTGCGACGTCGAACGTGCATCTCCGCGATAAATCTAAACTCCTTAGATTCTTCTAGCCGTAATGTCGGTAGCTTTTACACGAAGGTAGATAGCTTATTTAACGTACTAGGTTTAAGAAGGAGAACAAAATCCACGTCTTCCATAACGTAGTCTCTTCGTTGCTCTGAATGTTAGTCGTTAAGATCCGAGTTCGGAGGAAAGGAGGGTGCGGATAATATAAACAATTATTATAGTTGCACGCTGCACAGACGGTCGGGCAATTGAATTTGTGGCGAGAGAAGCAGCAGTCGGTTTAATATAACACCTTCCGTGCCACGATTACGTTTATTTATAACAGCCTTGGATTTTTCTGCGTGGCCGTGTACCTGAATTCCGTTTGTTAACTTTGGTCCTTTTTTATGTAAGCGGTGTATTGTATATCTGGTGGTTTTGAATACATATTAAATACGTCTGGGGTCAAGTGAGTTTGTCAGTTGATGACTAAAACCAAATATGGAATAAGAAGCTTATTTTGCGAATGCACCGGTGTCTCACACTGTATGCAACTTAACAACTTGAGGATCGATCGATTTTCGTGTCTCTGCGGAGGAATTTGTAGGAAAGCGTAAAGACGGATTCACGCTCTGGCAAGGTGTTATTTTCCGATGTTTGTACTTAAATGATATATTTTTATTAATGATATACATCGTGTACATCTTATGATTGTCGAGGCACGTATTTTCGCTCGCTAAATAGATTCGTAGCAATTCTACTTTACGCGAAAGTTGTGCCGATCCGCAAGCCGTTAATACGGACATTTCGATGGAGTAATTCCGATCGGTTACTTGCTGGCTCTCTCGCGTTAACAAAGGCAAAGTGCGCGACGTTTAATTTGTTTGTAGCATGCCGTTCAAAAAAGTTGTGACGCGACAATAAGACGTAGATCCTAGTATGCCTGTGCGATGTAATTTTGTCCTTTGCACACCTTTAACAACAACCGTTTGTCGTCCATTCACCCTCAGCTCTTAGATAATCCTATCATCACACGACAGTAGCACCGATGAGTACGCACCTGTAATTTGACGAACCTCGAGTCATTTCTTTATCTGAATCAATAACAGTCGTCCAGCCAGCACTGCATCATACAGTAGTTGTTAAAAGTGAATGTAAGATAGGACGCAAATAATTCATTATCTGGGCTATTAAATTTAAGAAATTATTCTGTACATATTCCGTAAAAGATAAATTATATTTTAGTGGATAAGAGATATATGTGGTTACTGCGGTTGAGCAGTCATAAGAACAACTTGTATTATTAATAACGAATTACCGAGAGCAACGGTATATTCGTTGAAACTTATATTAAGTTCAGTGTATGTCTACTACGTGATGTTAATATTATAACCTTACCAACGATGTATTGGTATTACTTATATACATATACGATTTGTAAATTCTGTATAAATTATGTGATCTTGTTGATGTGTACCTTATGCTTTGTCATACAATAATAAAAAGTAACTATCGCACTAAGCGCTAAATGGGTTGTACGTGTAAGTCATTTCTTAATTTTAAGCACTCGAAATAAATAAATAATTGAATGAGTAAATAAATATATATATCTTATCAGATAATGCCTTTATACGGTCCTATTTTTATTTTTACTCAAGTTTATACCGACAGAGTTATAATTTCTTCTCTGCAGAGACTTATAGCGTGTGTGGAGAAGATACGTTTCAGTAACTTATCGACTAAACACTCTGCATACCGACTGAAGGTCAGAAGAGTTCTGCCGCTATACCTTTAACCACTCGATGATACCATTTGTTGATAAATATATGAATTGAATAATTAAAAAAAATCTTCTTGTAAACGAATATTGCATTTACGCGTAATATAAATAAACATTAAAGTATCAAAATATATCATAAAACACATAATAAAATTTCAATAGCAATCATTTTTTTTTATATTGCTAGTCTGCCTATCTCGTTGCACATCTTATTTAAATTATAACTACCAAGCCTGCCATCGGAATTTTTTTAAACAATAAGGATTCAGCTCATTTGTCTTTGCATTCTGTAGCGTACCATCGGTAATATTATCAGTAATTTGCTTTTAGCCACGTAGTGGTCCTTATTTCCCAGGAGATAAGACACAATCAGAATCCTCCATAATTATATTACATTCTCTGATAGCTTGCAATGCCATTGCAGAACTATATCACGGTCTATCCCCGTGGTGCAGCCGGTGTCTTATAAAAGCCGATCTAGCTCTGGAAAAGCATCAGTTCAGTGGCATCCCTCGTCTGGAAGATCACAAGCTACACCTACAGGTAAACGCTCAGATGCAACGTGTCTCAAACGCATCTTACATTTGACTTTACTTTAAAGATTACTTAAAATATCGTTTCTCTTTCATTGTACATTTACTTGCATTCTATGTAAAATCCATAACTTTTTTTCAAGACAGCTCAGAGAGTTTGTTGTAATCACGCACCCCTTATTTCTAAGAAAAAGATTTTTCACGCTTTTTGTGCAATTGGCACTTTGAAAGTAAGTCGTCGCGACGAGACGAATTTTGACATTTTCCGAGGAATCGATATTCCTTTAGACGAACCCCTTGATGAACTCACTTGCGGATAATGTCGCCCGTCTGCATTTGATAGATACATTTGTCTTCGACCGTTTTCTCGAGTATAAAAGCTCGCAGCTTTTGCCCTATTTACATCATTCCGTGACCAACGACAGTTCAAGTATCAGCATCTTCTCGACTCGCAAGTAAGCTCGACATCGCATCGCGTCTTCCTATTTGCAACTTCGAAATCATCCGATGGATGCATTCCCGACACATTGGTAATCGATCGGCGCTATACATTAATTTTCTCGACTTTATTCAGCCCTCAAATCCAAATCAGCAAAATGGTGTCCAGCCGTGTCATTCTCACCCTCCTCGTCGTCCTCGTCGTCCTCGCCATGAGCGCGGCCGCGGCTTACAAGAAGCCACCAGTCAACGGCAGCATTTTCGGCAAGCGGAACAGCATTGCCACTGGTAAGCACAAATTATATTTATACGCTGATTTTTAAATCATTATTCCTCTGGATAAAGTAAGATTGCCAAGAGCTCTTGATCTTTTCGATGCCATCACTTGCAAAAAATAATTTTAGAATAATTATTCATCCATCCGTTTGTTATCCTTTTCGTTTCTGATGACCATGTAAGGATAAGTTCTGTAATTCCAGTTTTCTTAATTGCACAGAACTGTTATTTTTCTCTCTGCAGTTCTGAACCTCGCTTTCTACATCATAGCCCCTTGTGTATAATAGTTAATAAATAAAATATTATTCATTATAAAATATGATATGGTATTATGCTAAGAGCGAGGTAAAAAAATATAGACGAGTGGAATTCTCTTAATCTAATCGCTTTCGATGGAAATCGATAAAAACTTATTCGATGGAATAAGTTAAATAATTCTAAAACGCTTATTCTTTTGGAAATCATTGTTGGTCCTATTTTTTCCCCCCAGAATACGAGATGACCAACCGAGCAATGTCCATGATGTGCGAGGTTGTTACCGACACCTGCAACGCTTGGATCGCACACCAGGATTCCAACTGAAGGTCCCGCACCGACCGAAACATCATCCTCGATTATCCATCTTACCAGTGTGCGATAATATAATCGACCAAGCATTGCTAACTTCGTTCGTGTGTAGTGATTGTCTCGGGGCTTGAAAATTCGTCGCATCGTCAATATCACCCGGCATCGTGTGTCCGCCTACGTCATCGCAATTATGCCACAGGCTTTCCACAATTAATCGCGCTATGTACAATCTTCATAAATAAAGCATCAAATCGAGGAACTGATAATGTTTATCTTCGCACAATTTCCTACATCCTGAACACTTCCTAATTATTAATACTCTAAACTTCATCTTATTCTTTATAATGAGAATACGACTTGCGCGTACTTCTTATAGTAGGATCTATATATAACGCGTAGCAAATGTTTTTATCATCGAAAAGTTTTTATCCAGTTTTATTTAAAGACATTGTATATCTTATTATAACTCGACACCCTAAGGACCGCCTCTCCGTACCCTTATAAATACCTCTGCATCCTGAGCGTAAGCGAGCGTTAAAAGGCATCGAGTACATTTTTAGAAAAGTTCTGGATTTAGAACAATTTACGTACGAGTCCGTAAAAGTTCAATGAAACTCTTTCCAATATCTGAAATGCAGATCGAACGATTTGATATGGAGAGCACGTTTTATTCACCTACCGGGATAAGGGTTATGCCGTCTATTATGTGCAGGCTAAAAACGTTCGTAGAAATCGGCCGTAAAGCTATTGGCCAGATTTGCGCCTATCAATTAGTACGCTCAAGGTTTTCATTTAACTCAGCGATTCGGTGCTTAATAAATTATAAACTGGACACAAATCCAATAATAATCGCCTAACATACGTGCTCGTGAATTCGCCTCGATATCGGGAAGGTTGAATCAAATATTATTTTCTTATCATAGATTATACAGTGAGATATTATTATTTATAAATACGGTAAGACATTTGAGAATAATTGCGACACATTTATTTACGTAACACGAAGTTTTGGTTTTACTACATGCACGTTGCAGGTACCCCGATATCGGCTCGACAATTGTTCTCCCAGTGCCTAAAACCAATGTGAAATATATTTGTCAACGGTATAGGGGAGTACAAGCACCCGCGCCGGTACGCAAGTCGCACACGAGCGACATACCTAATTAATTTTCAAAATCCAGTATAAATACCGCGATGCCCATTGATCTCGAATCAGTGTACCTCGAGTGCCGCAAGGTAAGCATGTCGCGGATGAAATTCGTCTCGTTGGGATAGAAATCCTTGGATTATCCGGTGGCCAGCGTCCATCGTAAACTCCGTTTGTATCTTCGATTCTCGGGATCGATGCGCGCCGGAAGGCGAGATTTCGGTGGAAAAATACGACGAAAAGTAGACGCGCGATCGTGGCCTAATGCGATGCGGGCACAAACAGCCGCAAGATTTAAATGCGCCGGGCTTTGTCCGTGCAAACTTCTCCATTCCTTCGCCCACGATCCTCGAGTACTCTGTCCACTCTCCGCGGTAATGGAAGAAATCGCGGGAAGATATCGTTCAGTTTTCCCCAAACGGTCGTGGAAAGCGTGTCGGGCGCATCCTCGCGGGGTTGAATTATCGGGCGCAGTTCGCGGCTTTTGTCTATTCGAAGATGCCCCCTCTGGGACGAAACGAGCTGGAATTATCGCTTGGCTTCTGCGATCGTTTCTCCGGGCCTCGCGACTAACCCGTGAAATGTCCTCGTGAAAAAGACAAGTGCGCGTCCTTCGAGGAGCTGTGCTTGAAGACTCGTATCATAAGGCTGTTTCGTTTCCAGATTTTGCACGTCGATTGAAATGATGCATCGTTCGCGATCCGTTGGAAGGTCCCCGATTTTCTTCAATGGTGAGTTTGAACGTTTGATTGGTCGTTTAATTTTTCCCTTTTTTTTTACGTTTGGGATAAGCATCTGCGAGCGTGAGACGCGAGATCGGTGTTTTACGTGAATCGATGAATTTTGAGTTTGAATATTACATGAGGAACTCTTGATGGGACTTTACATATTTTGATACCGCTTTTCTGGGGGCTCTGTCAGAATAGGTGTCGATATCTGTTTGATTACGGAAGTATTTCTGGAGGGGCAATTCTCTATTTCTTTAACTAGTATCTGGCTTTACAAATACATTTAATTTATCTGAAAGACTTTGTGTTGCGAATCGTTTTGATTTTTGGCTGAAACAAATTGTTAATAATCTGTGTAGCCTTTGTGATCGGACTCGTGACGTTCTTGATCTGCCAAAACAATGTGGAGGCAGATGAAGTACCAGCGTTTTTCCTCAAAATCGCCAAGAACATTCCTCGCGTAGGACGGAGCGGCAAATTCGAGGACTTTTTCTACAAGTCAGCCAAGAATATCCCCAGAATTGGAAGAAGCGACGGAAATGCACAGGTTTGAAAACGTGCAATAATTGTGGATAAAAGACCAGTTAAAAATTTGACACGATTCAGTCATTTATATTTAATATCTTCCTTTAGAGCAAGTTTGATAATATTATTATTATTTGTAATTAGCCTTCGGAAGCTTGGCCGTCGTACGAGGCTGAAGAAGCTTTCATGGGTCCGTCTAAAAGACGTTTGGACTACGGTCCAATCAATGGTTAGACTAAAAACAATTTGAAAAATTTATCACTTGAGATAAGTGACATTTTCACGATTAATACGATTTCATTTTTGGCAGTACAAGATGCATGGTCCTGGCAACATTTTCCTCTCGCCATCGAAGGGCCGCGTGAACTTTGGCGCACGCTGGCCGGGTACGCGAAGGACACGTCCGACGAGTAAGACCAAATTTCTAACCGCATTTTTAATGATACTTGCTGAACAAGCCTCTAATTATTAAAGACGTATGATGTTCAATTTTCCAAAACTCCAACCAAGTAATATTTTAATATTCTGCACCCTGCGTAAAGTACTTAAAGACTTGAAGTTATTTTTGAAACAGAATAGCATAAAAAAAATTATAAACAAGTTAAAGCACGAACAAAGAAGCTTACGTACTTTTGTATAAACTCGCTTTCTTTTACTTAAATTCCAATGACAAAGAATCCTGTCTTTTCTCGGTGCATCCCCTTTTAAAGTATCAAACTTCTTAAGCCCCCGGGCATAAAATAATCCACCTTAATCAACAGTCTGTTACACCTCGATAAAGTATTTCGACGCCGGTATAATTGCAGCATCGACAACGAAGTCTGGCAGCGGAAGAAAAGAACTGGAAACGAGGCTATAAACTTGGAGGCCAACTAGGCTTTGGCCAGGAACGCATAGCGGCTCTGGGAGACTCCAAACAACGTTACGGAGCATCAGTCGATGTAAGGTGATGGGAAATATCAAGAATAATAAACGTGTAAATAACAGTCGCATCCTCATTTCCAAGGCCCCTCTGCCTCCCGTACGTTCCTCGAAGGAAAAAAGAGAAAAAGGAAAAGAGAAAAGAAAGTGAAAAAAAGAAAGAAAACACCGTGGCCGTGTATATCCTCCCCAATTGCGTGCGAAGGACTGTTTCCCAATTTCAGGAGAACCGGTGCAGGTGCAACGGCACATTGCATGAGCTCCGGTAATTTTGTTAAAACGCGCATTAACAATTTAAGAGCGAAAGGGGGGGGGGGAGGGACAGCGCTGGGCCTTTCTTTCATTCCGCGATAAAACGATTGAAAGAAGATCGACCCTCCGCGAGTATCGGTATTCCGGACGAAATCTCCAGCGGCGTTTTTTTCAATACTCGGATGGTATTCTTACAGGCGGCTATTTCATACACGTGCGAGTCGTCATTATTTCGGCCGAAATTGCCACCATCGGGCGCGGAACAATGGCGGGACGGAGTACAACTCGCAATCCGTGAGTTTTCACTCCCATGGCAGGTGTTTTTGCACGTGTTATCGATCGCGGAGCTGAGAAGAGTAAAAGGTACTCGGCTAACACGTTGGGTAGCATCCGCGTAAGGATAATTTGACTGTCGGGCCGCCCGATGCAATATTGATTTTTCGCCTTAGAGCGCAGAAATGGAAAGACATTTGTGGCGAACGGTTAGTTAGCGATTTTCCACCCTGACAGTGATTGTCCTCGGTTACCGAGTTTCGTTCGTCTAAGACGAGGGTAGGATGGTTAGCCACCGCGTTTAAGCTATTGTATTGGAAATTCCGAGTGTCGCGGTTGGCAGCAGACGTCTGTATCTTTAATACCAACGCGAGGACGAATCTTCATCCCTCGTGGTTTATTGTAACTTTAAGATTATATATATAATAATCCACAATATCGAAGAGAATAATATGTAACATGATACACGACGGGTTTTGCGTGGAAAAATAGAATTGATTAAGCTTAAATGTGATGCCCCGCAATGTCTTTCATTTTCTATAGAATTTTACCAAAGTAGTTTCGATGGTACATACATTCGATTCGCTCGCGCGCTTTTAATGAAAACGAGCACGCGACTAATGTGCCCGCTGCGAATGATGTCGAACGATAAAACCTTGCGAAATTTCTTCGAACGCACTTGGCCGGTTAAGAATTCAAAGTTGCACACCGTCCGAGCCAAACTTCTCGACGTGAAGGGACGAGCCTGCGACCATCACGCTACCATGGCCCTTATGTCCAATATTTCTTTTTTTTTTATTAATCCCACAATGCCCCCGTCCTACGGTACGACATACCGCTCTACCACCTGCATTATTTTCGCGAAATTGTCCCCACAATCGGCGCGACGATCAGCCATACTCGTAAGAAGGGTTGCGCTGCCGGTGTTAATATTTAAACGGCACCGGCTATGGGAAATTGCAGATCAGGCCCCCTGTTCATCTTGTCCGTTGTCATTCGGAATAAAGTAAATTTGCAGCGTGGCATCGTCGACGGGGACGTGCGTGCAGGTTGCAAGAAGGCCGCGCGACCCTCGATTATCCGCAATACTTGTTACTTGCCAAGCGTGGAGAGTATCGCGGGTAGAAGAGGTACGCGCGTACGGCGTGCTTTGAGATGCAAAATTGCCGCGTCGATTCTAAGGCGATAGCGGGGATTGACATCTGGCGATCGCGGCTCGATGCGCCTCTTTCGTCGCTCTGGAACGAGCCTTGAGACGCTTCAGGTCATTACGCGTACGAGAAAAAACAGTTTTTAAGCCGTCTTTCAGGCTGCATCCTTTCGACGTGGATGCCTCTATGAAATCGGATCGACGCGCGAAGTACGAGACGTCACGTTTGAAAGTGATCCATTCGGACGCTGTGAGTTCGTGACTGACGATGTGATTGAAATAAACGTGTTCTCGTACGACTTGGTATACGATTAGGATGTATACTCGATATCTCAAAGGAAATTGTTACGCTTCTTTATATTTACTATAATCTGCAAGTTCTCCCAAGTTATATTGATTTTGATTTATTTTTTAGCATTGCTCCTTCCTTTGCCATTTCTTGTTTTTATTATTTACTTAAGCAAAGCGCTTTAACCGAATAGAACGCACCTTTTATTTATATTATCCCAAAAGGGCGACAACCTGCAATGATCTCTAAGGAAATATTATCATTTGGCATAGAAGTATTTACCTTCCTCTCACCGATATATTTACACTCCTTCAATTTTTACTACAAATGGTTTTACTCTCTTTTCATCGATCTTCATTAACATCAACTCTTCACTTTAACCGATCTTGGCGCTCTTAAATTCCCAGCTCTGCGCAGTTATCCTCCTCTCCCTCCGCACAGCGTGTCCCTGGTGATGCAACCAGGCTGCTGGATTTTTCCTTACCCCGTTATTCGAGCCCGCTCGCGGCCCCGGGGTACGAAGAAAGTCTGCAGGAAGCGTTTCAGCGCGAAAACGATCGTCGGCTTCCGCGTGAGATTTTCGTGCAGCGTGGAAAAACGATCGGCGAGGGAGCGAATAACGTTTCGGGATAATGGCGGAGCGATTCTGCACGAAAACTAACGCGTGGTCCCCGCGGGTCGTCACGCTCCGGGACGTCACCTCTCGCTGGAGTTAGTATAAGGTCACCACGCCGAAGTGGAAGCACTTACGATGATGAGGGGGCGTAGCCCCGATCGGCGATGCGATCGTTTTCAGCACGTGACGATTCGAGGCCCGCCGCGATTGCCCCACGCCGAGGAGCGCTGCGAATCCTTCTGGCACGCTCGTTTAACCCTCTCGCGATAGCGATGCTGGATGAATACGACGTCCCCGGGTTGGTGGAAATCGGGCAAGCGCCGCGATGTCCACGATACGCGCTTTCGAATTTTGGATAATTCAATTTGCTCGCGCACGGCAGTGCTGTGAGCGGATTGTACACTGCGCAGAAATTTATGTTCTTGGTAGGTGTCGATGGTGGAAGGTTAAGCGTGGGTGAAGAGGACGAAGCCCTTCGCGAAGCGTCACCTACCGTTGATAAGGCTACCCCGTTGGGGAGTTTGGTACTAGAGATCAACATCTGCTGTGGAAAAATTATAAAAATGTAAAATTATAGATCGTTTCTGTTTTTATTATTGAAGGGAGCTTCTTTTTATTCGTTGTTCAGGATTTGATGGGATTTATTAGAGTCATTGATGGCGTAGCATGGGAGAGGTTCGTAGATTCACGTGGAAGTTTGGAATTTGCTTTATACTCGATTGTGGATTCTTGTGTATGTTGCAACTTGTTTGTGAATAAGATTTTCTTAAATAATAGCGAAACGAATTAAGCGGTTGATCAAAATTAAGTTTTTAGCTCATAATACAAGAATCACGGTACTGTAGTTAATAGTCTCGACTTTTCAAAGATCGATATGTACGAAGTATTAGACTTTGAATGTTTTACACGATATACACGAGAATATTGGTATTTCAACGACCATTTTCAGCAGTAGATCCCGAGGCGATGAACGATAACGCTCAATGCTGGAAGTGAGCGAGGACGCCTTATCAACAGGGTGCGCCTCCGGTTTTCACCAGAAGTGCAAAGATGGCACCAGCGCTTCGTTTCCGAGCTTCCTCCACGGGAAGTAACCACGCGATGGCGCTGAAAGTCCCTAGAAACCGCCACCCCATTGGCTGTCTCGTGGAACAATAAATTGTTGTAATTACAATAATCCGTGTGTTTAAAGCGAAGCTTTGTGTTTACGTCGACGCCTCGCCGGCGCAACCGGCAATCTTAATTCATTACGCGGTAACGATGGGGCAATTCGCTCTCTCGTCATGGTGACCCAAATACCGAGGGTGCAATCGAGAGTCACCCTTCCGCCTTGCTCGTTGCCCACGCGAGCCGCTGAAAAACGCTCGGAGCATTCGAGCGGCACTTTGCGTCCAAGCTGTTAAAACAGTTACCTTTCCCCGATGAATCTAAACGGATTATTCGAGGAAATCAAATTACACCCCGGCCGGAACAAACGTGCAATCCTCTAAGCGCTCCTTTGAGGCGGCAATTAAAAGCCAAGCACCGATATTCCCTCGGCCGCTTCATCCTCGCGGACTTTCCAAATAATTATACGGAATATTATTTAATTCGAATAATTGCCGCGGGCCCGCACAATAACCGCGCCGGCTCCATACTCGCGTATCTCTCGCCGCGAGGAGGAGGATTTCAGGGCAATTATACAGAGATGGCTATTCGTTAATACCGTATTTATTTACTCGCCTTCGCTCGTACAAAGTACGAAACCTCGGTGATTAACGCGCTATATATATTATATATATATGTGTACGCGGTGAATCCGGTTTTGCTAACGACGCCTTCTCAAAACCCCTGTTAAATTCCATCGGGGCTTAATTTACGCTCAACCAAGAAAAAGGTGGTGAATGTTTACATCGACGATGGGATCGTTGACGAACATCGAAAGACCGTCTTCCAGAGAAACGAACTTTAGAACCCTGGTTCTCTACCTCCGCACAACGTTTCCTTTCCAAGTTAATTCCCGCGTTTTCTCCAGCTTTCCTCGCTGTCCCTGCGTGCGGCCAGACTTTTCGCCCTCGACTTTCCCCACGATGCTTGCCTCGAAATCGGGCAGCTCGCGTTTCCGCGTGTCACGGCATTCTCGCGGGATGGTGCGTCGGGAGGCGGATGCTGCGACGTCTTGGGGGCGAGCCCAGGCTGGTTTGCACGTAGCAATTTACGGAAACCGCACGTAACGCGCGTTCTCCGCCTGGAGAGTGAGAGAGAGAGAGAGGGGAGAGGAGAGAGAGAGAGGAGCTGCGAAACGGAGATAGAAGATAGTGAAAGAGAGAGAGAGAGTGAGAGAGACAGAAGGAGAGAAGAGAAGCGAGGAGGAGAGAGAGATGATGGAAGGAAAGAGACAGAGACAGAGACAGAGAGAAAGAGAGAAGAGAAATGGTGAGATGGAGAGAGGGGCAGACTAGTGTTTCCATGGAGTGTTACGTAACGGATCGGCGCTAGATCGGCGGCCAGTGTAACTGTATTTTCGAAGAAGAGGCCTCCTCCGTGCCGAGGCGAAATCACGGAGCAGAACTGCGCCTCGGGCCGGGGTAAGCGACGGAGGATTCCGCACGGCGGCTTTTACCGTGCCGCTCTGCTCCAGAGGCAACCGATTCTGTGGCGAACCGAAGATTTTCTTGCCGTTTGTTTATTTTTCTTCGCGCCGCTTTCTTCCAACGGTTATAGCGCTCGAGGAGCGGGGCTCGTCCTCCTCATTATTATACTCGTTTGTCTCCCTTTCAGCGATAACTCCGCCATTACGCTTAGGCGGAGTCCACTTTTAAAACGTACTTTTAAAACGCAGAATCACAAATGTATGCATAATGTGCAACGTGTACAAATATATATATATACAATCGCGTGAACAGTTCGACGCCAAATCCGAGCCTCCTCGAATCCACAGCAGCGGGCTTCCGCGCCCAATATCGAGGAATAACTGCACGATCAATGCCCCTCCGCGGACTCCCCTCTCGCCGGCCAAATCCGCAATTTCGCGGAGAGCCCGAGAATAACGGGAGAATTACGGAGGCAGGGAGAAAAGGCTTCGTAGCGCAGAAACGATGCCAAAGGAACAGGAAGGTCCTCGAGGCGGAAGTTGCATGGCCAGCGGGAACAATGTATGCGTACCGCGAGCGGTCGTTTAATAACCCTGATTCGCCGTTTATACGGGAGGTCATGAAGGAGGCGGAGTGCGGGGAGGAGCAGGGGAGGAGGGTGGTGATGATGGGACGAGAGGGTGAGCATCGGGATCGCGCGCAACAACCGTACATAATCACGTAATGCGGTTATCATGCCAATTGCGTAAATATTTGAGCCAATTTGTGGCATGCAACGGACTCGCTCTCCTCGACCCGTGCTTCGCGAGACCGCCGCCCGATCGGCGACCTATTACCGACCAACTTGTTGGTGTTTGCCATCCCCCCCTCCTCCTCCTCCTCCTCGTCCTTATTCTTCATCCGTCCTCTCCTCGGTCGCGATTCTCCGCGCGTCGCCAAACACCTCGATTCAGCGCCATGCCCGCGAGCACGTGGCGCGCGCTGGTCGCCTAAGAGCGTATAAAGACGATCGAGAATCGTGGAGCGAAATGAACTCCTCGATTTTGATGCTCGATGAGGATTTGAAGGTGCTTGCGATTAGAGCGATGAGGAATTTAGGTATGCTTTTTCTGCGTCGATGTTAGGATTGGATTGGGTTTCTCTCCGTGATCCAGTTTCGAGGAGCAGGCTTTCTTCTTGATGTTACACGAGGACTACGGTTCCTGGTACGTGTGCACGCTCCTTCGTTCGTGTCTCCGTCCACGAACCGCCTTCTCATTCTTGCAGGTAGAACAGGCGGCCGGATCAATTAGGCGGGGGCACAAGTGTGGAACCTCGTAAAGCTGCGGAACCTGCCGGCCGGACTTTCCTCGGGAAACCGAGGCCCTTGGCTGATTCTTATGCAGGGGTTACCGAGGTCACGGAAACGACCGGTCGAAAGTTTCGATCATCGATGCCGCGTGTTTCGTTGAGATTCTTTCAATGATCACGACCTCGAGGTATACACGGTGACTGGTTCGGATGTATGGCGTACGAACCGCTTGGAATGATTGGTTCCGATACAGTATACGCTCTACCTATAATAATATCCACCATACGTGCCATTGCGCCAAGATTCTCACTCTCTCCAAAGTGATTTACCCTTTATCAGAATCATAAGCATAATCAAAGACATATACCAGAATGATAATTCACGAAGAACATACACGTTTCTTCCTTGATTATAGCCATTATCTGGCATCCCTTAAAATATACATTATTTTTAATGGAAAAAAGGGAGACGCGTTGTTTTAACAGAAGAACATAGTTCCTTATTTCCCCAATTTCCACCAGCAGTTTTGCTCCTCATTATCCCGAGGAACGAATCCTTCCGCGCAAATAGAAACCGACGAGGCTCTATTTATCACCGTGATTACACACGGGCGGGACCTTTGTTCCATTAATTTCGCCTACTCTCAAATCCCCTTAAGTGCATATCATTTTTTGCCCCCTCGGGATAAAGAGGGCCGGAAGGTTATCGTCTCTCGCAGAAGACATCGGACACGAGCTCCATTCGGCCGGCGCGGTCCTTCCCGTCGATGCTAGACGTTCAGAAGCGTGTGAAAAGATGGTGCGAGAATGGGGAGCAGAAAAAGTGGCGAGAAGTCGAGGAGCCAGGAACAGAGGCGCCTTGTCATGCCGTGTAATGACGGCAAGGCAACGCGACGCCCTGCTCGGAGAGGAGAGGAGACTCGACGAGAGAAAAGGGAGGAAGAGGAAAGAAAAAAAAAGAAAAAAGGGCAGGAATTGCCGTCCTTTATCTTTCTACGAACGAAGAGAACGTCTCAGGTAGTACCGAGAGAATCAAAAGAGGCCAAATAAGAACGTCCTCACTACCGTCTTCTCTGTATCTATTTCTCTCCCTCTCCCTCCGTCCGTCTATCCGTCTATCCATCACTCCCCCTCTCTCTCTCTCTCTCTCGCTCTCTCCCACCTGCTGCTGCACGTCCTTTGATTCCACGTCGGCCATTAGAGTGACGGTCAAAACCGGGCTACCGTACCAATATTATCGACCTCTGGCAATTAATTCTTCCCTGAAAAATATGAATGGCCCCGTGGGATATTCGTCCTGGAAACGAGGTTTCCTCTCGGGGTTTTCACCTTCGGGAGGAAATCTTCGAAGGGTCACCTTTTTTTTTCTCTCCTGCAGGCTATTATTCTCCACGAGCGATGAATGAAGCCCCTCGAAGCGGGAGGAAGCGTTTTCCTCGAGTTACCTGCGTTTCGACGAATCCTCGATGATATATACGAGAGTCTGATGAAGGGGGATACGAGGCGTCCGCTCGTAATTTCTCGTGGAGATCCAAGACGCGGAAGCCAAACGAATCTCGAGCTCCGGATGATGGGCCGCGCCGTAATTCTGGTTGGCATCGAGAAAGGGTGTTGAGCAGCACGTTTCTGGGACGATCGTCTCCTAAAAAGCACGTCATTCCGCGGAATTTACGCGCGGCCGAAATCGATAAAGACGGACGTTAACGAGCCGGTCGAATTCATTTTCATCGCCGTGGCGAAGGGCTGCCCCTTTTTTCTCTCGTTTTCCCTGAAAGGTGGGACCGAATACCTCGAAGGTTGCCGCCCAAAGTGGGAATAAAGATTCCACCGAGCGAATGCTCGCATTACTTTTGACATCGATCGCTCCCCCTGGATCTATGCTTTAACACTTTATCCTCCAAAATGCGAAGCGCGTGCCGCTCGTTCCCCAAGGACCGTGTTTATCGACAGGAACCAACCGCTGGTCGAATCCTATGGGATTTGCTAGATTTTCCATGGCGTTTTGCGAAATTTATACGCGCGCTCATCGAAAGTAATAATAGGGAATTTGTCGTGATCTAGCGACATGGAGAATCACCGAATGTCACGTGTTTCGCAACCTGAATATGTATATAACGTAGCGCGGAAAAAAACCGGCGATGATTGGACGATCAAAGTTTATATTATTCAATTCTATATTCATAAAATCAGCTATCAGCGCTGATTACAATAAATCCTCTTATATTCATTTATCCTCGATCGCTTGCTTAAAATAATCTACATACAACTCGTTAGATCTGTAGTACAAATACCACAGAAAAGAATATTTCCTTATATTCCTTATATTCCTTATATTAATCGACAGTGATCGTTTCCATTAAGAGCACTCGATCCAAGACTTACGATCGCCTCGAGATCTGCAGGTTAGTAAAATCTGCAGGATGGTAAAGTTCCTAAGGTAGGTCTTCCAGGTGTGGGCCAGGGGTTTGAGTATCGTGACGGTCGTCCACCCACCAGGACAAGAAAAGGGGTGGTCGAAACCACGAGAGCCGGGGACGGCGCTCGATAAACAACCCCCCGTGGCGGGTTCACGAGATAGAGGCACGGGCGTTAAATGAAATTAGCGCGGCGTTTAGTTAAGTTAGTCGGTCCGTTTAACCGATCCTCAGGGTTATAAATTATTCTGGAATGACTTGCACCGAAGTGGCCGCTGGAAAAGAGAGAGGAAGAGAGAGAGAGAGAGAGAGAGAGAGGAGGATGGAGCGCGGGCAAGCGACGAAGAGGCGAGATGAGAAGGGCGAGGACAGTAAAGTATCGGAAGGCAATATATTAAGGAGGATAATTTGTTTCGCCCCGACGATATTTTTATTAACGTTGCTACGCGAGTGTATCCCCGCTGACTCGAAGTTCGACATTGTATTTTACTACGGCACAAATTAAGTCCTTCTTCAAGGCGGATTTAACGTTTGTCAAAGGAAGAGGGTATTGAGTTATCTGGCACTTTCAATTGAAACCTTTGCAAACTGGTTTTATACGCGGATCGTGGGGTATAAAATTTGTAATGTTCAAATAAATTTAGCGATGATTTAGTAGTGACTTCGAATTTAGATACTGATCCAAGAAATACACTGATCTTGAGGAAGTATATATTTATAACAGTGTACCACAACTATTATTTATAACAGCACGATAGTTATATAACTTTTTTCTGAAATTCGCGATTTCAGTTTATGAATTATATATGCGTTATATTTTACAGTGGTGAAGATTTTAATGGGATGACTGGGTGTGCAGGAGGCCCGAAAATTCTTTTAGCCCTTGCGTTATTAGCCTCGACTCTTGCGCCGACTCGAAGTTCATAACTAGAACTGTAGGAATGAAGAAGAGCGCCTGGCCGCCGCTGAGGAGGCGTGAAACGTTGGCGCCTGGCGCCCGAAACAAGAAAAAGGGTTCGACATTTCGAAAGGGTAAGGTAAGACCGTGAAAACTGAAGGTACCTGCGATACCTCGTCACTTCTGGAAGGAGAGCAGAGGGCTACGGGCGAGAAGGTTATCCTCGATCCCCCAGAAATCCGGAACCGATTCGACGTGACGATCGTCTTCACGCTTTATTTCACTCCGAGGCATGACGGTCTAATTTAAGTAAAATGTGTTTTCATCAAGTAACCTTGAGAGTTTTACCACCTCCGGGCAAATATATACTTCTTACTGATTTAACTAAAAGTCTCAGAATTTCCCTTGACCAAATGTATAGAGAATACTTTTATAAATCGATGCTTTATTCTCTTTGGGAACGAACTTTCTTCAGCTTACGCAGAACATAGACGAATGAATAAATAAAATAAATAAAAAATAAAAATAGAATAAACAAAAGACATAGACAACAAAGTAATTATTTTAATGCTTCAAACCCTTGGAAACGGTACTTGTCTCAAAGGAAGACTGCTAAATTCACAAACAACGCCACTGCCCTTCCCACTCACTCTTCTCGAATCACCAATCCATTTTATTCACTTACACGAAAGCAGACCTAATAATCATCGCCATCGCGAATACGCATCCACGATTTTTAAAAAGGAACATTTATAACGATTTCTCGCGCAGAAAGCTTTAATCAGACTCCACCCTCGCAGTATCAATATTCCGCATCGATCGCGAGCGGCAACGATTTATCTTTGCCGAACAAGCGGAACGAAATCCAGGAGAAGAGGAACGAGAGGCTTCCCTCCGAAAGTATCACCGTACCTGAAGGTTCGGAAGCAATTATAACCGAGTCCCTAAATACCCAGTGCCAAGCCACGGGGTCTTTGTCTCGCGTACCTGTAGCCGGCTTGTTTCACAAACGAGGTTAGGTCGAACTACAAAGGTCGGCCGCTGGCCGAGGGCCCAGCTAGCCTCTATGAGGTACCGACGGACCCACGAGGTGGGCCAGTCCCTCGGTGGGCCCGCGTGGAAGAAGACACGTTTTTTGCATCAAATATTTACACATTTTTATTGGGTGCCAAACCCATTCGGGTCACTCGCCGTGGCCGGGATCCTATCTCTAGGATCGGCTACTCACCGGTTAAACAAGCCGCCTGTAACGCTCCGCGGTACCCGCCATTGCTTTGCACGTGAGGCGCTCCTCTTCACGCTGCGCCAAGACTTTTTCCAATTCTCCACGCTACCTCTAACACTTTGTCGGCTTTTCTTTCCTCCGAACGAACCGCCACGCGACAGACAGCGCTCGCTCCTCGATCATCCTGGTGCACAAGTCGATTCGTGTATTTAAATTCTAGCCACAACAGGATTTAGATGTAACTTCAGCGGAGACTGCCTTTAACGCGCTTCGAGCTTAACTTTAGCTGCGTTTATCCTACAGATCTTTCGAGCATAGCTTTAGTCGAGCTCATTCTTAACACGTTTCGAGCATAACTTCGGCGAAGGTTATCCTTAACACGTTTCGAGCATAATTTCTCAACTTGTATGGAGCATAACATTAGCGAGGGTTATCCTTAACACGTTTCCGGCGTGACTTTAGCGAAAATTATCCTTAACACGTTTCGAGCATAATTTCTCAACATGTATGCAGCATAACATTAGCGAGAATTATCCTTAACACGTTTCAGGCATAACATTAGCAAAGGTTATCCTTAACACGTTCGAGGCATAACTTTAACAAGGACTATCCTTAACGCGTTTCGAGCGCAACTCCAGCGAGGACTCCGTATTAGTTCTTTCGAAGGGTACCTTCGAGGAGGAGCATTCCTCGGTCCATCATCAGCAGCCCTCCTCTAAAATCTACGAGGCCGAAGATCCGCGAGCTGATGTTTCCGTGCTAACCTCTCGGTCGCCCCAGGGTTCGCGTGATCCCCGGCGTATCCTAGCCAGGCTAGTCAACCCCTCCGAGAGGCGCGTCTTTCTTTTTTTTTTTCTTCGGCTCCTTCCTTTTTTTCAACACAGATCGAGGACGCCCGAGGATTCACGTGGGGCCTCATCCTGAAATCCGGGACACGCGAGCCTCGCGGGAAATTCCTGGCTCCGTAGCCGGGCTCCTCGCTTCTCGGTAAGGCAACGCATAGCCCCGGGCCAAGGTATCCTTCTCCTGTGCCATGTCTGCGTTCATCCTCACCCTCGTTCTCCCGCACCATCGACGGCCGCTTAATCCTCGCGTAGGTTTCGACGTGTTTGGCGAGAGCTGTCAGCCTCGAAGCTGGCAAGAGCCGCGGTGGAAGGCGGTACTTCCTCGAGCTACGCTGGTAGCCGACAATGGAGAAGAATGTCGGCGTTGTATGATTCTGGACAGGCGTTATTGTTTGTGTCGTCTCTCGAGAGGGTGATGTCAAAGTCTAGTGAAGTACCATAGATTGTTCAGAATATAGGAGTTATCTCTGGAGTAATTGGTAAAATCTTTGTTGCAGATTGGTACTTTCTCGATTGAAGATTAGAGGTGATGATGGGGGAGTAGTTTAGTGGATTATTGGGTGTATAATTTGTTCAATCGGTGGTTTCGAGGTTTGCTCTTACAGGTACTATTGGTTCTAATGTGTAATATGTTTTCCAGCATAGTTGAGTGTGTACGCACAGTGAATTAGAATATTCAATCGGAGTGACCTTGAATGATGTCATTCGTATTATCGATACGGTACTATCGTGGAACGAATATTATCACCCGAGATTCCGATTTGCATCGCTCCTGCAGAATTCTCGCGATCAATCACGGCATGAG
This sequence comes from Ampulex compressa, assembly GCA_038496175.1. Lineage (NCBI taxonomy): Eukaryota > Metazoa > Arthropoda > Insecta > Hymenoptera > Ampulicidae > Ampulex > Ampulex compressa. The sequence goes on along the minus strand of JBCFXI010000233.1, from coordinate 60,278 downwards.
AAAGCCGTGGCATGAGCTGTGATTACAAGATACGCGAATCGCATAAATACGCAGTCATAAAATTAAACTCGGCAATTAGGCGCCTCGAGTTATTAGGATCACGTAGATCGGCCAATTAAACGGGGCACAAGATGAATTGAGTAATTATAATCGCATCATAAATGCTAATATTACGTGGGCTATGCAAGGTTTTGCCACAGAGTTTCCTTCTTTATCGCCGCACGCTTCACGCCTCGAGGAAAGTGAACCGAAACACCGCTCCAATTTTCCTCGTAAGTGCTATACCGACTCGAGGAATAGCGGCTTCACCTTTTACCGCACAGATGCAATGCGGGGTTTCATTTTTAATTTTTCACAGTCCTACGCGTATACTCCAAACCCGCGATTCAGAACCCAACTATCACACTTTGACATTGAAATTCTTTTCGAACAAATACAGGGAGACCTTGCTAATATTTAACATACTCATCCTTATATAGAACGGTCCATTTAAAAACCTGTTTTCAAAAACGCTATAAAATGACTCTACATCGATACTTAAAACACATTTTTTTTTATCGTGAAGGTTAGAGTCTCCGATTTAAGAATAAAAAGACTAGTTGTTAAAATTTCAAGCAAATCGGTCACATCAGTGTTGCCATATCCTATAATTTCAAAACAAACAGTCCCAAAGGGAAATATGTTTACCACTCAAGAGTCTAAAATATATTTTCCTCGCGCAACATATTTCTCCTCCACCTTCCACAGCCCGTATCCCGATATTCTCCACCAAAGATTCAGCCTGCAACAAATTCAATTCCGCAAGAACAAGTGGCATTCCGCAAGAATCCTAATAACACCGCGCGAAAACCCACCGACCCGCAGATCGCTCTCGCTCTCCGTACAAAGGGTTGAGCAAAAAGCCAAAAGACCCTTTTTCAGCGGGGTAGCATCGTGCAGCACCGCCTCGAGAAACTCTCCGCCGCCACCGTGAGTGGCGCCAGGCCCGAAACGAGCTCGCCCCGGCTTCCTCGAGCACCGATTTCGAAGCGGGAGGAACGGAGAACCTCTACCGCGGTTCTCGAAGGGGGCAAGAGGTAAAAGAAGAACTTCCAGGGCAGAGGCACTGGCGCCGCATGCGGCAGCCTCAAAGGGATCCTCCGCACGCCCATCTGTCTCCGCTCCGCCCCTATTCCCGCGCACCATATACATCATGTACGACCACGATGTACCCACCCGACCACCGGGACCCTATCCGACATCGTGTCAGGCTACGTCGCACGTCACCACCGCAGGATGTCCACCAGAGAAGCCCTGCGCGTGCTACCTCCGCCAGCTTGTCCTCCTCCAGGCCCTCGAGAAGTATCTTCGCACCGATCACCATTGTTGAAAATGTGTCCTTGTTGGCTTTATGGAAGGACTACTTGGTTTATGTTGGTGGACGTTGCTTGTTTTGCTGGTAGACGTTGTCTTGTTGATCATTATTGTTGAAAATGTGTCCTTGTTGGTTTTGTGGAAGGACTACTTGGTTTTTGTGGAAGGACTACTTGGTTTTTGTGGGTGGACGTTGCTTGTTTTGCTGGTAGACGTTGTCTTCTCGATCACCATTGTCAAAAGCGTGTCCTTGTTGACTTTATAAAAGGACTCCTTGGTTTTTGTGGGTGGACGTTGCTCGTCTTGTTGGTAGACCTTGTCTTGTCGATCACCATTGTCGAAAGCGTGTCCTTGTTGGCTTTATAGAAGGACTCCTTGGTTTTTGCTGGTGGACGTTGTTAAGCGCGCTGAGGAGCGGATGCGGAAGAGGGTTTGTGCGAGGGTAGGCAGGAGGGCTGAGTCTTAATGCGGTGCGTTTGGGGGAAGAACGTAAGATCGCTAATGCGCTCTTCGAGAAGATGCCAGGTCCGGGAGTCGTTAGCCACTCGTTTGTTTTAGGAGCTTCGTGGTCTTTGGAGTTTAATGGTTCGACTGCTGAATAGAGCGACGATTAAGAGGCAGGTACGACGATACCCTGCACCGTGGATATGGAGACACGGATATATCATTCCTATTCCTACTTTATTCTTAATTCTCAACTCAAGGGCGACATCAATCGAGCGACACGTTCCGCTTAAAGAGTTGTGTAATAAAATACTTTATCGGATACGAGATTACGTATCTCGTTAAGTACAGCACACAACGATTCAACGCATAATGGGCCTGCGTAAGCGATACGTAAGCGCAAGTACTTAAAAAATTATCGAGGCACGATAACCTCCGCTCGTACCTTTCGGCTATAAAAACGCGTCGTCGCCCTTCCCTTCACACTCTACCGCGTTTATAGATCTCCTGCGATCTCCCGATGCGAAGCGTATCATATCCGCTCGCAGCGTCGAGGAGCGAAGGGAATTCGGGGCAGCGCCGACAAACGGAATTGAATTACTTGTAACGGAGGAAAGGAAACTCTTGATTAACGTTGCCGCTCATCGGTGGGCTCCTTTCCTCGCCTCCTTATCGGTGTAACTAATAGCCTTTTAAGTGGCTCATTAAGATACTGGCAGCTCGGGGCGAGAATTGGATCAGCGTCGAAGGGAAGAGACCGATAGAGCGAATTTTGCAACATCACGCGGCAACGATCGATCCGGCCGGCCGTCCGCGGAGACACGCCTGACTTCTCGGATCGGCCGGATAGACGAGAGACTTTACGGCTTACTTAGCAGAGCGGGGCAACGGCGTTTAGACTCTTGACTAATGAACCTGCGGGATCCAAGCACCCGGCGGATAGCCCGACTTTCGTTTAAACTCCCGTGGAAAGGGTCAACCGGCGAGGCCTGAGGAAGATGGATGTCGAGGTGCTCGTACCGCAACGTTGCCAGGCTCGGATGCAATTCTAGGCGACCTTCTTCCCGGCCATTCCTAGAAACTCCTTATCCTGGTCGATGACTTCGTACCACCGACCTGTCCTGCAAGTCCATTCGCTCGCGCGGATCTTTAATATAGAGGGTATTCCTGTTGAACAAGTTGACACGCCGATTGTAGAAGGGTTAAGCGCGAGGTAAACGGGGAACATCATTCGCGCACTCTTTGCTCCTAGCGATTTTATTATACACGCGAGCTTCTCTTTATCCTTGGGCGTCTTGATCGATCAGACGGAGACTAATGAAGCTCGGTTGAGGTCTCGCGATAAGGCTCGAGCGGGAGGCAAAGCACACATAGCTGACCCGTGACTTGGCCAAGATCACAGAACTCCGTAGGCCGCTTCCTGGCCGCGACCTTCCGCCCGACCTTCTGGATGCTTACCGTTAATTATTTCGGCTACCCTCTCATCGACTCGCTTTCCGTCCTTTCCGACCGATTCCCCTTTGTTCCTAGGATACACTCGTTCAACGTGTCTCATTTCACCCCACGATCGCGTCCCTGTAGTTCGATGCCTTCGATGGAATACCGTTGTTTCGAGGGATAAAGCTGTTTTCGGAAGATCCTCTCGCGGTTGAGGAAAATTTTCGAGAATCAATCCGATTTCCCGGGTTTGGGGTAATTAATTTAGCAGTAAGGGCGTGTAAGGATTCGACGTCGGCTTCGTAACGATCGGGAAACGGTGGAGTTTTATTAGATCACCTATAAATACTGGGCCCCCAGGGTTGTCGGTAGGGTATAAACGCCGCCGAAGCTGGCCTCGCCCACCGACTCCTAGAAATCCCTTCTGGCACCAGACTAGAAAGCACAGGGGCCAATTATGTTGTAGGAAGGGGCAGGGAGAGGGCCGCAGCGAGTCTGGTTAGAGACGATGGGATTAACCCTCCGCGTTTCGGCCTAACCCTTGAGCGCGCCACCTCACGAGGCGAGAGACTATCTTTTTCCATGTTCTAAATTCTGGAATATACCGGCGCATTGAATTTACATATTTGTGCTTATATATTTGAGTTTTTATATTGGAAGTTATGTTGCCTATATAAGGACCAAGGCGATAATTCCTGGGTGCATTTATAAGGAAATCTCCGTCAGGCCACGCGCGTTGTTTGGTGGTATAGTGGAGTTCTAAGATCGAAATTTACTCGATGCACCCTTTGACCTCTCACCAAATACTACAGTTTCGAATGCTTGTATTTTATATAAAAACATCGCTAATATATGCTATATAGAAAACACAGCACAATCTGATAGAGAAATATCCAGAAAACCGAGCAAGCAAGTTGCCTCATTTCGCGACACCCTCGAAGGACAACACTTTCCTCCTTTACAGTGTCTCAAAAAAAAATCCATAAAAATTTCTCACTCCCAAATATTCGAATACATTAACAATACAATCCTGAAGTCCCCTAAAACCCATACAAAAAAACCTAATTCTCTTAGCTTCATATCATATCTCATCGTCACCGCCTCGGCCCAAGCGAAAGGTTCAGCTTCGGTCATCAACAGGCTACCCGACACTCGACACGTTAACGAACATCCTTCATAAGCAGATCCCGCTTCCCGATCGATCAGCGAGGGTACGCGGTAGAAAAATCGAGTTCGTCCATCGGCAGCCAGGCTCGTTTTCACCATTCAGCCTCGCGAGATCGTCCCGATTTCGTCGAGGGCTCGCGGCGCCTTCTCTCGCTCGCGTCGATGGCGTGACGGCCGAAGGCCAGGCTAGGCAGATGCATGGCAACGGGTTGACATCGAACGCTGCGGGCTAGCGTGGCTAGAGCCTCTCCTCGCGGCGGCATCACGCACGCGGCTAGCAGGCCGGTTCTCTGGAAAAGGGAAGGACGAGGCTCCGCACCGTGAGCCGGTCGTGCGCGTGCACGCGCGGCCACTGCACGCACACGGCTCTCTCCTCGTTGCCTATACACCCTGGTCCCTCCTCTCCTACGACGACGACGACGACGACGAGGAGGAGGAGGAGGAGGAGGAGGACGACGACGATGACGACGACGGCATAGAATAGTAATGAAGGACAGAGATACGAGGCGGGCCTTCGAGCCGCGGGGCGAAGCGAAGCGGACGGTTCGGAGCGTCGTCACGCGAGAACGCGGCCAGCTGACGTTCTCTCTCGGCTCTCCCCGCTCCCTCCTCTCCACCCTCTTTCCTGCTCCTTCCTCCTCGCCGCCCACTTCGTCCTCCTCCTCCTCCTCCTCCTCCTCCTCGCGCACTCTTCCGCCCTCCATTGTCTTCCCTCTTTTGTCCGTGACCACGAGAGCACCCTTCTCGCGGCGACAACTGGAAAGGGACCGGAGCCACCGTCGGAGCGTGTCTCGCTCGATTCTACCCACGGACGGTTCGCGTGAAGTTTGAGTTCCTTTTATCAACAGTGCGTGGCCGATTGTTTAGGAACTTCGGTGCCGTACCCGAAGTTCCGCCTGTAGCGCGGGTATACTTGGTGGAAAGGGGGAGCGCGGATGCTCGGGGTACTTGCTGTAGGGCTTGGAGGTAATGGAAAGGTCGCGCGTGTACATTGGCTTCTCCTAATTTGTACTTTAGGTATAAGATGGGTCATTTAAAAGTTTGTTTTTAAAAACGCTGTAAAAGGAGTCTACGTCGATATTTAAAGAAAAATCTTTTTTTTATTGTGAAGGTTGGAGTCTCCGTGGCGCGGAATATCAGACTTTTCTTGTTCAAGTTTCAAGCAAATCGATCACACCAGTGTCGCCATATCCTATAACTTATTGTATTTGTATATACAATAAATTTATCGTATTTAATATATACAATAAAAACAAAGCAGTAGATGGTCCACTCTATAAGTCTAAGAACTTTATTCGATAGAGGAGATCGTTCAAGATACGGAATATATGGAACACCATTGAAAAGAAGAACTCCTCCTAATGAATATTCCTCTTTCCAAAAACCTTATAGAATCGTCTTTCTACTTCGACAGAAATTCAGTCGTGTCTACGAAGGATCGATCGCCCCTAGAATTCACGTCCGAAAGATTCAGGAAAGTCGGAAAGCCAGGGCGCAGTGTCGCCCGTCCACTTCGGGAGCCCCGTACGATCGCCCCCTGCAATTATACGAGGCCCTTTCCCTGCCCTTCCCCCTCGACCCTTCTAGTATACGCGGCGCTCCTACCATTCTAGTATTCCTCGTCCTTTTTCCACCGCGGCTCGCGGAGGGAGAAGGAAAACTCACTTTTGAGGTGGTCGCAGGCACGTGAATGGGCGCCGGAAACAAAAGGATGCCGCGTAGCGGCGGCCACGTCAAAAGTGACGCGAGGGGGTGGGGGCTGGGGGGTGCGACCACGAAGGGTGTGGCGCGTCTTCGTTGCCGTGAGGTCCTTTCAATGAAAGGTTGCAGACGCCGGCGGATGTTGCTCCTTTCCATAGATCGAACTCCCTGCAACGTGGGAAGTTTTTCGACGCCGCTCCTGATATCCTCTTCTCCTTGCGAGTTTGGAGGAACCGCTCTTATTTCAATCGACAGAGGTTTCTGATGATCGAAATAATATTAGTGAATTGAAAGGTCAGTGTGCAGGATCGAGATGAACCTTTATTAATGTAGATAGTTCTGTTCACCTCGATAGATGGTTTGATGTCGTTTAAATCAGAGCGATATTAACACTATACCTACCAGCTATTTTCCAGAGATGTTTAAGTGTACTAAATATATCCTTAAAGAATAAAAGAACGAGGGAAAAATGTCGATGCATTGATTTATCGATCCGTGCGCTGCAAGAAAATCACGAAGTATCTCAGAAGTGATCGTGTTTGAAAATTCTACAATTTTTCTAAGAAAACGCTGATCGGTCATTTGTCCGGTCGTGGTAGAAATAGTGTTAATATACGCATGCTAATAACTTGAGGAGTTTGTTTATCCAATCCAATGATTAAGAAGCTCGATTTTATGCGTTATAACACACGTAAGGTAAGACGATAATACGAGACATGGTCATTTAGTTATTTGTGCCCAAGAATCGATGGTCCGGGGGTTACATCGGGGTGATCAATTTGTATCACAATGGCGGCCAATTCGGCGCATTTTCGCTTCCATCGACATCCCTCGTGGAGCATCACGGGCAGCCCCAGTCATTCAGCCAAGGAGATCCGTGCCCTCGTTGCTCCATCGTTTTTCTCCCATCGACTATCCTCTCCTCCTTTTCCCTCCGCTCCTTACTCCGCCCTTTCTCTTTTTTGTCCTCTCAGCCACTCCTGAATGTCTCTTTGTTCGAACGACAGCTCCTCCTGGCCGGTCCGTAAGTCGCCGTCCCTCGACAGCCCTGGATGGAGCTTTTGACTCCTGAATGCTCGCCGGATCGAACGATTCGCGGCGACTCACGATTCCCGAATATCCACTAGGGAAGTCGTAACGACGCCATAGCCGATACTCGCGTGACACGTTTCGCCTCGTTAAGTGCCGCGCCGAAAATAAGCGGTCAGGTCCTTTCGAAAGTGAGTTTTGTGCTCTCGGTTAGGAGCCCAACAGGTTTAACCTGATGCACGTACGCCCCGTGCTACTTTATAGTCAAACGCGCCTCCAAGATCGAGGGTGTACCGCGTGGGCCGTTTAAATGCCAGCATCTGCATATCGTGTAAATCGAACCGTCGATAATGAACGGGTGGATTGAAATCGGCGCGTAGCGCGGAGAAATTAGCCGGGCTATCGGTGGTTGTTCGGTAGCGCAGAATTATCATGGCCCACTGTGCAGCCGATTTGCTGAGAATGTGCCAACGCGTTTCATGGCTATTGACACTCATGGGCGTTCCACGAGACCACTGGCTCGTGCCATACGGGTCTGCGTCCGCGGATTTCTTTGAGGGACCTAATGGCTAGCGGTTTCGACGTCTGCGCGAGGAATGCTGATGTAAACACCTCCCTCGGCACCTCTGCATGTCTCCGTAAGCCGACGCGCCGACTTGGCTGCGCGCTTCGTAGATCTTAACTGTCGATGCTTCAAATCGAAGGAGACAATGCGAGGAGATGTTTTATTCATACCAGCCGATCGCGAATATCTACCCTAAGTGACTAACGCGCGCTATGTATCCTCGAATTGCGCGCGAGCGATAAATGAGTCTCGTGCATCCGATGCACAATTTGGTGCCCGCATAGGTGTACGCGGGTTTACACGACGATGGCTGCGCAGAGAGGATGCGCAGTGAACGATACTTCGTGAAAAGGATCGAATATGAACGCATCCTGGGACTAATCTCGCGACAGTCTTCGTACCCCATTAATATAAAAAACAATTTTATATCTTGCAAAAGTACTTCATTAATATAAAAAACAATTTTATATCTTGCAAAAATGGATCCACGTGGGTGAAACACGCGAATAACCTGCATTCTGTATTTCACGCAGAAGGAGGGACATTCTGCTCGTAATCGTGGATGGAAAATCGATCGTTCGAGGACCTCCACGCGGTGCTAAGCGTAAGAAACAATTTCAAAGCCACCGACGGACGTGCGCAAATTGATTTACCATCGCGAATAACGCGCGTAGAAGAGGAGAGCAGAGACGATGGCGGAAAACGGAGTCGATTTCTCGCCGATTTTCACAGCGTTTCCTTCCAGACGCGATCCGAAGAGGGTGGATCTCGCCCGCGCTAAATATAGGAAACGATTTCGGACGTTAAGGAAGACGGTAATGCCGCGTAGAAGACGGTCAAACACAATGTTTGCGGGCGACGCCCACCCATACTCGTCCCGGCTTTTACTGCCGAGCAGTAAAGTACGAAAATTATGATCCGAGCTTGTCACTGCTCGGGGCGGTGAGAAAGAAACTCTCCGAGAGCCGCCAGCCGCCCCTCCATGCCATCCCCCTTTACGGGCACTTACTACGTCGCACCGACCGAGGAGTCGAAACTCTCCACCTAGTGCACGATGAAAACCGCCGAGGAAAGTCGGGAAAATACGGCAAAATATCGTGCAGCTCGCAGAGGGGCTAAATAATAATCCACTTAAACTGGGGTAGAGGAAAAAAAAAAAGAGCGGCAAGTAAGTTGCGCTCGCAAGGAAAATACGCTTCGATAAACGGCGGTAAATTCGGAGTGTTTGCGTTTACTTTGTAGGGATGAATTAAGCCTCTATGGGTTGAATGTTTTTATAAGATGCTTCGCACAGTGTCCATCCGCGAGCAGCTTGCAAAAGCGTTTTCTTTGATCTTAATTAGATCAAAATCGATGGCTGGAATCAACCAGGTTACTGGTATAAGGATTTTTCTCGTCAATCGAACGGTTTGCATTCTTCGCTTGGTTTCCTAAAATATTTAAAGTCGCTACTATCGAGCAAACCTTGCAAAACCAATGCAAGAAAGCAATCAAACTTATATATTATAATTCACTCGAATTAACAGAAACTAAAGTAAAACTGGCGTGGCAAAAATAGCCTATGCTAATAAATAATATCACCGCTTACCAAGTAGACGTTACACAATAACACGTACACCCCAGTTTACGATAAAGATTCAAACCGAACAACGAGATATCGACACACCAGTGCGTGACTTCGAAGTCGCAGCGACTTTCAAAGGATTGGCGCAGGATCTCCACGACCAAAGGCGCAGGAAAACTGGGGATACATATTAATAGTCGTGAACCAGCTCGGGGCTTTCGCGGGACTCTTTATTCGCGAGAGTCTTAGGTTACCGCGTACGAACTAGCAACGTGGCTCCCGCAGCGTTTTTCGCGCTCCGGGCTCCGGCGCAATTTGCCTTTCGTGTTCGGCGCACGATAGTCCGCCTGCTGGCGGGGCGAGTTGGCAGGAGAGAGAGAGAGAGAGAGAGTGATAGAGAGAGGGGCGGAGGAGGAGGGGTGGAAACGGCTGGCGAAAAAAACAAAATAGAAAAGTGTATGGAGCGGCGGTCACGGAAACTGCGAAACTACGGAGCCGGAGAAAGTTCCCGCGAGATGCGAATGCAATTACACCCGGGTGATAAAAGTGGCACTTCTCGCTTGGCAATTTAGAAATATTTTTACGTCCTTTTGATTTGGCAGAGAAACGAGAGCCCGGGAAATAAAAGCGGCGCTGCCGGACGGCAATTTATACGGGAGTTTTCACGCCGTTCCACGTTTATATCCTGCTTTCGACTCGAACCCGGGAACCGGCAGCGGGCTACTTTTCCCTCCGCGCCGCCGATAACGATACGAAATTGAGCCTTAAGCACGTCCGCGGCAAAAACCCGGCGCTGTTGCTACATCATCGCGGAAATTGCGCTACCCTATTGTCGTTGCGCCCAGAGGAGCGTTGCTCGGGTTCGTTAAAGCCCGCGCCGATTAGCTTCCACCTTTCCACGAGCCGCGGCGATGCCTTTTGATCCCCTCGGGACGCGAGCTGGGATATTCCCGGCGAAAACAGCATTAGTGATATTTCGCGAGGGAATTGGAAGCATCCTTCAGTGCACCTCAAGTTATTTACATAAATATCACTACTCTTATATATATATATCATTATCATCGTAAGGTCTCTACTCTTATATACTTCATTATTATCCTAAGGTATGATCGCTGTTCAAAAAAAAAAATATTAGCAGTATTTTAACTACAAGCTCAGATATATATTTTAGACTATTTTCCATGCACTTTGGGAAGGTAAAATAGCGTAAAGGATTTTAAATACTCGAAACATCCTTGGCGTATGTAAGCATCACCCACCTCGATTTCGCTCGAAGCAAAGTCCGGCGCGTGTAACGGATTAAAGCGTCGATTTTCGCGAACGGGAGGGCCTATCGGCTTTAGGAAAGTTCCGCGGCGGCTCTTCGCGAGCAGTAGCAGGTAACATCGACGCGGGTCCTCTCGTCGCCTAATTGAATGGCATTTTATTTAGCACAGTTCCCCGCACTCTGGATAGCCGCCATTTACCTCAATTACGTAATTCACCGTACACAACTGACCGCGCAGCGAGCCACCATGGGCATTGCATGGCGATGGCCATACCGATGGTGGTGGTGGTCAACTGATGACACGTGTTTGCGCTACCGCCGCCGTGCAATTAGCCCCCCAATGTAATTTCGCGGCGTAAGAGCGTGCCACGCTCTTTTGGCCTAGTGCCGTACCCGAAGGGTTTATCGGTACCCCGGCATTACGAGAGGGGAAGTGATTTTGTCCGGTAGACCTCGAAACGAATGGCGATCTCGTGCAGCGAGAGGCAGATGTCCCTTTGAAGCTGCTGCTCTCTTCGCCAAATTCATCCTCGACGGGCCAAAGGTATTTCGAGGGCTTCGATCTCGAGATCCGGTATCCTGCAAGATTAGCATTGCACGCTAAACACTCCCCGCGGAAATTCGTGCCTCCGTCGTTGGCAAGGTTGCGCGATTAATCGTACGTTCGCCGGACAAATGTATCGTGGATGAATATTCGTGTAATATCGAAGCATCGGATAGGTGTACCGGTGGGACGTGACGCAATGATAATGGAAGGGATATTATCCGGCAACCGGTATTACAGCGGACAGCGGCGGCCAGGACGGCAATCGTGCTCGGTGACTGATTAGTCGGAATTGCGATTCGGTAAAAAAGAAAAAAAAAATGTCTCCGTGTTACTGGGCTACGGAAGCAATACGGAATACGTACACTCGTTCCGCGCTGCTCGCCAGCCGCTCTGGCGGATGAAAATCCAGGAGACCTTGGGAGGTTCAATTTTACGGGATAATTCCATTTTATCCCCGATTGGTCGACTAACCGAGAAGCGGTAGATCCCGCGGTGGGCAGGGGCGAAATCGGATAATCCTGTTGGAGAGAAGGAATCGTCGTTCCTTGGCCCCTCGCCGACTTTCGTCGTAATTGGTCGCTTCTCCCGTCCCGATTTGACCATCCTTAATCTCGGCTCGTAATGAGGGCCAATAGTCCGCGGGCAACAAATAAGCGGCCAACGTGGAAAAGTGGTTAAATAAGGTTACTTGTCAAGTGTTTGAGGACAGTAATTTAATACCCTCCTTTTCGTCAGCCTCGTTCATCACGACCAATTTGCGATAGCGTTGGACGCCCTGTAGGCTCCCGCACGATGGGCGACTCGGTGCTAATTGAAATTTTTCGCATTCGCAGAAACCAGTTATGCGCAAGGGAGGAAAAAGAGAGGAAAAAAAAGGAAAAAAAGAGGAAGAAGAAGAAGAAGTGTATCGCGAAGCGCTATTACAAAAGTCATTTATTTTAATTACGAACGTCGAAACAGCGGGGCAAGTACGGTCCTGAAATTATTTACATTAAATTAATTACACGTGGAGGTTGTACGAGAAAGATTGCCCGTAGGCGCATAAGTAAGTACGCTCGAGATTATCCGTGAACAGGATCTGATCCTTTCTGCCCCTTCACCCGTCTACCGTGGCGCATTTGCAGATACTATCAGCAGAAAGGCCTACCGCGTTACGAACTTCGGTTCACGGCTGAAGTTATTCCCCGCCCATACCATCGCGCTCCATATTCGCCGCCAAATTATCCGATAAAAATTCTATTACCACGTGCAATATGCTGCCCGGCAGGAGCGCCGCCCTCGAAATAAAATTTGGGTCATATCGCCGCAGGGCCGAATCGGGGACACGGTGCATTTACATCCCCGAAATACATTTTCAGCGCTCGAACGGTTTAAGTTCACCGTGTCGGCGCTTGGAATTCTACGAAGACGTAATTAGTTCTTTAGAAAAGAGATTCGTTCCTCCACGTTACTTATCCCCAGTTATTTACATTACTATCGTCAAAGCGTGTATATAGTTTGGCTCGAAAAGAGTATTACGAAATGTGGTAAAGAAATTTCATTCATACGTCAGAGATATCGATGTGACGTCGTTTCATTCTTCGAACACCTTGAAATTATCCGATGTACGATCCAAGCAAACGTACCAAAGAGCTTAGCTCCTCGATGAGATTCACTCGTTCGAATCGTCTTCTTAGACACCGATAATTTAAGCCCAAGATACGCTCTTGATCCCCCGCCATCCTCCGCGTAGATCTTCATTCCCGAGATACCTCGAGCTCATCTCGATCGCGAAATCCTGGGGATCGTGTTTTTCCCTAAGAAGCCTGGCCATTACTTTCATTAGAAGCGGATAGGTCGGGTCCGTGCGGCCGAAAAAGAATTCGGATCGGCAGACGGATCGGAGTAATTAGCGGGTGGAGTGCATGCACGCGAGAAAGAGCTGGAAAAATATAAGCCGGACAGAGCGGTGGTTCTCCTTCCAACGGCCGCGCGGCGGTCCACTCCCTTCGCCGGCGGTTAATGGGCGGGGCCAAGGACGTCGCCCGCTGCCAAACCGCCGTGGGGTGACGCTCGTCGGCCGATATGACGCACGTAGCTCGGCTCTCTAAATCGCGCATTCGATATCATCCCGGCAGCCGAGTCCCACCGTATCGATCCCCGGGTGCACCAGCCGCCGGATCGGATGTACCTCGTGTTCCCCGAAGAAGCAACGTCCTCGACCCCGCCCACGGGGAATCGTCGCGGGACGAAAATAGCGGGAAAAAGGGCGAATCGATAATGAGGAGGATCGCGGGGGTGGCCGGCTGGGGTTCCTGCCGGAGTACCGCTCGGGGTTTCCGGGAGCGAATCGAGGGAGTCTCGCGAGCACCGGTACCTTCGCCCAGCGTATTCTCCTCGAGTCTGCTCTTCCCGCGGCGGTATACCCCCGACGGTGTCTGTCGGGCGCAGTGGCGGCATAGCCGACGCCGAGGAAGGGTACCCGGGCAGGTAGAGAGAACACCTCTGCGACCGGAATGCCCGGAGGGCGTCCGGACGTCGGTGGGCGTGGCGGCAGGCGGGCGACGCCCATGTGGACACCATAATGGCCACCGCGGCCCCAATCCCCTGTTCGAACGTCACGGAAAGGTGGTGGGGAACGGCGGCTTTCGCCAATCCCGTTGGCGCTTCGTCGCCGCCGTGGGCGTGGCCTTGAGTGGCGCCACGGCGGAGAGTTCGGGAAACCGTGCACCGGGCTCCGGGGAGAGGCTCCGGCTTCATTATGTATCATTATACCGGTCCGCGCCGCGCGGTGTGCACTGCAGTTACTGGCCCAGGCGCGCGTGTGTGCTTTTCTCTCCTCCTCGTCGCCGTGGTCCTCTTCTTCCTCTCTACACTCGCCACGTCGTCGCCCTCGTTCCCGTCGACGCCGGGCACCGCGATGCTCGACGAGGAATAGTCGCGCGTAAGGACCTACCGCTGGAGCGTGCGCGCGCGCGCTTTGGGCTCGGCGATGTACAATTAAAGCGCGGTACCAGTTTGCGCGAGGTGCGCTCGAAGGGAGCCGCGGGATCTGCAGATTATCGGTTCACGTCGGTGAGGGTGGACCCATACCCCGAAGCCGGTTTTCGGGCAGGACGGGCGCGCGATCGTAGCCAGTGATGTTCTCCTAGAGGACCCTACCCACGGGTCGATCCACCTGACGGGACGACTCCGGTGCACGACTCTCTCCCTTCGCTCACCCGGCTCTCCCATCGCGAGTGATCCGAACCGATGGCCCCCGAGGGCGAACACTTCCTCGACGCTTCATCGCCGGTGAGCTGACGCAAGGCGATCGTGCAGCAGCGTCGACCGTCCCTCGGCGCTTAACGCGGCCCGCTTAGCGCTAAGCGGATCCCCCTCGCCGGATCCTTCGCGGTACACCTACGCGCGTGAAGTGGTCAGTGATACCAAGGACCTCGCAAGGAAGAACCCGTGAACAATCTCCCTGGGAATACTCGAGTGCGAAGGTGGATACGAAGTGAGAAGGACCTCCTTCGATAAAGTGCATCGTCCTCCGCTAGCCCGGTGCCGATCGTGCTCGCCCGCCAAGCTCCACGAGCAACCGCGGCTGGCCCAGCCGGATGCACCTCGGCCCTGCCAAGCGCAGCCCCTAGAGTGATATCGCGGTCTTGGCCGTCGAGCAGGCCCCAAGATTCGGGCCCCGTACGGCGCGCGCGCGGCGGCGACGACGTCGTCGGCGAGTTTGTCGTCGAGGACCGCGGGCTGTGGCGGCGGCATCGGCGTCGCGTCTAAGGTGGAGCGTCCGGGCAGCACGACGACGCTCAATTTCACGGACCTGGGGAGCCCATTCGGGGCGGGCGACCCCTGTCCGTCCAGCACCCCGACCCCGAACAGCATGTCGGGCGGCGGCGGTCCGTCCGGCGGCGGTGGCGGCGGCGGAGGCGGCGGCGCCGGTGCTGGGGGCGGCGGCTCCGACATGGAGCAGCATCTCCACCACACGGGCCTCGGCTCGGTGACGCCGGGCCCGCCAGGCGGCAACGGGGGCGACAGCACGACCTCCAGCACGCCCGTATCCCAGAGCGGCAAGTCCGCCTTCATCGAGCTCCAGCACAACAACCTCTACAACCCCGCAAGCCTGAGGGGCGGCTACCCCGGCGGCCACAACGTCCCCGGGGCGCACCAGTTCTCGCACCAGGTCGGCAGCCTGGGCCACCAGGCCTCTGGCCCGGGCAGCGGGAACCAGCAGCACGCCGAGGCCGGCTTTCCAAGCCCCAGGTCGGCCCTGGCCGGATATCCGTTCGCGCCCATGCACCAACACAACGCCTACGGATATCACCTGGGATCGTACGCGCCCCAGTGCCCCTCGCCGCCCAAGGACGGTGAGTACCCCAACTGTATGTATTCGCAGCCTTTTTTATTCCTACTTTTACGATAGTCATAGACAGACCTCGGATCGGCGGCCTCCGTTCCTGGAATGGGAGGTCTTTGCTCGCGCGCGTAAGCTCGTTGGCTCGTGTGCGATTTCGTGGAAGGCCGGTGTCGCCTTTTTTTGGAGGATTTCTCGAGGGGATCGCGGAGTGAATCGGGGGTTTCGAGTGGCGCGATCGGTGGACGGTGCCTTCGGGGAACGGAGCGCCGACGAAGGGCTCGCGGTGAGGCTTGGCGACGGCGCTGCGACTGGGGAGTCGTGTCGGAGATCGACTCCCTCGTCGATGAAGCGCGCTGTACTTTTGAGCGTAGCCTTGCATCGCGAGAGTGCGATCTATATTGTTCGCGTAAATGTGTGTACTATTGGACACTGTTCTTGGGTACCTGTGCGCGATGGTGGAATCGGTGCGCTCGCGAATATGCTTTTGCTCGCGGATCTTGGGGGTCTATAGAAGACTGTGAATGCTTTTCTATGCGCGAGGATGTGCAAGCCGCTACGCGCGTGCCGGAGTGTAATCGTGGACGTACTCTTCCAAATTGGAGTAGTGTGATGGAACAGGACTCCATATTATCCATGAATCTCTAACGACGAGATGCGTATACTTTTGTATACAAGCTTGCGATAAGAAGATTCGCGGTACTTCGAAATCTAGTACACGCGTTAACCGCATCAACGCACCTTTTCGTACTATTCCCGCAAAAGTCGGCATATAGAGAGCGATATTTACTTTCAAAGGTAGATAAAAGACATTGAGCCTGTTTTCCTACGCTCTTTCGCAACATTCCACGAGTATATTTATAAACAATCGAAAGCACATCGATTCCACCTCAGGTACACACGCTCGGTCCGCCGCGAGTCACCGCCAGTCCTGAGATCGAACCTAGAATAAGCATCTCGCCGCTTCTCGCAGTTCCCGGATCCGCTTAAATCCCGGCTGAACTCCGAGAAGCGGCTCATCGTGCCAGCCTGCGACTCCTTTACAACGTCCCCAGGATCGAAGCGACCGTCGAAAAAAGAGAAGCGAGTAACCCTTCGCGCCCCTTTTATCGCCCATTACGAGGAAAACAATGGTTTATTGCCGGGCATAATCACGGTGCGAGACCTTAACGGCAAGTGTCCTCATCCGCCGGCGGATCTACGAGGTAGCGAACGTTCGTGGCTTCACGGTGCGCGATCAGACGTCGTTCCAGCCCCTCCTCGTCGCGCAACGTGGAAGCCACGGTTTATTTCTGCGAGCGCGTCCTTACCCAGAGCCGACGGTACTTTCCACGAGCCTCCTTTTCACGGTGTCACTCGTCGAAAGCGCCTCCTTCCACCAGGACTCCGATATCAGAGGCGCTAAGCGCTGCTCGTACATCTCTCCCTCGTCCGCGAGAGCTGATTTCCAAGGCGATTTTCCCGCTGCGCTGCGTGGGCCAGGGGGGTGATCAAGGGGGGGGGGGAGGGAAAACGGAAGAAGGGAATCTGGAGTAGCAGGTAGCGGTCGGACGTCGGTCGACGCCCTGCCGATAGAGGGGCACAATGGCACGAAACGGAATAAGATATACGACCGGGAAAGAGAATCCTCCGGCCGGGACCCGAAAAAGTCCCGCAAAGCGGCTAACGAACGAAACAAAAAGCCCCTGGCTGAATGAGAGTAGTCGCGGGCCGCTCGTGTCCTCGAAAGACGCTTCTAGATGTATTCTCTCCTCGAGGCTACCTTTTGGGCTACGCTCTTGTTCCCCTCCCTCTCCCCGTCTCTCTCTCTCTCTCTCTCTCTCTCTCTCTCTCTCTCTGTCTCTCTATCTCTCCGCGTTCCTTCTTCCACGCCTTTTTTCTCCTCCGCCCCACGCTCGAGCGCTCTTGCTCTCTTGGAATCGCATTAGCGCGACGTAATCACGACTTTTCTTTCGCGCGCAAAACCGCGAGTCAGCTAATCACGCTTCTCATTATCAAAGACCCCTGCCACCGGTTGTGTTACTCGGCGCCGAGCTCCGTTACCGATGAGGAATATTCGCTATTAAACATCCTCACATCGAGGCGCATCCGCTCGCCGGCTCGCGGCTCCCGCGGAGTCTCGTAAGGAGGCCCCGCGGAAAAATTCGCACGAGCCCGCGCACGAAGGCCCCGGCGCGCGTGAAACAAGGGCGGTTTCCGGTTTGGCCAACCTCCAAGGCTTTTCTAATGTTGAATCACAGGCAATTAATCGAATTAATCTTCTAATCGAGAGGAGAATCTCCCCGATAGGCGCGTAAGAATTGCGTATCGCGTTAACAGCACGGAGAATACACTCCCGTGAGGATATCTTGTTTCATTGAATTTTCCTCCTTCGATACGTACTCCTCGATGGCTATAAGAGTATCTTAGACAATTCCAGACGCAGAAAAGGGGTGTAATAAGAACCGAAGAATAGTCCCTCGGTATAGAAAGCAGCGTAAACTAAACGAGTCCTATATAAGCGCTTCTCCGATAGTAATTGCCTCGAGTCGCCGAAAGTCGATGATTTTCCCGAGTATTTTCGCTAATCAGTGCCGAGCGCTCGTCGCGACAATTAATCGTGGCTAACGAAGACAGGGTGTCGCGTGGCGAGCCGTGCGAGGCGCAACATGTGAAGATGTTCTCAGCGTGTAAAGCCACGAGGAATCCTCGGCGGGGGAGGCGCGTCACTCCGTAACCATCAGTCGTGAACTTAGGCAAACGTTGGTAGGAACATGTCATACGATCTACCTTCTCTTGTCGTGGTTGGCGACAGTCTGCTACCCCAGCTGTGCCACGTAAATTCGTAATGATCGTCGTTCCTCCCTTCATCTTCCTCCACCCTTATCTCCTCTCTCTCTCTCCACCCCCCTCTCTATCTCTCTTTCCTTTCTTCACCCTTTTTCCCCTCACCTCCTTATCTCCCTTCTTCTCTCTCTCTCTATCTTTCTCTCTCTAAAAGCTTGGAGCCCGACATTTCTGCATAATGCAATATACGGAGACTTTTACTCGCAGGCAACCATCCCCTTGGCAGTTGCATCGCTCCGTAAACGCGTAGGTTATGGATAATCTCGAATGGTTGGGCTTGTCGAAATTGCCAGGGAGACCGATGAATTCCCGATGATCCCTCGGGAAGGGTTAGACCCGCGTTTTTCCTCCGTTCGAGGAATCCCACCGATAATCGGCCTGGAAGTTCGAGCAATTCATCCCCCCCGAAGCGTTTTGCCCCGCTTAGAAAACTTACGAGCCGCAGCGGTAATGCGGGTGATTTTGCGTACGACGGTGATCGCCCTTCCTGTCGGACACATGTCGCGAGCGCGGCCTCCCGGGGCCCGGATTCTCATCGAGTTGCTCGAGTTGGACGACGAGTAATGATTACGCGGAATCTCCTCCGCGGATTGCGGCCCATTTTCTCTCGTTAGAACGACGATTTCTTCCCGCCGCGATCCTCGCGGATCGAGCGGCTAAACGGCGAGTCGTTTCGTCGTTGGGACGTAAGAACTCGGAGGTAGAAACTCGGAGGATGTTTCGATGTTCTACACGAGGAGAAACGGGACGAAGTTGAGTCGCGAGCCGTCTTGTTTTCAGCCTCGATATCTCGTGTTATTAATTGGCGGATCGGCGGTGCAACTTTGTGTGTGTTATTAATTAGAAAATTAGCGGTGCAACTTTGTATGTGGCAGATCGGACGATATATAGTGATATCCACGCGAAAGCTCTCGTTGGTATTATACTTGCACTTCAAAGATTTCTATTGTGTACAGGATATTAAAACGCGACCGATTCGCCTTTCTCGTTTTCTCGTCTGTATATGGACATTCATAAGCTAGGGCCCTTTTGTTTAATATCTCGAATTATTTTAGATTCACGAACATTGCTCGTTTTTTATTTCAGCGCATTATATTATCCGCGTGCAAATCTAACGCGCGATAAATCACTCTGTATTTTATTTCAAGCGGTTCATCCTGCGCGCACCAAGAATAAATATCCCCGGCAGTTAACGTCGAAGATGTAACAAACGTACGCGCTGAGAGCTGTCTGGCCGTTCGTGAATCTTCTTCTACGCTCTCTATCCACGAGCGTCTGCAGGTTCGATCCAGCCGAGCAAACGCAAGATTCGAGGCTATTGCGAAACGAATGTTGTCACCTTTGCGCGAGGAGGAATCGGCGAGCGGAGAACGAATGTGGGGAAACTTATCGTGGCTGTCGGGGAAAACAAGTCTGCGAGGCGCGACATCTATATAGGGGGAATTTTATCCTGGATAAAGTCACGCTTCTTATCACCTGCACCCGCTTTTTACTCGTCCAGGTTAACGTCCCGCCATACCTGAAATTTATCTGGAGTACCGTTCATCGCGGAATTACAAGGAGGGAAATAACATCGATATTAAAAGTGCACCGATCATGTAAACAGTCCCGCGTTACGCGTACGCCGGAGATATTGTTATTCGCGGCTTAATACGATTATTTCGTATTCAGTAGTCTATGTCATCCCCGGTTTAATAAGCAACCGCGTTATCGATGGCGTCTGAATGATTACCTTATTATATTTTACACGTGTTTCTTAATCATCCAAATACATGGGTAGAGTGCAGAGCTAATTGAGCAGTAAGAATAGACCCTGCTCCATTACCATTTATTATTTACCTCAATTGTTTGCGCCGCTCCTCATCGCGCTTGCATAGTTTCTTCCGATCAATCGCTAATCGTGCTCGCATTCACTGTAATTAGAGATAATACTTAACGGATTAACTTCCTTGAGGGAATGCGTACGTTTTCTCGGCTCGTCTCGAGCTACGAGAGTTTTACTTTAACCATGATTTCATGAATATCATACGACATCGTTGATTTTGAAGAGCAATTATTTTTAAATCCTATATTTTTTTTTTGTACATTTTGTGAATTGTTTATGGGTGTTCCTTAATCCACAGAATGTACCAGTGATCAAAAACATTATACTAGCGACGCTATCACTACAATTACCGATAAAACGTGACACGTTTAAAGAAAAATCCTTATAGTAAAGATACATTCGGGACAATACGCAAACACGACTGACTCTGAACTGCTGGAGAGTCGAGGGTGGGGGCGATTCGATTAATTAAATAATAAATATCGCCTTATAATCGCTATCAACTTGATTGCCAAGGAGCACGCCATTGTTCGAATGTACTCCTCGGGGTACACGCGTTGGACATACTCGCTATTGTCGGTCAATTCGCATTCATCGCTTTCAAAAGTCGTCCTTCGTTCGAATCCCGATCAACGATCGCGCAAGATCGAAAGCAGGATTCCTGAGATATCGCCTATTAGATACGCTCGTTAAGTCCTCGCGCCAAACTTCAGGCCCATTAATAAAAGTATCGAGCCAGCGACGGGCGGAATTGAAGCCAGGATCCGCGGTTTAAGCGTCTAAATCCGCGATTAACGCGCAACCTCTTGTCCGGACAGAGATATCCAGGCGTGGAATTTAAAAGAAACGTATCACGTGGAAAAATCCAGAGGCGACGGCCCGCTCAAGTTCGAGGCCCTGTTTACTGCGCTACCGTAACCCATTATTATAATCACAAGTATTTTCCCGAAGGCCCGTGAGAGCAGTTCCGCCGCGGCAATCATCGCGCATGCAGCGCTAAACGCTCTTACGCAGAGCTTCGACCCCGCTAATGAAGCCGTCCGGGGATTATACGACGAGAAGTCGAGATTAAAAGTGTGCAAAGAAGGGCTCGTTACGCGTCTTCTACATGGCGCATCGGGATTCGCTGTCGAACACCAGCGACTCCCTCGGCCTCTTCTTCTTTTTCTTCTTCAATTTGTTTCAACCACCGACTGCTAAGATCGCTTGGCCAAGGATCTATGGTTTAACACGTTTCGTGCCGCGTGAGGTGTATACGCTGAATTTTCCATTCGAGTTATTTAGAATTTTCCTTGGAAAATTCAAAAGGAATTGTTTTTTACCCATTATAGGAATCGTGAGACATACGTTAGATGCAACTTGTAATGGCGCAGCGAGATATCCTCCGTAAGGATCGAAGGAAATTAAAAATTAGTGCAAAAGTAACGTACGATCCCTCCAGCACGGACCGTGCTAACCTGAATCCCGAACCAGCAGTACTGCAATATACGCATCACGTGGGAATAACCAGAGACGATGCGATTCCAATTCGCATCTTCCGAATGGAAGTCCTAACCTCGATCCGCTACACCACCATAACTCTCCCCTGACTCTTATCGGTGGCCAATCTTCCTCGCTCGACAAATGAACCCGGCATTAACGACATCGTCGCTCCGCACCCGCGACGATCGACGAGACTCGAAGGAGGAATCCAATTAGCCTGGATCCTGCGCCAGGTTCACATCAGTCACCGACCTGGCGTCCCGGACCAGCGGCCAAATTAATCCGGAACGGCTCAAAGACAATGGCACCTCCCTGGGTCAGGTCAGCGTGATGGATTAGGTATTAAACGGTTGTTTTCACAAGGATTAGGTACACCGACCTGGAGGAAGGCCCTCCGAGATCTCGACGGGAGGTTGGACCTTGGATGATGGCGACGTGGCCGCTGGATTTCAGGCCTGGGATTTGCGCGGAAGTCGTGTTTTCTCCGGCGTAGATACATCCGCAGATATTGCACGGGATGCCAGTCAACCGGATCCTGGGAATTCGACCGTCCCCCGTCTCACAATGAGAAAAGTAGGGTTCGAACGTCCGTCACGCGAGGTGCACCGCGCAAAGGCGATCGGTGATATGTACGGCTCTTAAGATTTTCACCGTGCAACATATTTTCTTGCCGAAGCTACGGCCTTCTTGGTCTAACCGCTGGTGCACCGGGTTTCGAATTTTCACTATGCGATACTTTTCCTCCCGGAGCTTTTCTTTTTTGTCCACATAATGACGTTTTGCAATTATATGTATCACGTGTCATTATTTACTTTTACGTCGAAACTTGTTTGTGAATCTTAGGAATATGATGGATTTTCCCTTGAAAGAGGGAATAGTGAGGTTTGAATATATATAAGGGTAGTTATATAATATATTCCACGAAGAAGTTCCCTCTTCGATAGGCAATGTAAAATCAAGATTCGTGATCGTGGCGCTTTGATCCTGCAGTTCCTTCGCGCTGCACTTTCCAAACATTGGTTGGCAAGGGTTCTGGAGAATTTGCGGTAGATTTCAGCGGAAAATCCGGGCGGGGGCGGGCGATAAATTGATAGACGCGGCCCCAATAATTACCGCGGATAATCGATAAGCCCCGTCGATCGTGGGTTGCGGCTTCCAGGAACGGGAATGCAAAGCGACCCGAAGTAACTCGTGGGCCCGCAAATGACCCGTGCGTATTGCTGCAAAGTACAGAGTGGGACATGAAGATCTCCCACATTTTGAAGGAGTATAAAAGAATGAACCAAACCATCCAGATGAACCGTTCAAAGAAACTCTTGCTGCTGGAATGGTGGCGCTATGATTTTTCAAACTCATTAAATTCCTAGATTCACCTTAAATCCCTAAATTAAACAGATCGTACTTTATGCACTTTGCAGAAATGTAAAATGCAATTTTTCTAGATTGCTTGGTTTATTTTTCGTATCTTCTCAAACCGTGGGAGATATTTCCAGAGTTTCCGCTTTGCATATGGTCTTAGGATGTTAATAACCCTGGTTCTGCATCGCGTTCCTGTCAGCATTAGCGGCGAGAAAAATGCGTCGTAAACCAGCAGCACCCCGATTTCTGCGCAAGAACCGAGCGCCAAAGGTTACGTACTTCCCTGCATTGCCTCACGTTAACCGGCCGTAATTAACAAGACGGAGCCGTTGATAACCATTGGGAAGCCGGGCATTGTAACTCTCCATGGGCTTTTGTAACCCCGTTACAAGCGTTGTAACCCCGTTAACGGCCGTCGGAGATCGCAGCGCGACGAAGGCGGGTCCTCGTAAATCGCGAATCGTTAACATTAACCGCGCGTCTTGATGTCGAATGAAAATAACATGACGTATTGACTCTTCGCGTATGCTAAAAATATCGATACGGAGGGACGTTGAGGTGAAATAAAATATTAGAGATAATTTATCCTTCGTGGTGATGAATGATCGTGTATCGTTCGGAAGTTTATAATTTATCGCGTTTGTAGGTTCACTCGAAGCGTCGTCGATCGAGTGTCCCGTAGTATCGTGGAGGTATAATACGCAAATGAGTGCTGATATTACCGTAGAAGGAACGACCAGCGCGGATACTTGTTATTCCTCAGAAATGGCCGTAAAACCATGTGACATTTATCGACGTTGTCTTTCTCGGAAAGAAATAAAAGCACGGGTATAAACTTTCTATAATGGTGCCTTTGTAATCGCGCTAACGAGCGAATGTGGGAACCGTGTAACGTATTAGCCCGAAGATACGCGCTGTAAATAACAAATGCGCGCTCCCCATTCGATCGTCCTTCCAGATTGGCCGCTAAGCAGATTCAAGTCGAGGCCGCGTTTTGAATTTTCAAATCCATCCTCGTAGTTCGCTATCCGAACGCAAATGCGGCTCTGATATTATTCCAAAAATTCAATTCGCCGTTAATTGGCCACCTGTCGAACGACAAAGAGTACCCTCGTACTTAACGGTTAATATTCCGGGCTTCGAAGCGGGCGCTGATAAGGCGTAGGAAAAATGCATATTAGCGGATATCTGTTCTCGTGATAATCGCTCGAACTGCCTCGTGTCTTTCGTGGACAGCGAGCCACCGGCCTGGCGTGGGGGGAGGGCGAGGCGACACCCGATACAAATTGCGGCATAAAAAGGTGAGCGATAACGCGCCAGCGGAGAAACACAAGCCGGCGAAAAGTTATGGCCGGTCATCATTGTCTCTTTTACGGCCAATCAAAGTCTCGGTGTCTCGATCGATCTGGGCTCTCGTTGATCCGCTCGCGCCCTCGCGCGCGGTGACACCGCCAAAGATAAATCACTGGTTGGACGTCGGGGGCATATGTGCGCACGTCCGTCCACTCCTCGCGAATTATACTAATTAATGGTCGCGCTAATTATCGCGATTCACAAAGGTCCGGCGTCGCCACGCTGGCGTGGCAGATAGGACAGGGCACGTCCGCGGGGAGGATCCGCGTTCGAATGTAACCCATCGCTTCTGAATGTCTCCCTGTAATACCGTTACTACGCAGCTGCTGGCTGGAAATAGGTTTAGACTATGAGCATCGAAGCGAACGACTTTGGTACTTGAAGGTTTTATTTTGTAATTAGACGTTTAAGTGTTAAAATCGTTTACTTTTATTTTATATTAACACGGTTGATTTTAGTATGTTTATGTGGAAATTTTAGAAGAATTTTGATAAGGAATCTCGTAGAAGTGACGATGCTGGTGATTGGTTTTCTGGGATTTTTAGGGATATTTGGGGTATCTTTGGATTAGGGATCGCGGTGGGTGGTTCTGGTGTTAAGAAGCTGGAGATTGAGTTATAAGTTGTTGAGTGGAAGACCAAAGTCGAAGACAGGGGCGCCCTTTCGATGTTTTATGAGTTTCTCGTTACGCAGCTTGGTTAATTAAAAGTTACCTTGTAAACAAGAACATTGCGCGTGGATTTTCGCCCGGCTAACCCGCGATTCTGCGATAATAGAGCCACCATGTTCGCGAATGTCGTGCCGTTTTTCTTCCTTTTGCGATTATTTGTGTTTTTAAATAGGCTTGCATATTAAAAGACACATTTCCGTGCTACGTTACAATTAGGGTATAAATATAATGGAGCGATCACGGGAAATGATAACATTATCAGCTGGCACGATGCATTTAGTTAGTAAGTAGATAATTGGTTTAAGATTAATCTATGATCGTTAATTAATTATACCGTGGATAATGCATTAGCAACTTTTTTTTTGCCGCCGTAGTAATTATTGCAAATTACACTGGCGGGGTAATCCGTTGCTCTGCACGGTACACCATAACCTCGAAATGGTTGCAAGAGGTTTGCTCGGTCCTCGAGCTGAATCATTATATTCCTGGGAAATCCTTTTGGTGCAAAATCTGATTCATCCACTATTACCAGAAACACCGAGGATAAACAGAAAACATTATCCACACGATCATCGGCCTACTCTTCACCAATTGTCGTAAGCTTAAACGATCAGATACCTCCTCCTTGCTTCGCTTATCATCACCACAAAATTCTGACAAATCCTATTAGACTCCTGCTCGCTCCTCAGAGCGCAATCGCGATTCAAGGATCATCGAGATTTTTTTAACCAACCGTCGAAAGACGAGCGGGCCTAGGTTTCAGTTCAGTTTCTCTTTTGTTCGTACACCATCAGAGACGAGGATTCTGAAAGTTGATGTTAGGGTGGTGCATGTTCGCAGACCTCTCGCCATTGGGTGACAAGGGCGGAAGCCTCGTGGACGAACTGGGCGGCGGCGGCGGCGGCTCCTTGAGGAACGGTAAGGGCAAGAAGATGAGAAAACCACGGACGATCTACAGCAGCTTACAGTTGCAGCAGCTCAACAGGCGGTTCCAGAGGACGCAGTACCTTGCGCTACCTGAGCGAGCGGAGCTCGCGGCTAGTCTCGGGCTGACGCAGACGCAGGTCAGTGGCTCTAACGTTAAAAGATTTATCGCCCTTGCGGAAGCTACCTTGAGATTACCGCAACAAATCTCGTTTCAACGAAATTCGGTCATTGGACTGCACGGAACTTTCGCGTTCTGGCTGGAAAGGTGTTTTATGATTTTAAAGACAAACGGAGGAGGCTTTGGCAATGTGTACTTCTCGAAAGACCTTTGAGACTCTAGACTATACAATATCCTCGTTCGTGCGTTTACAAACTTTACGAGCCCCAAGTTAGGTCCTTCGAGAGCATCGCAAAGCGCGAATATCCGAGCTTCCTTCTTCTATCGCAAACACCCAATCATCCGTGAAATTCTCCTCCGCGCGAACCAACGGTGTCCGCTCGAAATCTGGGGGAAAAAGAATTCTATTCGACACCCAGTGCACGCGCGCGCGCACAACCCTTGCGTCCACGAGGGGATCCTGTTGCACGGTCCAGCGTAACTCGATCCACGATGGACGGCATCTGTCAGCATTATCGGCACAAATGACTTCACTAAATCACGGATCCGCCACGCCCTGGACATCGAGGATAGGGTTGCCACAGTGTCCAGTGCCTATTTCGGGGGGGGGGGGGGGAGAAGCTTAACGAGGCTGCCATAAATATTCTCTGGTCATCCGCGAGTTTCGCGCTACCACCAGCTTTTTCGCGGCTTTCCTCCTCCCGCGATCTTTCGCTAATCATCCTCGACGGTCTCCAATTAACGATTTATTGGTCCAGGAAGGGGAGCTCGTAGGATAATTGGCGCTGGACTTCTGAATTTCCCCTGGATCCCACGGTTTCCAATTAACGATTTATCAGAGCACGATCCGGATCGAGAGCTGACTGAAGCCTTTGGCTGCGTCGATTTTTCTCCGTTCGCTTCCCTCGGAATCTCAGGATCGCGATTCGCGATGTCGCTTTAATGGCTCTCGGGGAAATTATCGAGGAGTATTGCTGCGAGGTATCGAAAGTAAATCGATTCAGACGTTACCAGAGTCTCTCTAATTCGCTCTCGTGGGATCTCGGAGTTCGCTCTAATCGTGATTATGTCCCTTCTACAATTCTCGCGACACCCCTATATTTGCTTCGCTTTATAAAATAGCAATACGAGAAAATCTGGAATATCGTACTTTCTCACTTTCATCCACCTCGGTGTCTCTCAAAAATCCTCGCGGTTAAACTCAATTACAACGTCATTTGAGCGGCTTCTGGTTCGACGAATTACCGAGAACAAGCACCGTGAAGAACGAAAACCGTGGAAATCGATGTTGTACAAGGCCTTCCGGTTCCTCTTGTGTGGCGAGGCGTGAAAAAGGCGAAAGCCTCTGTCGTCGTAACGCAGGTCGTAAAACGTAACTATTGCGTATCGCGTAATCACGGGATAACTGGCTGTCGTACCTCGTTGATGCCGTTGCAGGGGGTCCCGGACCGGATAATTTCATTAGCCTGAGCACCGCGGGAGCCGTTCCCCCCCATCGAGAGAATCGAGCGCGACGCAACCCGATGAGTAATCGCGGCAGGTTGTTTGCAAAGCAATGCCGGAAACAATATCGTTAATTCCCAGCGATGCGCATCTGGGCCATCGCGAGAGGATCAAAGGGACGACCGCGGCACGAGCCTCCGATGCGACACCTCACAATTTCCAGGACCTCATCCTCGAGGCGCGAATCTCAAAATCCACTCTCACCCCCCTCCCTGCCTTCTCCATCCTACGATCGTATTTCGCAAATGGCCGACGGCGCAGCTCGCCCTTTTCACCGCGAGCCGTATATTTTAAATGCCACTTCTCACCGCAACCGAGACGATCATTACGTGCATCGCAAGATCGCGAGCCGCGTCCTTCCATCTCGTCCCAGGAATCCATCCTCGGCTCGTCCAGCGCCGACACTCCCGAATCCCGCGTGGGCAACGAAAACTGAGCGTGCAAATGAACCGCGCGATTGCCCCCGAAGAATCGTTAGCCGCACGCAATCCCGATTACGGGACCGCAATCGGCGCTGCTTTCCATAGGAACATACGCGCCGCGCTCCTAACGGGCGTGACGCGTCGCAAGAACCGCACGCGGGGTGCACCGTGGATAATCCGTAATCGGTCAATCGCGAGGCGCTGTTCGAGGGAAGGCCGCTCTTCTTCGCCCTGCTGCTGCCTCCTTGTCATCGGCCACCAACATGGCGCCCTCGTCCTCGAACCGTTCCTTCCTCCCTCTCGGCCTTTAAGAACCTCCCCTCCACCGACCCCAGCGCCGGCCACCTTCCTCAGCCCCCTCCTGGCGGAAAGAGGGAGGAAGTCACGGAAAGGGGGAAGAGATGCACGATGAACGAGCCGCTCGGGGAGGACGCGTCGAAGATCGAAGTGAGGCCACGCATCTCTTTTTCTCCGAGGCCTCAATTTGAGGACGTGCATCGAGGCGGTCGAGGGATAGGGTGGGGGGAGGAGGATGAGGAGGAGGAGGAGGAGGAGGGGGGGAGGCAGAACGGGCGGTAGTTGCACACGCGAAGTACATCGGCTGCGTTGTGTGGAGCGCGGCGCACTTACACACCGGGGGTAGACACATAGAGGCGGATACATAGGTACCGACGCGGCCGTCTGCGTTCCTGCCACGTACCTTGGGCGTGGTGCTTCCTTTTTCTTCGTCTTCGTCGACCGACGTTCCCGATCTCTCCTCATTGGCCCCGGGAATGCCAACGCGTCGGAACGAGATTCGAAAGTCGCAGGAGGGAAACGCACGCGAAGTGAATTCGAAATCCGAATCTCAAAGGTTCCACCTCTCGTAGGGACGGACCTTGTCTCCGGCCGGCTGGGACCGAATTTCTCTCGGACGGGGTATACGTACTCGAGTCGAGCCGCGAAATTGTCGACCGTGTCTAGGATGTATCCTCGTAACCGAACTGCTGATTGGAGAGGCGAGGTTAACGCTTCTTGCGCCATCGAGAGGCACGACTACGAGCGTGGTGCTGTGGAGTACGGTTTGGGGAGAAAGGTGGTTGTGTTATGTGCTGCAGCCTTGTCGCTTATTAACGGAGGAATTAGTATAAAGCTCGATGTAATATCACATCTGATCATGGCGCATCCCGAGAATTGCGTGGATATTTGAGTGATATTAGCTCCTTCTGATCGGCCGCTGCGGTTGTAATTCTAATCCAGAGGTTCTTTGAACACTCGAGGAATATATACCGCGTTAACAGCTGCGTCATCGAATGCGTGGCTCGAAGTCTGACTTAAGGTTATTCTTCAACATTCAGGGGGAAGAAGTCGGTGTCATACACTATGCGTGGTTATTTATTATTGAAGAGAGCAGGAACACCTTTACCTTCTTCATCGATATTGTAAGCAATGGGGGTCGAGGCATATACTCGCGATCTTTCCCACTGGCATCGATCAGCGAACCCTATACTCGGGGATGAGACGGCGCGTCGCTCAAGGGGTAATGTACAAAACCGCCGATCGATCACACCCACGTATCCTTCGGACGTGAAGAATAAGCGGTGGGACTTTTTGAAAATGAATATGGACATTTGGTCCTCATAGTTTTTACTCGGACTTAGTTGATACTTAGTTGAATTCTTCGCGATTATTCTTAATCAAGTTGGCTTCTCATGGAAAAAGTGTTAAGCGAGAAGGAGTGATTTTATCCTACCACTTCTGGACTTTTCTTGGTGTAAATAACGGTGGATGTTTAAAAATTAAAGACATTCGATAAAATCCTAAACTGTCTAATCAGTATTTCAAGGGAAAAGCCTAGTATTCCATCGAATATTTCACTTTTACGGAGAATTCCGTATGATTCAGTTCAGTTTAAACAGTGGAGGCTTCCCTAACGTATTATATGAAAAATAGAAGACAACACCAACGCCGTTTCCCACAGCAGCAAAGGCATCCTCCATAGTTCCCCGCCAACGCGACACGCGAAGCAACGAGGTTCGTCGCGCGGAGAAGTGACACTCGAAAAGCGACATCGTCGAAATCATCGTAGATCGACGGATAACTCTTATCCGCACACGAGTGCGCCCACGAATGGGCGTGTCCTCGATGCGTTGCCGCGCATCCTGGTCGCCCTGAAATATGCACGCGCCAAGATAAAGAAAAAGGGTGGGTCGCGGTTAAAAAAATCCACTTCCTTTTATTAAGAACGCGCGCCCTCGACTCCGCTGGCTTCGCAAGCGGCAGAAAAAAATAGGTTAACCTTCGAGTACTCTCTCGCGAGGAGGACAAGAAGGTAAGGAAGGGATCGATAGGATCGATCTCGCGGTAGAGGCGGCTTAGCTCGGATCACGTTCCGTTTAGATCAGATCGATCCGACCGGTCCCATCTATTCTCATCCTTGTCGCCCCCCCCCCCCTCTTGGATCTTATCCGTATCCCCTGGCCTCCAGAAAAATCCCCATCCCCGGCTGGTTCTTCCCTCGCGCTACCCGCGAAACTCCATCGACGTCCAATCCAGTCGTCGTTCGGACGTCGATCCTGGAAGCGTGTGCCTCCACGCCCCTTACCCCTCGCCCTTCCCTCGCTTTCCGCTCATTTATCTCCGTCCATTTATCTGCCTATCATTGGCGTTGCCGTACGTACGCCGTACGATGTTGCCTCGACGGGCCTTTCGTCCCGTTATCGAGCCAGATGCGCTAGATAACGGACTCGGTTTCTCGCCGCGGAACAATGTATCGGGTAATTAATGATTCCCGCGAATCGGACCTTACGGATCACAGGCTCGAAATATTGGCCGTGCGTTGCGAGGAATATCGCGCGCCAAGTTCGGCGGTTATTTATCGGCACCGCCGCTTATCCGCCGGCGGGTCCTTCCTTGGCTTTATCAGATTCAATGTGGATTAAAGGCGGACCCTGGGCAAATAGTGCGGGATACTAGGCTCGATACGTTGGATAGTAGGCTGTGCTATCCGCTCGAGGAACAATGGATCGAATTATCGGTGCCGCCCGTCGGTCGGAATGAATCATCGAGAGAAACGTTGGCCGTTACGCGCGCCGAGAATTTGGCACGACTCTGCTCGGAGTTAACACGTGTAACACCACGTGCGCCTATCGTAGGGATCCGAGTAGCTGTTGGGTTCTCACAAAAGTTGCTGTTGCTCTAGAAAGAAGTGATGGCGCAGGGTATATTTGTTTTATTATTTTATCGAATTAGGTATACAATTAGAAGACGATATAAGGATAGACATTTAACAGGTTAGGTTTCTGGTTTGTATAAACATAGTCGGATAAAGCAGTAGTGTACATATAGCAAAAGACACTTTTAGGAGAAACTCCTATACAAGGAACCAGAGATTCGGGCTTCTAAATTCTGAATAAAATAACTAAGAGACACCTATGATACTAGATTTTAATCCGCTCAACGCATCCTTTATACTGATCGTCTTCCTTTACCAACCTTTACAGAAACATACATCCCCTTCGTACACCCACAATTCCTCGCCTCTCGCCGCCATTCTTTCTCATCGATCGCCCCTCAAAACTCTCCCCGATATCCCTACCGACGCGTTGCACGCGCATCGCGAATCGGCCCGCTAATTCAATTCATCCCGGCGCTCGACGCCGCAAGAAACTCGCGCGGAAGTTTATCGCGGAGCGCGGCGGCAGGTGTGACGTGAATTATAGCGGTACAGTTCGGGAGCGTATCGGGAGGCACGGCTTCTCGCAAAGTGGCTCCGCGTCGAACGCGCGATTAACACTCCGGAGTACTTTTCTTCGCCTCTCGTCCTTCCTTTCCATTCGTAGGCCGCTCTCTAGCCGACTGACCGGCATTGAACCGGCTTATCGCGCTATTATCTCATCGGCGCGTTGGCCGCTTCGTGCGTGTCGAGATAGGGACGTGTCCTACGCGTCAGGCCCTACCGCGCGCGAGCGAGCCTTCGGCTTTCCTCGCGACTCGCGAGTGATTATCGACGTGTACGATGAAACTAATAGAAGTTCGACCAGCGCGTCGCTATCGGCTCGTATCTGTCGAGCGGCGTCCACTGGCTACAAATGGGAAAGTTTTGCTGGCCAGCACGCGATACACGGCACGACTTATTATTCGATCAACGCTCATTCCGCGTTTATACCCGCGCACGTATCGGACTTCGGCGTATCCGTGCGCCATCGCGCGCACCTGCGTGTATTTTTCTGTCGCCGCGCCACTCGTGCGCCCGAGCCCTTCGCGTGCGCGCCTTTCCGCGAGGCTTGGACTTTCGTCACGTCGTTATTCAAGCGCCCGGGTCCTTGGTATTAACGTTAAACAAAGCTGGATTAGACGTTGATCGCAGATGAGGAAATTGCGGGGCTCGTTGCGAGGGCTTGCTATGGAGAGCGCGATCTTTGGTTCGAAAGCACGCTTTCGTAGACTTTATGCGGGTCTTTTCGATTAGGATACACTTGTCCCTGGAACGTTTCCTCGGTGTTACGAATGCCACATGCGCGATGTCTACGCCAATGGTGAGGATAGGATGGAACTTTCCCTTATATTCGACGAAACGTGGCTCGTACGATCGAACGTAGCGGAGGATTGATGTTTCCGTTGTCTAATGGGTCGTGCCGTTTCTATAATCACACGTCTTGGTGCGTTATGTACTTTCTTTTGCCAGGAGGTGTTTTTGTCCGATGGACGGTTCGAGGCTCTGGCCGACGTTCCCTGAACGATACCCTCGAAGAGGACCGCGAGATCGATCGCGAAACGACTCGTTCGCCGAGTATCCAGCGCACGTACCAACTTCCGCTCCGGAAACTCGGCATGGCTTCGGAAAATTCGCGACTCTTAACCCCTTCGTCGCTCCACGCCTCGCTCTTCGGCATCGATGCTTCGCTCGAGCGCTGCCTCGACCAAGGAATCTCGACACTGTTTTTCCATTTCCGACTACCACCGACTACTCCTACCAGCCACTTTCCAGACAGATTTAAGCGTACAAAATACATCCATAGAGAAAAAGAGGACGAAGGAAAGATGTCGATAGATTAATTCATCGATCCGTACGCTGCGAGAAAATCGTGAAAAATCTCAGAAGCGAGCGCGCCTCAAAGTTCTACGATTTTTCAAAGAAATCACCGACGTGGTAGGAATAGTGTTAAATAGACTCTCGATTCTCCAATGGAGAACTTTCGAGTATGATTCGAATGTACGTCGCGATCCTGGCTGACCGGGGCGAAACAAATCGAATATCTCGGATCGCAAAGAGATAACCGATCTTCCCGTTGCTCTCGTTAACCGATCTCGTTTCTCCCGCTTCTTATCGTGGATATGTATCTCTAACAATTATTTAATAGGCCATTAAAACCAACGTTACCGGTTTCTTCCTCGGAGCTCGAGCATAAAATACGGGACGGTATTACGCGCCGTGTTAATTCACGCGTGTCACTCACGTTTGACGCAATTATACCGTGCATATCACCGGTGTTCCCTTTTTTTTTCGGCTCGAAAAGCGGATATAATTAATAGCACGGCGCGAGATTCTAGGAAACTCGGCTACTACGTTCGTGCTCGAACGTAAGAACGGCCGAGGAGCCGGCGAAAACTGGCGTGCCCTTGGAACAATTACCCCTTAACGCTCCGCTTATTTTTGCAACACCGTCCTGCGGCGGGTCCGACCATTTAGTTTAAAAAGAGGGGAAACAGCTGCCTTTGAATTTCTTCTTTGGTTATTTATTTTACGAGTACGCCTTGCTTCGGTCTAAATAAGACTCGAATTTTATACTTTGTAATTCGTCGATGTGCATTCTTGGTTTTATCCTGTCTTTTTCTTTCTCTTTCGGAGCATGCGATATAAGCACTTTGTTATCCTTCCTCATTATACAAACCTTTCCAATTAATCTCATTTCAGAAGGAGGAAAAATAAATACTTGTCCTGTTCATACCAAAATTTCTCATTAATTGATCGATCGAGAGTTTCATACGAGTAAAGAATCATCTAACTCCGACGATGACGCAGAACTTTCAGCATGATTATATTAAATCGCGACATATTACATCGCTATTGTTAGGATATTTAAGGAGCGCCAAGGATTAAGTATCCTTCACCGTGCGATGGACGAAATAGATTTTCCGGCCAAACTTTTTCCCTCGATATCGCAATCATAAAGTTTCGACCGCAGCGCCGTGCATTACGACCGCGAGGGTAATAAAAATAAATTCGAGCGCGGTTTCGATTCCTCGAAACGGTGCGGCCGGTACCCTGGGCTCGAGCAGACCAACGGACTGCATCCACGACTCTTCGTTTATTCGTGCCCAGCTCGCGGGCCATCGAATTATCAGCGATACCGTGAGACACCGCACAGTGGGACTGTGTACGTGCACCGTGTGCACGGCGTTCGTGACGGCCGTAGTTTCAAGTAAATTGAGTAAGCGCGACGCGACATTCAATCTAAATCCTCCCATCGTCACGGAGAACGTAGGAGTCGTACGTAATTATTATTTTCAATCGATCGTAGACAATGGAAATTAAATTTGCATCCGCCGTGCGCCGATACGGCCAATCGCGCGGACAGCCTCGAACCAATGGCCCCGCTTCGAAAAATCTTCTCGATCGATCCGCGAAAAATTCCCATTCCCAGCTACGACGTGCCCGCGGACGATGGATACGCTATTTACGACTATCCGCGCCCAGTTTTTCCAGCGACTCTCGTAAGCCTTCGACATATCGCGGATTTCTATGGGTACAGAGCGAAAATTGCTAGGAGAGGCTTGATATCTGCGATCAATGGAGCACGGTGGGCTGACGTAAATCTGTCAGTCACATTTACAATCGTACCTCGCTAAACGAGGCTTAACCATGTCGATGGAATCCGCAAGGTTAGGCACTGGCAGGTTAATTAAGAAAATGTTGAAAGGTACGAGGTCCGAGCGGAGTTTGATACGAGTTTAGAAATATCGCGGCCTTACCAAGATAAAGTTGTCCATACAATTGCTATTCACATTCCTTTCGATCACCGTCTAAGCATACAAACCCTTTAAAACCTTCCAAAAATCACTTACTTTCTCCACCTTTGGCAAAAAAAAAAACAGTACTTCTCTCCAATCGACGAAGTCCTTCGCGAATTATTCAAGCAACCGCGCAGAATCATTTCCTACAAACCCAGATCTCCATTCTCCGAGAAAATCCCGGGTGCTGTTCTTCGAGTGGTGCTCCAACCTTCGCCAAGAATCGAGGAGGGTCGATAATCATTTTCACGCACCGTCGTGTATGCACTTAGAAGCATCGCCTGCCAGGCCTCGCGGGACCTCCCACGGTGCTTCAAATACCGATAATTACCGCTGGCAGGGGGCGGGGGGGCTTCGATGTTTGCAGAAACGCCGGTCGCGGGTGTGCAGCGCGAAAAGAGCGCCACCGGGGCGCAGGAAGGGGGCGCCACGGGTGACTTTTTGCCGGTGTTCTCACGTGGCGTGCACGCTCGCGATTTCTCCGAGCGGCCGAGGATTTCTTTGCTCCTGCATCCGGGGGCTGCTTTCCTGGAAGTTATCGTAACGAGAGAGGCGCGGGAAACGCGAGGACCGATTCTCGCCGGTCACGCCACTTGCGCGGCTCATTGAAATTATTCTAATGGCTTAAGCGTGCGTGAGCCGAGATTTCGAGGGCTTAACCGGCGATTACCGGCCAATTTCGCGAATAGATTCGGCGAACTCCTCTAACGAAGGTAGCGCTGGCTGCTGCAGCGTAATGGGATGGATTTTCTCACAGAGGAGGGATTAAGCGGCGCTTATCGAAGAAGGAGGCCTTAGGTATCTCTTGTATATTCTCCATCGTGGAAACGATCGGACCAGCGAGGGAAGGTGCTTGACCGTTGGAACCGTTCCACGATCATCGAACGTTGCGTAAGCATCGGATTCGCGCCGAAGATAGCGCTTTTGGATCGCGCCTCCTTTTTCTCCAACTGCGCGCACTAAGGCAACTTAGTGGTCGACCTCGAAAATGACGCGGTAAAAAGTACGGCGATAAAGTATTATTATTCTTATTTTTGTGATGTACACTTAACTCGCGCAGAAGCGACTCGCTCCTTTTGCTCCCAGCGAGTACGATCGCTTTACGTAACGTCCGGCCGCCTGATCGGCAGAAACAAGGCAAACGTGTTGTTGAATTCGATTAAAGCCCCGCTCGCGCCGCCAATTCCGCGTCGTTTAGGCGCGCTGGGCCAAGCGACGCCGATTTCGGGGCCCGAAAACCTCGGAGCCAGGCTCCACGGGTGGAGAACCACGGTGTAGAGTCGAGAAGAATTCGCGCAAAACAGGCTCGAGGGGTTTTAAGCGGCGAGAGCTCCGCGCCCTCTTCCTTCCTCCCTGCCAGAAGGAATCCCTCCTCGGAGAAGGGAACGAAACCCTCGCCCCTCTCCTCCTCGCCGTCCGGCAGATCTTTCAGGAAGATCACCGCCGGCGCATTGCGTCTCGTCCGTGGCGCGCGCTTGCACCTGACCAGCCTCGTCGGCGAGAGGGCAGGCACCGGGGTATCGAGGATGATCCTGGGAGTACCATATAGTTCCGAGTGGCGTAGAAAGAGGAGAAAAGAGTAGGTGGCGGACGCGGTGGGAGAAAAAGAGGAGTACGGCGGTAGGAATGGGTCAGCCGCGCCGAGCCAGGTTGGGGTACACACACATTATTTCAATGTTGGCAGTAATGCCTGTTATTAAGCGATGATAATGATTGGTATTATCGCGGGTTGGGAGCAGGACTGGTAGCAGCGGATATAAATCATCCTTACTTCCTTCTTGCTGGCAGTGCCCGGGCCCCGCGAGAGCTCACCTCCATGCCAAGAAGCTGTAAATAACCTGGCGAGTTGCGCCGCCAGGAGGTAGAGGAAGGCCCACCCCGGCGGCCCTCTCCCTCCGCCGCTCAATCGCTCCTAGATAGCCATTCTCTTCCTATCGCCCAGGACTCCGACTTTCCCCGCGGCTTCAACCTTCCGGCCGTATTACGCATCTCGTTAGCGCCCGACCTGCCGCGTTAACGGCACGCAACCTCGCGAGCGCCGGCTCAGGACGAGGATTCGGCTACCATCGAATCCTGGGCTTTCTTGGGATGTGAAATGGTACTGTTATTCATCTTGGTAAGGCCTTCTTGGGATGTGAAATGGGGCTGTTATTCATCTTGGTAAGGCTTTCTTGGGATGTAAAATGGTACTGTTATTCATCTTGGTAAGGCTTTCTTGGGATATGGCATGGTACTGTTATTCATCTTGGATTGCTAGTGCGATGGGTAATGCAGTAGTTACTACTGTTCTCTAAGACCACTGTCTTTATTATTTCTTAACACTCAACGGACGGGTGGAATTTGTTCTGTCTTTCCCAGTTTCCGGGCGTTTTTCAGGAGAATTAAATAAACACGCAATTCTACGTGGCTCGTCCTAGGAAGTCACAATGGAGAAATGTTAATCTACAGGGCCCGTCCGTTAAGTGTTAAGACATCTTAACCTCCTCTCGGGTTTTCTCTGGAAGCAATTCTCTTTTGTATCTAAGAAAGATAGTTTGGAGAATATGTATATATTTGTTGAATCTGGAAAGGGATTTGCTGTGTATAGTGACGATTGAGAAATACTTGTGACCATTGTCTCGAGTATTATATATGAATGTATTATATTCGATACAGGTTCGCGGTATTGTTCGAAAGTATCAAAGAAGCGGACAATTCCGATCGAGCTTCTCCTATAGGGCGTTGCGTTCTCTTCAAGGATAACTCGGCCGA
The DNA here is from genome assembly GCA_038496175.1 of Ampulex compressa. Lineage (NCBI taxonomy): Eukaryota > Metazoa > Arthropoda > Insecta > Hymenoptera > Ampulicidae > Ampulex > Ampulex compressa. The sequence goes on along the minus strand of JBCFXI010000233.1, from coordinate 22,648 downwards.
TCGTCTTCCTAAAGGCTCGAGTATCAAGGATTCCCACGCGTTCTCCTCGAAGCAGATCCAGCTCGTTACAACCGAGCTTACACCCTCTCAGAAGATCCTCCTCTCCCTCGCGTTTTCTCCGTCGCCCTGCCCTCCCCCCGCGGCGCCTCTTTCCCTTTTCGCTCGTAAATCATCGTTCGGCGCCGACGATCGAATTCACGATACCCGCGTCCCCCTCGATTCCTAGAACGGTGCGTAAAATCCAAGAGAGGAGCCTCGAAGTTTCATCAAGGGGGCCCCCGAGAGTCGGTCCTCCTTTTCCTCACGGCGTCGAGCTCCGTCCACGCGTGTGCGTTCCTCTCCTCTCTAACTTGGTTAGGCTACACCTCGACTTGGAAAGGGTCCCGTGTACGTAACTAACGGTAAGGCCGACCAGGAGGAAGGGACGAAGGGGTGAAGGGCGACGGTGGGGCACGCCCACGCGTATCTCGATCTAATAAATCCAACATTTCGCCGGTAAATCCGAACCCTCTCGTACCAGTCGCGCATAGCCGACGAGGAAAGATGAAAAAAGGGCGGGGAGGGGGGCAGGCTGGAAGGCGGGTTGGGGGATACTAAGCAGCCTCTTCAGGGTCGAACGTAGGTTCTCGCTTCGCGCTTTTGTTTTGCACTCGGCGATCCTGGCGTGACGAAGGGCGCGTCACGTGTCTATCGTGTCGGGCTGTTTCGAAAATAAATAAATAGATGAGAAACGAATGCGTGTAGTTTTGATGTATATAATGGTGTACAGATCGATATGGATATCGATAAATATGTTGTTCGAGATAAAAGCTCGATGCAGCGGGTAGACGGTATTTATCGGCATTCTTAATGTTACGAGCAGTCACGATCTGGCTTCTGGTGTTGATGGTAAAGATAATTTAGTCGAGCGTTTCTTACGGAGACCGGATCCCTAGCCAGAGGTAATGATAATTATTGTTTAGTAGCGGGTATTAATTATCTTTTTCCCCGTCATTTTAATGAGACTCGTATGCGGAGTTCGATAAACAAGTGTGCGACTATATTAGATGTAGCGCGATATATCCATATGGCAAGTGGGCTGGTGCTTACGCTTGCAATACCTTATATCAAAAAGCCAATGATCCGCCCTTCACCCTCAGTTTTTCCATGCAATATGTATACCGTAGCTCTGATAGTTCAGGACTCACCTTAAACACCGGATTCTAGGCCAAATGTCCTCAGCAGTCGGTGCAAAAAATGAATTGAAAAAAAAACTCACTAATCAAGTATGCTTCCCAAGTGCCTGCTGAGTTATCAGCACGAATATTATGGTGGATCCAGCAAGGTGCATTGGGGATGATTCGAAGCCTCGGCTCCGCGGTGGGAATCGTTTTTCGAGCTCCCCAAAGAGCATCGTCGACGTACCGTGCTTCGTGGAGCGCGAAGGGGAGAGCGTGCGGCTCTCGTGACGCGAAAACTATAATTTGCCTGGATTTCTTTCTCCCTCGACCTACGTGCTCGGACGTCTGGCTACCACCGTGTTCTCTGGTCTTGGATTCTGCGAAGAGCGAACCGAGAGGAGAGACTCTCTCGCGGTGGACTCGTGCGTTGCGCGATCGGGTAACGAGGCGTCCTAGTTTGAAACTCTCGCGGTTCGCACGCGAGCTCCTTCGTATCGAGCCATTTGGTCGGTATCGCTTTTCCTCCACGACTTTCTGAAGGAGGACGAGGCGAGGGAGCCAAGAGACGCGTAAGGGGAGAGAGAACGTTTTTGAACGTAGATCGCATGTTGTAGATCTGCTAATTTATGATCTATCTCAGAGAGTAGATCCTAATGCAACGCTAAATCCACCAGCTATTTTCCAGACAATTTAGATATACTAAATATATTCTTAACAAAAAAGGGGACGAGGGAAAACGTCAATAGATTAATTTACTGATCCATAAGCAGTACCAAAATTAAAGAAAATATTAGAACTTACCTAGTCTCAAAGTTCTACATTTTTTAAATAAATCACTGACCGGTTAGTTTGAATAGTTCAGTAGGTTTACTTAAGTTACTCCAACGGTCAGTATCAAAAACCAAACGAATCTCCAATATCCATCCTCACAAACCCTTTCAAGCTTCTCTAGTCTTCTCCAGTCTTCTCTAGACTTACACCGCGCATCAGTCATTTGTTCCAAACCCATACACGAGCGATAGTACCCAGAGGTGCCGAGGCGTCCGCGCACGGAGACACCTAGTTCGAATCGGGTTACCGAACTCGCGGCAGCTCGGCAAAAACCCAAGAATTTGCAAAAATGAACAATTATAGGAATCCAGAGTAGTCGTCCTGGATGGCCTGGCCCCTCCTCCCCCTCCCTCCCTCCCCCCGCGGCTCCTTCGCACTTTCGCCCCCGGCCACTGCCTCGATCCACCGCCACTACCCTCCAGCGAGCACCTCGATAGGTGGGGGGAGGCCGCATGCGCGGGTCGTTTGAAGTGGCACCGTCCCCGTGCTTTTGCTTTCTCAGTTTCTTACCGTCGCCCTCCCCTTCCCCTCACCGCGCCACCTCGCGACAGCCAAGCGGCTCTCGGTCAGCCCTTTCGGCATTCGTTTGTTTCATGGCGGCTCCCTTCGAGCCTTCTCCCTCTCGTTCGCCCTCCTCCTTCTCCTCCTCCTCCTCCTCCTCTTCCTGCCATCCACCCATCGCCGCTTCGAGGCCCTATGTACTGCATAGTTGCGGCATTGCTCCGGGCCGTGCCTCGTTTTACAACCTTGTCCGGCCTTCGTGGGGAGGTACGGACCTCCGAAGGTGTTCACCTAGCGCACCTCCGGCCCAGCTTTATTGCAGAGACGATTTTGATGCCTGCCTTTCGTCGTAGATCTTAAGCAGAGTTATTCGCTGGTGGTTGGTTGGGGGTATTGTTGGAAGGTGTTGGTCGGAGGTACTCCTTTGGTCTTGAAGTGGAGGGAGTTGTTTATGGTGAAGAGGATCTGGATTTGTAGGTTGATAGAGATGTTCTATAGGTGTTTACTTGTTCTTAATGTTCGTAGGTGATGTTGGTTTAATGAGAGGAGTAATGGTTATTGGAGAGTGTGTGATGTAATAAAAAGCGAATGTTTGCTGGAGGAATGCGATTTCAGCGAGACGACATCCGCGGCCCCCGTGAATTTGACAATTGCATTATTCAAAGTGAATTTCAAATCCCCGCGAGGATGTAATGCATAAAGCATGAAGTAATCCACCGGTACTTCGAGGGACGCGCATTTGGTTTTCGAGGAATTCGCACCTGTACCCCCGATTCCAGCGCGGCTAGGATGTAACTGTATTCAGAAGACGTGCGGTTGGGGAATAGAAAATGTTGTCGCTGTAAAACAAGATACATCGGCGGTAATTGGGGTTACGTCTCGATTTAGCGCGATAATTACACGAGTCAGGTTTGCGCGTCGATCTACGTGGACTTTCGATTCCTGTTCGAGACGAGGCAAATTCCTCAAATTCGTTCGATCGTACTCGCGTTGAAAAATTCCCAATGCGCCACGTCGAGGAGGACGAGAATCAAGCGTGGGCCTCGCGTTTTTAACCGCGAATGGGATTAATTCGTTTTCATGCAAATCGTCCGTCCGGGCCTCGAAGCACCCGTCGACCTCGACCTCCCGGAAGAAATGACGGTGATCCGAATAAAAGGAGCTGGCGATGCAAAAAGTCGGAAATCGCTAAGGAGAGAAGAAACCAGAGGGAGACGGCATTCGTCGAAGAGAGAGGGCGCACGAAAAAACACGGACATCCTCAGGTAGAGGACGCGGTCCGATCGCAAAGGGAGAGGGGATCATCGATCTCCCTCTTCCTCTCTTTCCACATTTTTCGCGTTCTCCGGGGGACCAAAGATGCCAACAAGAACACGCGGATTCAGGTCCAGGAGCCTTCGCGGGATCCGCGTCTGGGATTGTATCTGGACTCGGCCGATCACTATTTTTACCATCTTCCCGATTCATTTCCCCAGTCGGTTCCCACAGCAATCGCCAACCTGATATATAATACGATGCAAATTTAATCCTTATCCTCGACTCACTACTCGATTATAAGCAACATCCAGGTTTATCATGGTACTCGATTCTTCCAACTGAAGTACTCTTCAAACCAACATCTAGATTATATCAAGCTGACTAATAAGTTCCTAGTAGCCTTCGAGCTTGGAACAAAAACCCCATCCAAACACGATATCAAACTCCACGCTCAAACCAAACCGTTTCGCCTTCTTCAATCGCTATCGGTATCATAGTCCCGATTCTCCAGGCTAGAAAAGCGCTTCCCCCGCTGAAATCCAGCGAGGCCAAGGCTCGAGGGTTCGGTCGGGTGCAGCGGGAGCCGCTCGAGCAACCAAACGGCCGGTTCATTTGGTATTCAGGCAACGCAAGCGCCAGTTGTCACCGCTGACACATCGTACGTCAATCCGTTTCTGCACACAAAGCTGCAGAAGAATAAAAAGGCCGACCTGCATGGATACGCCCGGAGGAACGTCTCAATCGGCGGCGGGACGATCGATCGCCGGTGTCTTCTTGCAGGGCGAGACCGGCGCAGCGTTTCCAGGAGTTTCTTTTTCCCCCGGCGATTCGATCGAGATCCAGGGGCGCTTTCGCCCCGTAATTATCCCCGACGCGTGTACGAGCATTATCTCGTGTCACTTTGGAGACAGTTGGGTCGGTTATTACAACCTCGACTCTTGGAGGAAGACAATTTTAATGCAGCGTCAGGATCGGCCTCGACTCGCCGATGGTATCGGCCAGCTGCCGTTATTGTGCCGCGCGCGCGCGCTGCCAGAGGATGCAAGACGCCCGTGCACGCATACCCCGATGCCTTTTTTATATAATCTCTAACTCTCATTTGCCGTTTCATGAAAGCTGTAACGCGTTGATGCGCGCCTACTATCTCTCTAAGTAAGAAGAAGGTGGAGGTCGGAGTGGATCGCCTTGGAGCCCGAGAAGCGCCCCGCCCACCGTCTCGTCTTTGCTCGGAGCCCTTTGCGTTTTGTACTCTTCCTCCAAAACCGTAGGATCAGGGCCCCGCGTTAAGCCAGCTTTACACCAGGGTAAAAATGCCCACGGATCTCGCAGCTCGTTAGATAATAGCGAGCGCGATCCTGCGCGGAGCTTTGCTCGAAATGGCGATCCTCGCTGTCGATGCTTTGCGCTCATCGTGGGCCCATAAAAGTGTCCGCGATTTCTGATCATCGCAGAGGCCTTTTCGAGGAATCCTTCGAATCATCGAGCGTGCATTTTGTGGCAACTCGTGTACGAGCTAAGATGCGAGCTGGATGCAAAAAAGGAATTGTTGGGTCGCGAAGGTTGGAGGGAAGAACGTTACGTTGCGAATATCGTTTTATGTAGTTTCCAGTCGTGTGGTTTGTGTTCTTGTCGAATGACACGTGGCTTTTGGGATCCTTTGAGAAGCGCTCGATGTCGACGGTGAATCCTTAGTTGCACGATATCGATCATCGGTGGTCGTAAATTAATGTTTTTCGCTCGCATCGTTGCAATACGTGGGACCCGTATGATGGTGCATGTAAAATTCAGGCGGTTGAAACGCCGCCGGTATTCGCGTATTAACTTAATGGCCCGGTTTCACGTGCGGTTACGTTGCTTCCTATCGTTCTGAATGACGAGCTCGATTCGCCCAAGTGCATGCTTCTGTATAAACATTTGGAAGTTTACCTCAATGTGGTTTCCGACGTTTCGCGAAACGCAACGGAATTCGAAGGGTCTAACAAATTCATCGGCCGCTTTGATGGCTAATCGATACCTTATTGAGCCTAACATTTATTATTTCTACATCCAAAACGCAACATTAACGATACAAACGTATTGAGTGCAAATCTAAGTCTAATCTAAGTCTAAACGTGGGATGTCTTCTTTCTCGAATCAGGATCAGTGCATTTAATAGTGTTATTTGAAAAAGGGAGGTCTACAGCGAAATTCTTATGGCGTATTTACGATTTTAATCGTTATAGTTGAGAGCGTCGCGTGTAAGTCAGGCTTAAGGGTTCATAGCCTTACACCCCGGTATCATACCACTCGTGTTTGGGAGCGCGAGTAAACCATACCACGGGTCGACCACGATCCATTCAATGCAAGATCCTACGGGGCCTATCAGATGCCCTTTTGTCGATCGGCCCTTTTTGTAAATCGGGCCGCGGCAGCGCTATCGTGTTACCTCTTAAAATCCGTGCCTAGCCGGCCCTCAACATTGGAATACGTAACCCTAATTTGATCGTTAACCGAGGTTGTCCAAATATTGCGCACTACATTACGATCATACGATAATTACACTCTGCCCAATTTTAAGCGCGATTACATGGATCCTGGTGTAATTATCGCGAGGAAATAAAAGGAAAAGTCGAAAAATACACTTTGCAAAGAAGGATGCTCCAAGTGTAAAGATTCTACGAATAGCTATAAAGAGTTTCTCGTTCTTTGTCTGGTTTAATGGGAATGTGTTTTATAACCGGATTGAAATATCAATCGGGTTTTCGAAAAATACGTATTTGGGGCATGGCGGTATACGATTGAACGTAATTCCAAACTAAGCATGCACCGTGCTCCACGTTGGAGTGTATTAATCGCATTTAGGTTGAACACGAAATATACGCAGCGGCTTTCTAAGAATTCAGCATTGAGCCGTGATGCGTATCGCTTTAAACATTAACTACTAACTTGCCGTTTTCTGCTAATAATTGGTGCTAGAATTACGAGGTTATTACTCACGGCACGTCAAAATCATAGAGATCGTAGCGTCAAGTTCACGAGAAGAATCGAGATCGGACGAAGCGGAATCGGTTTCACGGATCGTTAATTTCGTCGTTACAACACGGCCCTCGGCAGTGCCAGCCCGCAAAAACTGCTCACCGCGGGAGCGTTTAATTTAAAATCATTTTCTATCGCCGTGTGCCATCGCGAGACGGCGCGAAAAAACGAGGGACAAGTCTGACCAACGGTAAATCAAGCGGTTACAGCAAAAGCTCACGGTTTTCAAAGCGCAAGCTCTTACGCTGGAATTATTTGCTCGCTTCATTTTCCATATCTCATAAAATAACCCGTCGAACACGATGTTGAAACTTCAACGCGTATTTTTAAAAAAGTTTAATATCATACTGGGATTACGAAAGGTTGCAACGTGTCACATATTTCTTATCGATGTAAATCAAGAATTTGCATAATACATCAACACTGACAACTACGGATCGCCTTTTACTAAAATCTAAAGAATACTTGAAGCCACGAGAGACTATATGCAAGCATAGAACGCGTAGTGACCCATATAAATACCCGGTGTAAACTCCAATAGTCGTGGCACTTGCTTATGAAAACAATTAAGCACAGAGTTGAAGAAGGTCCAAAATGAACCGACCAATCGATCAGAGGTTGTACCTCGACTCACCAGTGCCACACGAATTGGCCTGTCGCGGACATCGGCGTGCAGCGTTTTTGTCCTTATATTCCAGCGGCGCAGAAATAGACGGTGCGCCCGTATTACGGTCTGGAAGTGAATTTTTCAGTCGCCACTTCGGCGACGTAGAAGCTCATCAGCGGTAGGCGGGATGTCAGTGGGTTACTGCTTTTCAAGTCAAAGTTCTCTCCCGCCTACACGGCCACGAACTGCCACGAACCCGCGAGCTATAGTCACGTGGCAAGGGGTTTACGACGATGTCAACGATGCAGAGGACGACCGCCTACCCTCGACGATCGGGCCCTGCCTTTATACCTTGTACGCGGAAAGTTGCGCGGCACTTTAAATGACAAACTTTTTCCTGTTCGGCGACAACGACGATGACGGCAGGGATCGATAAGCTGCCGACGATTAGAACTTTCTTTCATTACAATCGCGGCTCAGCGAGTCCCTTTTTATTCCCGGACTTCTCGTTGTTATTAACCCGCGCAGTGCCGGATCGATGCGCTGTCCCTTCTGCGATTAAATGCCATCGAAGTCGCGGATCGGCGAGTAGATAAAGATAAAGAATCGTGGCGGAGATTTATCGCGCCAACGATTACGATCGGCACTGTGATCGATAAGGGACAGGCTTCGCTGCGTAAAATATACGAAGATCGTGTCGCGTCACTGAAACGGCCATCTGCGAGTGGAAAATAAAAAAAAATGATTCCAAAGACCTGTGGCAAATAATCTAATATTTATAACAATATTATATATCATTATCATTGTCTGTCCAGTAGTAGATGAAAAAAAATACAATTTCACTTGTATAAATAATTATTCATAATACAGTAAAGATATCTCAAAATCGTGCCTTCCAAGTACAACAGCAATAACCTCAAGTACCCCTTCCAAACCTTGCGTATCACATCCTGAATTGATAAATAAAATCAAAGCGTAATGCGTCCGTAATTAAATTGCGGAACAACACAAACAATTCTCCGTTTGCGGTGAAATGAATGACAAACACGCGACGGCTGGAGGACGGAGTTACATTTCCCGGGCGGTATACGTACGTGCATTGACATTTCGCGATTCGGATGGACTCGGCTCTATTTGCAGTAGCTTATAGCATGGCCGACGTTTACTTTCCATCGTACACTTCCGTCGATCCGCCGGTTATATCAGGATTTCGTTCTTGCCCCGCTTGTTGTTACCGGTAACCGCGCGTTTCATTGCCCAGCAGAGCCGGTAGTATGCAACACAACGGCCAGGAGGTGGAGAGGGGGAGAGGGAGGGCGTAGGGAGAGCTAGAGGAGAAACATTCACAAAGGCAGGATGCCGCTGCCCCGCGGTATGCCGACCACAAACCTACGAACCCCGGCGACCTAGCCTCGCTTTCATATCTGGCCTCACCTGCATAATTCGTATCGTGTCTACGTGGGACCATACACGCGAGCTTTCTTCTCTAGGTACCAGAGGGTGGAGGGTGGTTGCACTGTCTTCCGACGTTTCTTGCGAGGAACTTCAGTGACGCGAGCCTTGGGTCTCCGGCTTTAGGGATCTTCTGGTTGTAACTTATGGGATAACGCTTGCTAGAACCCGTGCTTGTCGCGTATTTACTTCAAGCCGATCACAGCTACTACTGAAGAGGCGAGGGAAGTTTGTGGCCTGCCGTATGTTTATCGGAAATTTGAATACTTCGATGGCTGAACTCTGTCTTGGTGCTTGCTCGCGGCTGTGTAAATCGCATCGAGACCAGGCTGATAAATGAGACACCCATATAAGGGAATATACGCTAGAGTGCTGGTTAATATTTAGTACCGCCAGCTGCGAGGATTAATCCGGAGGATTAAAATTCTGCGTTGGTCATTATCTTTGGATAGTCAGAACCAACGTGTATGTCTGTCGTTAATTAAAAATCGATTTGTGCCTTAGCAACGACGTAGCATCGGATAGAAAAAAAAAGGGAAACGAACAAAATCCTATCTATAACAAGCTATACCAATCTGGTCGATGAAGGTGCGCGCTATAGTTCGCGACACTCGGCAACCCGCATCAAGTATCACCGCGCAAGATATAGGCGAGCGAGAGGCGGATGAAAAACGAGCAACCCCCTCGTCCATCGCGTCCCTCGAACCGAAACCTCGTTACGATCATCGAGAAACTCGCCTGCCTCACTTTCGTCGAATCCGCGAAGCTACTAGGGAAAAGTGCTCCTAGGGCTTTTTTCCCCCTCCTCCTCCCAGTGTGCTTTCGTCCCATTCCTCGCGTTGGCTCCACTCCGCCGGTAAAGAAGAATGTGCTTTTCTTGGCCGTACTTGCCGCCGCCGTTATCCCCCCAAGGCAATTTCGCTGTTTTGTCAAGTTGGACACGACAGGTTGTACGCGGGGCCCCTCGAGGAATCCTTCCTTCCTCTCGCGGTAGTTTCTTTCCCTATCCCTCCCCCCTTCTCCTCTCTTCGGGGTTAGCCTAGCGGAACCGTAGAAACATACGGCGGCTGTGGGAAATAATGACAGGGGCCCTGCATCAGTGCTCTTGCTCGTTCATTCGTTCGCTCCGCCTGTCCCGCCTGAGACGACAGCCAGATCCGGAAGCGGCCAGGTAAATTTTTCATCCACAAAATCAGCTCGCGCTCGAAGGGGGCCAGACTGGACTTCCTGTTAAGTCGGAGAGGTGGTCGAAGACCGTGAGCGGGTCTTGAACCGTGAAGTCGCGTCCCGAAAACGGCCACGCAACAGCGCCGGGGATTCCACGCGCGACGGAGGAACGAGGGCTAATGAGACCGGAAGGGACGAGCATTTTTTTCAGACCGTCTCTCCGGATCCCGCCGAGCATGTGCAAGCGTGGCATGAGCACCTTCCTCGAAGCTACGCTTTCGTTTGACACTTACCGCACCGTGCAGCACAGCGCGAATTAGCGCGTGCAGTCCCGGGTTGGCGAGATGCCGGGGATTGAAGAGGGATTCGGGGCGCTTCGGGGCGGCCTTTATTTTTAATCCTTCGACAAAGTTGCTTATTACGTTTCCTCTTTTATATTCGATCAACAGTACTGAGAATCTGGGACAAACCTAGAGGACAGTATATTATTACAACTATTCTACTAAAATAGAGATTCTAGTAATTAGACTTCTAAAATAGAATTAACGATAAAGGAGAAAGAAGTTAGAGAGCGATATATAACTTAATCATTTATACTAAAACCCAGGTTCTAATATATAACCATCGAACGACTCAAACAAAAGCTCGCATCAAAGCCGCGTATCTTCTTTTACCGCTCAATTCTGAACTTCGGTCCGCCATGTCGTTGTATCCAGTCAGCGAGTGGCTCGGTGCGAAGGACGAAGAAACACACTTCGCCGCGAGGCGTGGTTACACTTTCCTTCCGGCCTGGTCGAAACTTTCGGGATTACGCGGCACGATGCGCGGTATTAGATTGCACGGGTTATAAATATTCATAGATCGCCGAGCTGGAGGTGTAGGTGAACCCGGGAGGAAGCGAGGTTAAAGGGAAGAAAAAGAGGACGAGCGCTGGAAGAATGGGGGGAAGGAGGCAGTGAGAGCTTAGAAGCGAGGAGGGAGAAGAACCAAAAGGGGGGTTGGGAGGAGAAGGGAAGAACGGGCGGGCAGCATTAACGGGAAGTTTAATCGTCGGCTGGTCCAGCCTGTCAGCTCGGACGCGCGCCGGGTCAGTCGGGCCTCCGAGGTCAATTAGTGCTGCTCAACACTCTCCACTCTTTCTGACCTCCGAAAACCGAGCGAGGCTCGTCTCCATGAGCGACCCTGTATGCTAGAAAAAATCCCTGAGATTTATAATCGATTCCTGTGTCTCTAAAAAATCCGCGGAAGAATGAATTGGAAGACTCGTCGAAAGTGCTCGAGTAGCAAAGATATATTGTGGAAAGGAATTCGATATTCGTCGATTTCCTACCTTCACATCTGGCTTATTACTTCGGTTCAACGACCTGTTATATCTACTTCGTTTAATCATCTCTTAACTCGCGTACTTTGATTTACACGACACGAGAATTAAGCGCATACCGCGGCTTCCGCTAAATTAATCCCCTGTCGTACAAGGAACACAGTGCACTGTTCTCGTACAGGAAGAAAGTATCGAAGGATACGCTCATTCCTTTCCTCATTAACATAATTATTAAAACAGCGCACCGTGGTACTTCATATTCGAAGTTCACCAATGCATTATCACACCCTTTCCTGTATAGCATTCCAAAGCTACTTCCACGGTGTTACCTGGTTAATTCATTTTCGACACCGACTTCTAAAATCTTTTAGTCTAGCACCTACTGTTTGAGATAGCTTTCGAACCACCACAGCTACAGCATACATATCGCATGGAAAACCAGAGATAATAGCGTTACCTTCGATTAACCCCCAACTTGGCGGTTAAAAATCGATCAGGAAACGGTATTAATAAGAGAAAAAAAAAGCCGTGGTCCATGCTTCTCTACGTATCAGCGCCGTGCGTTAATTGCATTCTCCGTGAGCCCTCCTTCCGATCGAAGCCCCTTCGCGCCGTTTACGCAGCCCTGCGCGAGGCTGGCACAGCCCCCTACTATCCGCGCAGCAGCGACAACCACTCAATCTCGTAACACCGTGTATGCGAGTCCTCAGGGTTTCCCTCCTCGAGTTATTAAGTCCTCGAGAGGCTCCTCTCGCTCTTCCGCGGGTAAAAAGTCGGCGGCCGGGGGAAAGAGCCATCGAGGAGCGCGGCGATAGGGACGGATGGATCGTCGTGGGGAGGGAGTGGGATGGAAGGAAGAGGTGGAGGGAGGAAAAAAAAGGAACGCATCGACAACGACGTTTTCAGCGATGCCGCGAGGCCGTGCGTACGCGAGGCTCACGAGGTTCTCGAAGGAGGGAAAGGAAGATAATGGTCGTGCCTACCTGATTAAGAGAGAGCGAGACGGCGCGCGGCGGAGGAACAGAGAGGAAGAGGGATAGCCCATTAGCGCCGAGTCAACGGCTCGGAGAAGGAGGAGAGATGGATTTTTTCTCCCGGTGCCTCTCCCGTCTTCCGGTACGGGACAAGGGACCGGCGTCGTGGAATCGATCGTCCCGTCGTGGATCATTTGGCGGCAGCGGCCAGGAATAATGGGAAAGCTCGCGATGTGAAGAAGAAAAGGTAGGAGTGGTACCTAACCCAATTACACGTGGAAAGCGACTGCGGTCTCGCGTGGATCCTCGGCAAGGCAGAACGCTGATATAAAAAAAAAAAGATGGGATCTTTCGAAATCACGGAGCGTCTAGGCGATGCGACGTTACGTAATATGCTTTTTCGCCGGAGATTCTTTCCGACATCGATTCCTTTGCTATGATCGACGCCTGTAAACACACCGTGAATTTACCCTGATATAAATATTCTGCTACTTAATGTCGTCTGAATTTATCCGTTATTTGGTCTTTTTTATTAGGATGTCTTGTAATAAAATCCTGTTGGTAGGAATAAAAAGCAGTAGTTTTGTGTTATTCTTATATTACTCGTGTAGAGGAGGGAAGCATTTGTTTGGCATATCGCGCGGTACTGGAATATTCACGAAGCAATTTTGTAGTTACGCTTATGTATATAGAGGATGTTGCTCGCAGGTTATTGCTACACGTGTACCCTGCACGCAATGGCAGTCGAAATCGAAAACGTTATAAAACGTGTTCTTGAAATGCCATAAAGGACCCGCATGATTGGTGGGGCGCATTTTTGCTTCTATCGATCCTCATCCGGGATACCGGCATGTTCTTGTATAATTCAACGGCTCCGATGCAAACAAGAACATGACTAATTATTTTCATATTACCTGCGTCAGTACCACGTGCATACCCACTACCACGCTTACGACAAAAGGTTGCAACTTTAATACCCAGCCGGCGAGCTTACTCTCGTCAATCTTCGACGCAAAATATTATTCGATACACCTCGCAAACACCGTCATTTATTAAACGCGTTCCTCGATACATTCCAGATACGCCATCTACAAACTTTTAACGAATTATCACACCGTATACCACACACGCGTCCAGAATTCATTTCAATATTTCCCCTGACCCTCACCTTATCTCACACAATATAATCCAACACAAAATCCGACACTATTTCCATAACTACTTTTAGTAAAATCAACGGAAATATCGATGCTACCAAATTAAATGGATATTACAAACGCCAGACAGATTCCCTACACTCTTCCCAATACACCCTCAGCTTACTCACTATGCAAACAATACGATCTTTACTGATTTCAAATATAAGATCAATACTCGATCCCCTAGAGCATCAGAATCCAAGTTCTCCAAGCTAAACCGATCGATGACCAAAGCTCGAAGTCCAGAAATTGAAATCCTCTTCCCCAGATAATTTTTCGCCGCTCCGCCGATAGCCGCGGAATCGAATGCACCTCGCTCAGCGCAATTCTCTTTCCTTGGCCTCCATGGCGAATCGACGTTCCGTCTTTCCGCGGGAAGAAAAGTCTCGCGTACGTAACGAAGGTGCAACCGGCACGCAGGTAGGTGCATAGGTGTGCGAGCAACCACCGCGACTGCACACAAGCCGCGGCACCTCCGTGGCCTTCGGGCGTCATTCACTCGCAGCGGCCGAGCCGCCGGTCGCTATCCACTTTCATTATGTGCGCGCGCGCGCGCGCGCTCGAACGCACGCCTTTAATTACATTTTTGCATCGCAACTGCCAAGAGAAAGAGGCGGCCAGGGAGGAAAGAAGAGGGACCAAGAGATCCTGAGAAATCGTCGGCCGGCTCTGAACGGCCGATTCAATGGGCAGACTTAACGGTCCTTACGTTTCTCGCCTGGAACGGCTAATGCCTCGATCGATTTATCATTTGTCCTTTTATTCCCGAAGGTTGCGCGTTCGGAAGCGAGGATTTAATTATCCTCCGAGCCGTGTACATTGTCCGGCCCGTTGCGCAGCCACGGGACCTTTTTTTGGCGCTCTCGCGATTTTAATTCAACGCTCCCACCGAGATCCGGAAGTTCGAGATCGGAGCTCGATTGGCCGCTTTCGGATATCGCTGTAGATCGATGATCGATGCACCACGCTTAATTACCCGGCGTAGGGGTTTTTATCGAATTATTTGCTCGCCGTATTATATTCGATGCTTCCCCCGATTATGCCCGGTGTATTTGTATAGACGGGCTTTAACGTAACGTCGTAATCGTGTTGGTTAAGATCGTCGGATCGTGCCGATCTCCTCGATACCAATTATCCCTGTACATCCCAATGGTCGAAGGAAGAAAACAAAAAGAGGAATACTCAATTTCGAGTTTCGTAGAACGGCGCCAGAGGAGCCTTTCCGATTTCTCGTTGGGAGCAGCCGGCGCGACCAGCTCGGGCGATCAATCATTTTAGCCTTTCACGCAAAGGTTGAACGCACTCCTTCGTAAACACGTGGAAAACGGTGTACAAATTGTACACGATAATTTGGTATCGCGTAGGAGCCGAAGCGTGCTACATACGACCACGCTCGTTATCCCTTAATTGTACCAAATTGCAGGAGGGCTTGATGTAGACCAAATACGCTATCCCATTAATAATGATATTATTACCCGTAAAATAACCAACGAGGGGGAAATGTGGTGGCGAAAAGCGGCCCTTCTGTTTCGTCCATCGACATTGGCGCGAGCGTTTCGGATGTTCCACGGTATCCATGCGCGTTCTCCGTCATTAATGATCGTCGAGGCCGACTCCTTTTTTTTTTTTCTTTTTGCGTTAAATGCTCATTAACTCCAACTAGAAGGCTTTGAAGAAACCGTCGAATTAATTCATGTAATTTAGAATCCTAGCGTGCCTGTATGCTCTTGAGATCTCGGAGGCGATGCTAGAAAGATTTACGGTCATTAGGGATCTAACATTTTTGCAAGTGTACGTCGTTTCTTTATTCCGCACTTATTAGGGCCGGACTTTCCCACAGGTACATATTTCTGATAAGTCGGGCGGAGGCGTTTATCAGGATTTAACGATTTTAGCCGGCGATACCGATGGCTTTCGTATTCTCGAAAAGGTGCAATTAAAAGTTCCATTCATAGTACATTAGCTCGTGCTTAATGAGGTTCGCAGCGAGAAATGTACTTATGCATATGGGAAATACTTTCTAGGATGCGCTCCGGGTGCATCTTACATTCCAATTCCCTTTTCGGTATACAATGAGCTTCTATGAAAATGCCTTCCCGCGCCAGTTGGATTCGTTCCATATGCACGAATATCTCTCATTTTGCAGTCCAAAAACAAAAGATGATCGCGCGCGAAGCGATAGTAGAAGTGTTCAACGAAGTGACCACTGAAAACCGGCGCTGAAGGTCGGACAGAAATTTCGAATGGCCATGTAAGAAAGTATACGCGAATTTCTCTTAGGCACATCAGGATCTATCGATGCGTTGCTTCATCCCCCGAAGCCTCGTCCAACGCGAAGCTCCCAGTGTCAGTTTTACACGAGTTACCATAATATCGCGCAAGATCCGTTAGAACGCAGTAAACTCGAGCCTGCGAACGAGAAACGCCGAGATATGCTGTTGCGCAAATGTTCGCATAAGTGCGGAACAGAGCAAAATCAAGGCTCGGTTAATGAATCTCCCTCGAACCTCCGTACTTCTGCTCTAATTTCATAATGTTTTTCGCATCGCGCAAGGAACGTGCCGCGAATTCGTTGCCGGCAGGGCCGAAAGGGGGATGGTAGAGGGATCTTGGCGTAATAAAAAGATCTCGCCGTGTGCCAATCGCGTGCCGCGTTCGCGGCCACGGCGTCGTACCGAAGAGGATCGACATAAATAATTAATAAAGCTATCGGCCAGAGACCGCGCCGTCGCGTTTTCCATCGATCTTCGAGTCGCCGAGCTACGGAGACGTGGGAGCCTACCGTACGAGGAATGCGCATGCCGAATCCCTGTAAAATCAAGGGCGCAAGAAGCCGCATTACCCCCTGGGTAATGTTTAATTAAACAAACATGCCCGGTATTGCCATTGGCGGAAGTGGAATATCCTGATTTCTCCTTCGAGACCTTTACTTCGTCGCGAATCGGAACATTAACGAGTGTTTTTGGCCGATGATATTTTCATCCGCTCGTCTCAGCCGCGAAGGCAACTCGAGCTCGGCTTGTTCGTCGCGAAACATCGCGCTTTCGTAGCCTGCGTCATCCGAGGCCCAAATTTCAGGACGCGTCGCATCGACAAACGATCGTACCATTGATTGCTGCTTACATACCGCCGTAAACAAGGCATTATGTAATCCACCGCGAATACACTCTCATACATAATTTACGAGCTAGGCTCTATGTCTTTCATTCTTCCCCTGAGCTGCCGTCGATGCTCCCTTTGTTTCGTCTCGTAAATGGGCACAACGTGGATTCGTCGCGATCCTCTCATGCTCCCGGCTGCGTCGACTTTCGATACGATACTCGCTCCTCGGCTTGGCCATCCTGCCTCTTCAAAAGGCGGCGATATAATGCTACGGGTTGGTACCTGAATCAAATGGCATTCGCGTTGTAAACGCAGAAAGCGGTTTATACTAATTTATATCCTTGATATGCGGGTACGGACTATATAATTTTATATATTTAAAATAACGTACACGCTTATTACGACGTACGGCGAGAATTGTGATGCACGTTTTGCGGAGAATATCGAGTAGCTGGAAAAGCTCGAATTAAAATTCCTCGGTTACTTATACTAGGGTATAATTTAATATGGATTACTGCTATCGTGAAGATGATAACATCTTGTTCACGCGTGTCCATACAGAGTAACGTTCGAATGGAATATACAAAGATTGCGTGTGAAATCCGACACCGTCTTTCCTCCTGGATATTTCAATTTCGTTGCAGCCAAGCCGGGATTTTCGATCATCGTGCTTGCTTATCTAGCGTAATTCCGCGCTCGCTTGACTCATGAGAAATGTCCATTGGAGGAGATGAATTCTCGAAACGCGGAGGCGCGGAGATCGGCGGCTCCGTTTGACCGGCGATCTGTTTCAGTGAAAAGTAGCGAGGGGCCTCATTCGCGCGGCCCTGAGTGCTGCCCACCTGACGTCACGCACCTGTTCTCTCTTTCTCTCTTTCTCCCCGCGCACGTCCTGAGAATTCACCCGGCCCCGACCCATTATAAAGCCCCGTAGCTTTTCTCCTCCGCTGTCGCGGCGATTTCATGACGCGAGATCCTCGACGTGACTCCTCTTCCCTACTCGAGCTCTCCTCTACAAACAATTATTGCCACGCTAGGCCCTCGACGTGTATCCGTGCGAGCAGACGATCCTGCGGGAGGAAAGTCCTCGAGCTTTCGCCGCGAAGGGCGATCTGCACTTCGCGAAAAAGACGCGGAAACGTTACCATCGAGTCTTTTCTGCAGCTCGAGCGTTTATACAAAGTTGTGACAGTGCGATGAATGATAGACAGGATTTCTATGAAGAATATCGAACTTCGGATGTCGGTTAGTAGCGTGATATTTTTTGCTATAGAAGCCTAGGAAGTACGTCATCCTAAAGAACGGTTCTCGAGGTACTAATAATCGATAGCGTGAAACAAAGGATAAGATGTGCGCTCTGAATAGAACACAAAGAGACCAACCATCGATATTTCCATTGAAAGCCCAACATGTTCCTCATATTTCGACATTATGGCTATACTTTAATCCTTCATTGTGCGTAATCTCGTGCTCTTAGAGGGAAAGAAAAGAGTTGTCCGAGAACGCTGAATCACTCGATGATCGAACCATGGCCTTTGCCAATACAATAGTCGACAAATCTGCGATTGACGCGAAACTACACTCAACCTCAGCGAGGTTCGCGGAGGGTTAAGCAAAGATTCAGCGAGCAGCACCGCCTTCTCGCTGCCGGATGACAACATCGACATTTCGAGCGCGGGGACAAAAACGGAGGCAACAATAACGCGAAACGAGAGGTGCCACCGGTTGCGTAAGTCCTAGACTGCGGATACGACGCGTCAGAGGGGCCCTCGAGCGTGGCGGTCCATCTTGCCTTAGCGAACCCGCCGCGTAAGATTTTCGCGCAATGACGGTACCGCCACCTACGTCTCCGATGGATTTTCCTCCGGGTCCCTCCACGTCCTGCCGGACCCTCCGCAGAAACAACGATAGTCACGCCTGTCTTCCTCCGTCGGCCTTCGCTTTCCTCTCCTCCAGCGTCTCTAACCTCGGCTCCTCGTTCTCCTAACATCTACCGCCTCTCTCTCTCTCTCCCTCCTTCTCTTATCCTCTCTCTCTCTCTCTCTCTCTCTCTCTCTCTCTCTCCCGCCCTCTTCCTCCAGCACCTCGGTCCGAAGAAAAGGGTGCCCGCAGTCGCGCAGCCTTTCCAGGTACGCGAAAAATGCGGCTTTACGATGCTACCACGGTATTCGAGCGATCCATCCAACGCTGGCCGCAGTCATTACGGCGGGCTTACACGCGCGCAGAGTGGCTCGATGTGGTGGAGGAGCGTATAAACGTGGCGGCACGTACACGCGAGTCGGCATCTGGCCGCACAATCGTCGTACGGTTTCCAGGTCTGACGCGTTCCACCGTGCGCGCGGATCGAGGGGGTATCCCGTCGGTTTGTTGCTTGAAAATATAGTCATTACGTTGACGCACAAAGCGCCCCGACGTCGATCGTGGTTATTGCCAGGTATCGACGAGGGAAAGCTCGTGAGAATCCTCGATGCCCGATGGAGGAGGATTTATTTGGAGCGGTGCGAGATTTTTCGCCTTTCGCGATCGAATGTGTTTAGGAGGTTCTTTGCGCCTTGGAAAGGCGCTCGTCCTGGGGGAACTGGTGCAAGGGGAAAGGGGAGGAGAGAGAGGGGTAGCTCGTTAATCGAACTTCCTTCGTGCGATTGTCTATTATATATGCACTTGGATAAAGGAAATTTGGCTAATACACGAATATCCGCGCTTCTTTATAGGAATTTGAGGTTTTCCCTGTAGTACATGCGTTTTCGCGGAGTAACCAAGGGTATCTGTGTTCCTGATAATTTATTTAAAGAACCGTACTTGTTTCTAAAATATGTCCTTCGCCATGTTTCTAACGAATTGTTTCTGACCATGTTTCAAATCGATCGACATACTCCACATTTTATTCCAGAAGAGATACCATTTCTACATCTACCAATCAAACACCTCTCACACGTCCTTCTTCAAACTAGAATTTTCTCACCAAAAAACAATCGTTTCCCCTCGAAAGTATCAACCACAATTATATTCATCGATACTTCCAAACCACTCCAAACTACACCAACGCAAAAAAAACCTCCTGGTGTATCTACAAGTACACCTATCCTCCTCGTACCTCTGATCAAACCATGTCTCCCTTCTTAACGAGCGGGTTAATCGGCCGCCAAAGTGAAATAGGCAAACGCGGTTTTACAGCCGCGTACGCGATACCGCCTGGGCATTATCGAGGCCGTTTTTGCGGTTTAATGTGCCCCCGCTAATGACACTCGGAGGCGACGCCGTGGAACGTTATGCTCGGCACACTCGTAGATTAAATCTGCCGGCGCAAATGCCGCGGGGGTGAGGAGGAGGAGGAGGAGGAGGAGGGGGAGGGACACAAAGGCGCGTAAAAAGGGGGCGAGGGCAGGAGGTAGGAGAGGCTCGATCGGTAGCGGGCCAAGAGAGACACGGAGAGCGGTCCTCTCTCGGAACCACCTGTAGAGCTGCTGGTACACCGTGCCCTTTCCACGTTCTCCAACAACGTGACACGCAATGTCGTTAATAATAACACGGCCGCTCACACGTTGTTCGGCCTGATTAACCTGCCTCGCGCTGTACGGGCGCACCGTAAATTAGCCCGCCGATAATGATCCGAGACGATACCGCCGCGGACGGAGGGGATCGATGAAAACACGGCGGACGGGAAAGTGGCCCGACAAATCGCTGATAATAAATAACGAGGCATTTATCAAGCCGCGAATTTGCATTCGCGATACTTTTCCCTCTTGCGGAATGGAGCGGTTTTTTGGAGCGATCGGTTGGAGGATCACGGGGCTCTGTGGAAAAAGTCCTCGTCGATTGCGAGGGACGGAGAATCTGGTTTGATCCACGACGGGCGCCTGAGAATGAGCCGAGTTAAAGGTAATTTGATATCGTGAGATACGCGTAATGAGTACGCAAGTACCGTTTCCGGTGTAAAGAATATATTTTATTGGCATGGCGCTGAGCGGAGGATCGTGATAAGGCGGACAGGTGTAACCAGCGGTAATGCGATTTTAACTCTATTCTTGAAATTTATACTCGGAGTACAGAGAACGTTCATAACGGCAGGCGAGAGAGTCGATAAAGATGCCTTCGTCCCTCGAATGCGGGTTATTATGTAGTTTGTATCTTACTTAAGCTGGGTTACCACAAATCCTGCGATCGTAGGCGAATAAAATCGGTCGGTTCGTTGCTCGCACTTTGTACTTCGAGCGATCGAACGCGAGTGCGGCACTGCGCGCCTTGTCCAGCCCGAGGAAATCCCAGAGGGTTCAGAATTCGTCGAATGATAGAAAGCTAGCGAAACGAGTAGGCGCTCCCCTGAGAGAGCGAGATGCGTAATATACCGGTCATATCTGGCCCAACCCGCTGCATCGGCTTCTCGTTAGTGCGTCGTCATTGTGACATTGCGAGCACGGTTGTTTTGCACGAGAGACAAAAGACGATTTGTCGAATCGGCAAATTGAAGCCTTAAGGCGGACCTGTCCGTGAGAAATGTTATCGAGCGTCGAGGAAAATCGTAGGATGTTGCGCGCGAGACTGGATGCGTCAACCGGAAGTTTGAAGTTCAATCCCCATCGCGCTCGCGAGTATCTTTGTGTATGTCCAGGAAAAAACATGGAGGACCCTCGAGAATCAGGTGTTTTATAATGTCTAACTTAGCCGCAGGTGTCGTCGATGGAATGAAAAAATGGATAAAGAAGGGTGCTCGAGCTGTTAACAACCGTCGGCGCGATATAATTCCCCGCTGCGAAAGGAGAAATATCGTTTTTCCCCGGTCGATTTTCTCAAATCGGAGCGATTACTTTATAAGTCAGGCACGCGGTGTAACCGCTAACGACCGTGATTCAGCAAATTCCTTCTCAATTTGCGGTCGCATTAAAACCTCATTGTGCCGGACTTACGAAACCACTCAGGTGTCATCGATGCCCGATAGAAAAAATCGATTATAAATCTCGGACCGTTGGGACGCGATAAAACATCCTCAACCCGACGTAACGCTCGCACTCGACGCAAGCCTCTAAAACGAGAATCGAGGTGCGCGCTCCGCGATTCTCGCGTATTAAGATCGTACCACGATACCGCGAATCCGAACGCGCTTCCAGAATTTTCCAAACGACAATTTCCCAAAGCGAGGAACGCGGGATAAAACAAATCTCGCGCGTAAATCGCACCGACATAAATCACAATAATTGGCACCTGCCGCGGCCGCGTTTTATAACGCCTTCTTCTGATCCCACAAAAATCCGACTCGGCTCACCGCGTTGCTCATCCCGCGACCTATAGCAAGCGCGCGCCTCGAAGGAAAAACTCCGCCAGAAGAAACGTAGTACCGTGGGCATAGGTCGTCGATGCAGCAGCGTTAACGAACAGTCAACGAGTTGTCAGATTTCTGCGAAATAATGGATACGCAACAGTCACGCGCCGTTCTTCCCCGCGCGTGTGCGTAGTGCCGCGGCTGTGTTGGTGCGTCCCGTCGCGCCGCTCCGAGAAGAAGAAATTACGTAAACGGCTCTCCTCACCCCTCTCACCTCCAGCCCTCCCCTACCCCTCTTCCTGCCCCCTTATGGCGGCCGGCGTCGCCGTTTTATCCTCCTGTCCTCCGTCGTTCGCTTCTTTCTTTCGCTCCCGCGCCTGAAATCGGCGACACGCGAGCGCTGGACGCGTACGCGTAATGCGCTGATTGCGTAAGGAAGAGGACCGAGTCGCTCCAAAGCATCCGGCCCTTTCAGCCCGGACATAGGGAGGACCGGAAGTCCTTTGAGCGGCGGATCGGCCCGACGAGTCATTCGATGGGTGCAATCGTTCGTCGGATTGGAACCACAATGCGGCTGTTTAGCGGCTCGATTGAAATTTTAGGAAGGACGCGAAGTTCGCGGATCGACGCTGTTCGAGGGGACGATAGGGCGCTATAGGGACTCCGATCGGCGATTCTCGTGTTTTAATAACACTAGAACTACCAAACGAGTCAAAATGACTGGTCAGTCGTTTCTTTAAAAAATCCTAGTGCTTTATAAGGATGTATTTTTTGAGATTTTCCTTGATTCTCGTGCAGTATTTAG